>LS487993.1:301066-363457 GCA_900490705.1 Pristionchus arcanus
GTATACGGTAGTTTGGGTTACGGTAGGTATACTGTAGTTTGGGTTACGGTAGGTATACTGTATTTGGGGGTACGATGGGGATCGATTCCGACATGTTTACACTTGTTTCCTCTGCGTCTCTGCCCCAGAGAGTTTCTCTGGCACTCTCGCCTAGGTGGACAACCGTACATACATCGGGAGGACATTCTCCTTTATATAGGAGTAATGATAATTGCAGAGCAATTCCTGATGAAGTACGTGTGGTCGGGCGCGGGCATGACCATGATCGCCCTCCCCATTCTCACCGCCATCAATCCGACCACTGCGTGTGAGTTATTATTGTTGTTATTAGGCCTACCCAAACATACCCAGTATACCCTGAAATATCAAGAATCACATAAGTGGTTTGTTTCACCTAAAGTACGAGATCTTACTGCAGCCTGAAATTCAAGTTCTTTTGAGCTCAAAAAAAATAAAATGTTTCAGCCGGCAAACTGCTCGAGGACGAGCCCGATGGAGGAGTGTCCGAGCGAACCAGAGGTGAAGAAAGCAACGATGATGATTACAGAATGATAGTCGTAGAGATAGCATCTAGGAGACAACTACTCGTTGTTGAGAAGAAAAGTGAAAGAAGTCTTTTTGAATAGTGCATTTTCAGGTTTCACAATGGCGAAGAATCTGTTGGTGAACTCAGCGGATGCCGCCGAGAGACTCATGACGAGTTACAAGGAGGTATCTCCTTCTTTTCTATTGATCAAAGAATTTGCGGAAACATGGAAGAAAGTAGATTTTACCGCTAAATTCGCGGTTTCGACCAGTTCCTTCCACTTTCAATTCATGCTAAACTTCAATCTGTCACGTTAGGTTTCAGCACACCTTGAATATCTTGAAGAATGTTTCTCTATAATTCCATCTTGGCCCGGTAACTAAAATAAAATTTACTGCTCCCCTCTAGTCGGATTCGCAGGACGGATAATTATTAATCAATCACCTTCAATCAGGTGGTCGAACTTGCCGGATACACATCGCGCGTATACGAAATGTTCAATGTCTTCCGAGAGGTGAAGAAGGGACAATACCAGAGGACGGAACCTGAGAATGGTCAGAATTACTACTATAGATAGTACACCTGAAGATAACAACCATGAATAACTAGATGTTGAGATTCTTTGAAAGTTTCAAGCAACGCAGCCAATTAATCGAGTAACGTTTTGGTATTGATGAATAATTTCAGCCGATGGCTCAAAGATCAAGCGACGTCTTGAGAGATTCGACACTTCCAAGATCACTGGAGTCATTCGGTTCTCCGGTGAGTCGGACCTATTTTCTATTACAGATTTATCATCAGACAATAGGAAGGAAAGATGCCAGGAAGAAAAATCAATGGGGGAATCATCCAAGTTTAATGGAATATTAATATTGAGTCACATATCAGTAGAAATAATCAAAGATTAATGATATTTATCTTGATGAATAATTCCAGACGATGGTTCGATCGTGCTGAACGAGGTACCCATCGTCACTCCCAACGGCGACACCGTCGTCAAATCAATGAGCATCCATGTACGTCTTCTGATTATTCTGAATAGTTATAGGAATAATTGATTTATTCTGCTAACAATGATCCCTCCAATCGCCGTGTATGTAGTCGCGTTCTTACAGAGAACCAGCTCCTGTGATAGTGCAGATAGGATTATTGTTAGGTTGAAACGTTAGTAAGATCCCACTTTCAGATCGTCCCCGGCATGCACACTCTCATCACTGGCCCCAATGGATGCGGCAAGTCGTCCCTCTTCCGCATTCTCGGCATGCTCTGGCCCGTTTACAGGTAGTTTTCATACTTCGAATACGTTTCATCGAGCCAACTTCACAAGTTGCGTCCAGTAACTTTGATGGCACGAGTGCAGCAGCAACTATAAAAAATAATTATAAAAAATTGCAATTTGAGGGGTGAACTGCACATGCCGAAGAAGGACAAGATGTATCTCATTCCTCAGAGGCCGTACATGACACTCGGCACGTTGAGAGATCAGGTAAGCGTAAGGGTAGCAGAAAAAATGCAGTTATTCTATTATCCTGAGGTCTCAGTGAGGTGTACCCGCTTCAATCGATTTTGCATACGACAACGCTAGGTGTTTCCCATTGGTAAGGCCAGGCATTATCCTTCCTCTGGAAAAACGAAGATTAACAAAAAAATCACGTTGAATCGTCATTTCTTCTGTTCTGATCAACAGCACATCCCAATCAATTCATTCAGGTGATCTACCCGCACACCGCATGGCAGATGAAGCGACGCGGCGTCAAGGACGATGGTAAGATTTAGTTTTATTTAATTATTTAATTAATTAAATTAAATTAATTTTAGACCTCGCCAAAATCCTCGCCAAGGTGCACCTCTCGCACATCGTCGAGAGGGAAGGAGGTTAGGCTTTTTATTTTCGAAATTGCTATTAAAAACCTTTTATTTTGCATTTTGATTTGCACTAACTCGATTGGCACTTTTCACTAAGATGGCTATCACTGAAGAACTTTTTAAAAAATAAAAAATAAAAAATAAATGTTGAGGTTGGGACGCAAAGTCGGACTGGATGGACGTTCTTTCTGGTGGAGAGAAACAGCGAATGGGATTGGCACGAGTATTCTACCACATGTGAGCTATCAAACAGATCGGCGGTCCTTGAACTTTGGAAAACTTTGGCAGAAAAAGAATAGAAATAGAGCGGGGTGGTCACTAAATTATTCAATTCAGGCCGCAATACGCGCTTCTCGATGAGTGCACCTCAGCTGTGTCCATTGATGTGGAGGGAGATATCTACCAGGTAGGTTATGGTGACCTCACCATTTATGCCAATTACAAAACTACATTCTAGTTTATTCCTATAAAATCGATTTCTTCAGGCAATCAAGGACGCCGGCATCACCCTGCTCACCGTTACTCATCGACCATCACTATGGTAAGACTACTTGATCTTTGATCTTTCACATTTAGCGGCGCGTCCACTTTTGTGCCCCAGAATGGTATACATGGCATCATTTCACAATACATATCCGGCGCGCTGCGTGCTATCGATATTCTGCTTCTTATCGGCGTGATGCTGAGCGTTTCTCTGAAATGGCCCGAGCAGACTTCAGCGCATCTGCAAAGTATGCTAGAACTGATAAGGAATGGGAGACGTTATCTGGTCAGCGTAGTCTAGGATGAGACTCGCGAAGGAGGCAAAGGGACAACAGGGCAAAGGGTGATCTGATACAACGAAGCAAAACGCAAGATAATAGAATGGAGTTATAAAACACTACACCAAACAATTGAACACACAATTATTTTCGTATTTTGTAAATCATTTGAAACCTAACTGAGCGCAATATATTTCTAATTGCAAGATTAAATTGTTTTGTGTGAGTAAAATTTGCATTTAAGAGACCGGCTAGGTAAGATCCCAGGATAGGCCGGACATCGATGTCTCAGATCCGGGCCAAAATTTTTTTGGGGATAGCCCTATGGGCCCTGATCACTATTTGGGTCATTATTTGGTCATATCTCAAAAACCCGAAAAGGGGCGGGGCTTCAAACTTTAAAAAAGAAAAATTCACCTTTAAAAAGTGGAGGTACCTAGGTCCAATGTTAGTGTTATTATATTATGTACTGACCTAGGCCTTCAAAATCCACTTTTAGGTGATCCGAAAATTCGATCGCAAACTGATTTTTCATGTTCAAAAAATCACTTTTTAATTTTTATAAAATTTAAAACGAAAAAGTGCATCTTGAAAAGTTGATAGGATTGTAGAGCACAAAATTCTGCATAGGACCAAAGAAAAAAATCAATTTTTTTTCTGGCCCATCCGCGTCATTTCTGGCCAGGAGAGCGGTCGCGAAAAATAAACATTATCCAAAAAGCATGTGCTATACCTCATTGTGTAGAGCTCGTCGAGCTGATCACTTTTGTGGAACATCATTTTTCATGATTTTGCCTCTGTGTCGAGATATGGGCGTCCGAAAGGATAGCTCACCCTCTTCTTTTCCTTTGGAGTCTCTTCCCATCGATCGATGTCGGGGTCAAGCGGGGTCACGGGGAAGGGAAGAGGGTGAACTCCTCTTTCGGATGCCCATATCTCGACACAGAGGCAAAATCATGAAAAATGATGTTCCACAAAAGTGATCAGCTCGACGAGCTCTACACAATGAGCTATAGCACATGCTTTTTGGATAATGATTATTTTTCGCGACCGCTCTCCTGGCCAGAAATGACGCGGATGGGCCAGAAAAAAAATTGATTTTTTTCTTTGGTCCTATGCAGAATTTTGTGCTCTACAATCCTATCAACTTTTCAAGATGCACTTTTTCGTTTTAAATTTTATAAAAATTAAAAAGTGATTTTTTGAACATGAAAAATCAGTTTGCGATCGAATTTTCGGATCAACTAAAAGTGGATTTTGAAGGCCTAGGTCAGTACATAATATAATAACACTAACATTGGACCTAGGTACCTCCACTTTTTTAAGGTGAATTTTTCTTTTTTAAAGTTTGAAGCCCCGCCCCTTTTCGGGTTTTTGAGATATGACCAAATAATGACCCAAATAGTGATCAGGGCCCATAGGGCTATCCCCAAAAAAATTTTGGCCCGGATCTGAGACATCGATGTCCGGCCCTAACGACCGAATCCTCGAATCTTACCTAGCCGGTCTCTTAAAACGAGTTCTCTGTAAGAACGGGACGGGGGTGGCACAATGCTTCAAAGTGCTCCAATCGAGCTGAATTTTTTTGTGGGTAGTCCCCAGGGGTCAGGTATACTTCTGGTAAAATTTCATGATGATTCATGCATGTCATGCACGAAAAATAAATCTCAGATTTGACCCTTATGTGATATACCATTCGATAGAGCATCAAAAGTTATTTCTAAAACTCGGTTTTCAGCCTTTTTGGACCAAGCATGGCTGATTTGCATACAGAAAAGTCCATTTTTTGTAGGTTTTCGATTTTTAAAACAATGAAGATCTCATTTGCACCGGGATTTCTCAAGCTGATTCGGTGCCTATTTTCATGCTCGATTTTTTGAAATTTTAAAATCAGTGAAAATTGAGGACTAAAGTTGCGATTTTTCATGTTTTCTAGGACACATTCGTCGACGCAGGTTCGAGTCCGCCACTCTGCATAGTCTTTTGCCAGCATGCTTACTCATGCAAATGACAATTTTCGACGAGAATTTACTTTTACTGTGCTCGTACAATGTTTTAACGTTGATAAGTCAATAATTCAGATGAAAATTTGGTCATAGCTTTTCGACGTTTTTTCACATAAGGGTCCCCCCTTTGGTTTGGCAAGCCATCCAGATGAAGTCAAATATCCAAAGGGGGGACCCTTATGTGAAAAAAAGTTTGAGAAGTATATCAAAAAAAGTGGTCTGAAAACTAAACAAAACACTTTCTCTACAACCTGAAAACTGGTAAAATGCGAACTCTCGTCGAAAATTTTCATTTGCATGAGTAAACATGCTGGCAAAAGACTATGCAGAGTGGCGGACTCGAACCTGCGTCGACGAATGCGTCCTAGAAAACATGAAAAATCGCAACTTTAGTCCTCAATTTTCACTGATTTTAAAATTTTAAAAAATCGAGCATGAAAATAGACACCGAATCAGCTTGAGAAATCCCGGTGCAAATGAGTTCTTCATTGTTTTAAAAATCGAAAACCTACAAAAAATGGACTTTTCTGTATGCAAATCAGCCATACTTGGTCCAAAAAGGCTGAAAACCGAGTTTTAGAAATATCTTTTGATGCTCTATCGAATGGTATATAACATGAGGGTCAAAGCTGAAATTTATTTTTCGTGCATGACATGCATGAATCATTATGAAACTTTACCAGAAGTATACCTGACCCCTGGGGACTACCCATAAAAAATTTCAGCTCGATTGGAGCACTTTGAAGCATTGTGCCACCCCTGTCGGGGCCTGTCCCGTTCTTACAGAGAACGCGTTTTAAAAAAAATTTTTTCAATATTTTCAGGAAATTCCACACTCACTTGCTCCGATACGATGGAGAGGGAGGATACGAAATGAGCGAGCTGCTGGCTGACACAGAAGAAGAGAGACTATCTCTGAATGATGAGGTACCGTACTGCTACTACCGTACCCAGACCCGCTTTTGAGCTCAAATCTGGGTTACGGTATCTCATATTCGTTATCGATTGCTCCTCGACGTTACTGAATCGAGTACTCATCTACCGAAATGAAGTATCCTTTTCAGTTATAGCATGTTGTATCTAGTATCTAGTTGTAAGATAGCGGGTCCTTCAACTTTTTTTCAATTTCGATTGTCAATCGATAACTGGCTTTATTTGCAGCGCGCGAAATTGGAGGACCGATTGAGGAACATCAATAAACTACTCGGTGATGATGAAGAATATGTCAGTAGCAACGACGAGTAAATCAATATTGTATTATTATTATTGATTGATTGTGGTAGGATACAGTAGCAATTGGCCAATTGAACGAATCTCCCATCACCTCATCCCGTAAGGGCACTACTTGGTTTCCCAGCCATTTGTCAATTTAGGTTTTTCCTTCGTAGTTATTTCTTCATGGACTGTGATACCTAGTAGTTCTCTCTAACTTATGTGTATCTATAGCAGCGGATCCTTTCCCATTGACATTCTGTAATTGAACGACGATTGATTTATTTTAATAAAGCTAATTATGCGAAGGTGTACTCACAATCAGGACTGTCCAGGTGAAGAATCAGCCTCTTCATTCAGCGCTCTTGTTCGTCGATCTTTGTGATGATAGTGTGTGTCACACACATTGTGTGAGGAATAAAGAAAAAGAAGAACGTGCGAAATTCAACCGATTTCCCTCATTTCCTTCCTCAAACTAATCCTTTCAAACCCCTCCATGAACTCTACTCGATCAAGGTCGAGACTGGTTCCAATTCGCGAGAGAAAGGAGAGCCAACCCGATCACAATTACCGATTAGAACCCCCCTATTTCATGCGAGTGTGCACTAGCGCAAATCGGTCATTTCGCACAGGCAATTTCAATTATTTTCTCTTCTCGGTCAGAGACGAGGAAAATATCGCTACCGAAATTGCGCGTTTATGGCCACATCAATTAGCGTTTTGATGGGAGTTCTCAAATGCTCTCTAAAAGGGTTCTAAACCGAGAACGTTAGTGTTTTTAGATGTTTTCGCTGCATTCCTTCACGATTTGTATTAGATAAAAAAGGTAAAGGTTTATCCACGTCAAGCTTTTTTACAGTCGTAAGACAATGCTAGGCGGTATCCACTGGTACGGCCAGCTGTTAGGCGGACTACAATACCCTGCGGTCCAATGCTTTCTAGGGTAGGATACTTTTCGCGACCGACCTTTATCCTCCCGGAGGGATAGCAAGGCTTGATTTCCACGGCGAGGAATACTCGGTAATTGTAAGATACATTCTTTATTATTCATGTTCGTATTGTACAGTGTTGGGAGAAGCAGTGACAGAGAGCTGGTTGGAGCACAGTGACTACAGTATGCCAGTAGTAAATAATCGATATGGTCGCTCGTAGTACGGTAGACGAGACAGCGGGGGATACGGTAGTAGTAGTCGATCAATAGTTTCTGACCCAATCGCGTCGGGCGATTCTCGGCGATTCAGTGGATCGCTTTGCATGATATGCCATCATCAGAACCTGAAATGGCGGGAGTTTAGGAAATTCAAATCTTGGATAGATGCCAAGATTCGTTAACAAACCTCATCGGCGTTGCGATCGCGAAGATTCGGAGACCCCTGCTCGCTTCTGGAATTAATCGATAATTACAGGATTAAAATCAGTCCTTGTTCGCTCTCTATCGTACGCCTACCGTACCCCGAGAGACTCTCGCCGGCCGAGCCAATCGATCGGGGCGAAATGTTGTAGTGGCGCTTCTCCGCCGTGTGCGAGTGACCTGAACACGGGGGGTTGCGAGTTAGAGTCATGCTAAATTAAGTCAGTCATCGATCGCCCGTCTACCGTACCCTTGGTGTGGATGCGCAGCTCGTCCGAGTAGTGACGATTCTCGCCTGCAAGTGAGCACTCAAACCAAAAAATCGATAATCAATAAACACAGTATGATTAGTTACCGTATGCACTCAGTTCTCGATCCGATACCGTACCTGACTGCTTGACGAGTGAATCATCGTACTCGGTATCGTACTGACGGATTCTGGAGGACGGACGAGAAGTCAACGTCTGGGTGCGGTGGGGAGGTCTCCACGGGTCAGTCATCTCTGAACCCAGCCATGCCAGTTATCGATTAGTATAATGACGTCATAATCGATTATGATGATGCAATTATCGATTAGTTCCATGCTACCGTACCGTTCTGTCGGGGGCTGGGCGTGCCGCTCTTGTAGCCGCGGTCATCGGGCGATAGCCGCTCCGTCGAGTAATACTGCTTCTGCAAGCGCCGCGCATTTGTTTTCGCACTCCTCCATTACGTCTCATCAAATTTTCTGATAAAAGTGCGCGGCAGCACGCGAGTACCTGGGGCGATGCCGAGCGAGAGCGATCGGAAGACAGGGACATGCGGCGACGCTCGTGCGCGTCTCCTGCAAGCAAAAAGCCGTTGCCGCGCACTTGTTTTCGGGGGTTTACATTAGACTGCATCGAAAGTTGCGAGAAAAGTGCGCGCTCACCGTATCCGGCTGAGCGATAGGGCACGTTCTCCCTCGGTTCGGTCTCCTTCTTGATCACGACAGGCTGCTGCTCGCGAAGAGGCTGTCCTGAGGAAGAGAGAGTGGATGTCTGACTCTCTTCAAAGTGCGTGCTCTCTCGCTCTCTCTGATCGGCGAGAGATATGTTTCAACGCCGCTAGGAATGATGATAAGATGTTTTGTGATCAGATGTCTTGTCCGATTGCTCTGTGTAGAACTTTTTTCTCAAGGTTTACAGTGAATGCTCAAACGTTCATGCTACGGTTCCGTACTCGCCTCTCCTTCCCCTTTCCCATTTTGATCCTTCTCTAAGTAGGTAAACACCATTGCGCGTATCCACAGAAGTATTGCTAATGGATTATTTTTGGCGTGAGCGAGCGGGGGAGGGGGAGGGATGACGAACGAATCTCGGTTTGCAATGTTCTTTGCGGGCAGAGAAATGAGAGAGTGCTTGGAATGAAGAGGCGGCGCTGTACGTTCGCTAGTCGTAGATTAGAAAAGGAACAGTGCAGGAGCTACGAGAAAATCGTCACGACTTGCTGACTCAAGAAACTTCAGGCGTTTCTGCAGAGGATCTATAATATTTTAAAATATTCGATATCAAATGAGTTTCACCACCTACGCATAACAAACTGAGATGATTTTAAACTAATGGATTATCGATTTGGCTTTGTAGATCGTAAAAATTAAAAAAAAATCTGGCTCACTTCTAGGCAGAGTCTGGCTTCTTCTCTCCACCACCGGCTTCTCCTCCTCTTCTTCGATCGAAGACTTGGTCCATCCAATCAGTCCAATAGCGTTGATTGGCTGCTCCTGAATCAGGGTACGGTAGAAAGTCAGTTCGTGATCGACTACAGTGTAAGATACCGTACCTGGATGTCTCTCATGGGGACGGAAGCGTCGTTCAGTCTCTGGAGATGGTTGAATGCAGAGGAGATGTAGGGAATGGATGAGCCGGAGAGCACCCAACGACCTGCACGAGGGAAGAAAGTTAGTTGTCGATCAACTACTGATTACGGTATTCTACAGTAATGCAAGGCAAAACAGGAAGAGTTTTTTAAAATGGGTAAAGCTTTTTAAAAGGACAAGGAACTAGAACTAAACTGCGACTAAACTGGCTGGTTATGTGATTTGTGAGAATGCGTGGAGTTTGCTCTGGCTTGGCGGCTATTGAAAACCATGCGAATTATTTGGAAAAGACGACTCACCCTGGAGGTCCAGATACTTGAGCCTATCAGCTCCTCTTCCCCTCACTACACTCTCCATGGAGAAATACTTGATATCATCAGTCTTCAGACCGTAGTCGGGAATCGTCAGCGAGGACATACGCTCCATTCTGCATGAATTATCGATTTTGAAATGAATGGTTTAATGAAATCGCAAGATACTGTGATGAAGACTCTTCTAGATACAATGAAACAGATTCGATAATGGGCTGTTTTCAACTAGCCATCGAACAAAACTGCGAGCGATCGAGCACAATAGGGAATCGAAACGATGGATTAACCGGATCACTCAAAACGAGTAAATAACCCCGTAGTTCGAAACTGTCAACTGAAGGGAGGCGGTGCTTGTAGTCCCTGGCCCCCGAACTTTTATACTCGCTGACTTCACGTAGGGGAAAGTTCTGACACACGCAGAGACTCCGCCCGACTTTTTGCCACTCTACCTCACTTCGAGACAAAATTACCCCCCAACAACTGAGCACTCTCCTCATCCAGTGCACTATCTCGCTCTGTCTGACTGGATAGAGATCGCTGGAGCCGGGAATTCCAAGGCTAATCCCGAGTCCGGCGATTAGGCACAGGATGAGATCTAATAGTTCTCGGGATGGGTGCCGACCTGCACTTACTCGTCATTTTAAGACTTATCCGAGAAAAACAACTTGATCTTCTCCTTCCTTTCTCAGATTTAGAAAGACTATGAAAAGATCGTTGTAGTGAAAGAATTTCAGATGGATTGTATTGCGGCCAATCCCCCCTCCCCCATTCTTGGCAGTGGAACGGTAATTGCGGAGGGTCAGTAATCGTTTGATCTACCCTCTCTCTGTCACTCAATACACACCCGGTAATAGCGTTTCGAAGCTGATTCATGGACGAAATGGAAGTCAAACATGCTGATGAATCAATTTATTACGATCCTAGTGAACTGAAATGTAGGTACTCTTACAAATTTGCTTTTTTCAGCAATACAGAACGATTCACTAGATCTTTACTGCGACGCAAGTTCTTCAGATACCCTTGAAACATATTTTTAAATCTCATTTTGATGAACCTATAAATTTATTGTGGGTTGAACAATATTTTTATTAAAGCGGTCTGAAGAGAAAATTAGATCTGAAATGCATCGCAGGTTCTTCAGCTACTCGTGAAACACATCTCTCCCAGTTGTTGTCACTATTTCTTCAGCTGCTGTTTCATTTCCTTAGAATCACCTTCCATCCTTTCTCTTCTTCATCTTCCTTCCTCACATTTCTTTCAATAACTTTCCCTCGCTCATTCTGTTGCTTGTGCAGGGGATTGTGCGTGCTTTGTTTACCTGCGTGCGCTATTATTAAGCGGGCCGTCGAACGGTAGGATAGTAGGTCAGGGGAAAGGGTTACGGTTCGGATTACGGTATCAGAGTATCAAACAGATGTCTTAGCTGTATTTCGCTGTACTTACTCGTCCCCTAATGCAGTATGTTCCACCCTTCCCTCTTCGTAAGAACCGCGTGTCGAAAAAAGAAACAACATTCGCATGACTGATCATTTGTGCACACACTCTCTCACCCACAAATCGGCAAAACATTTTTATTTCATCCTCACTGACGAGCGTAATTACTACTGCGATAATTAGCCAACAACACAACGGTAACAACGACGGAATACGGGATAACAAAACAACAATAACAAACTGAGAGGGAGGGAAGACAATGGAGGCTAGGGGGTGAAATTCGATCGGGGTGACTTTCGAATGATTCGATGAATTGGCGGGTGAAATGGGCAAACAAAAAAGTGGAACGTTGAATGAGGGGAAGAAACATTGGCTGTCTCGTCGATTCCCCTTGTTAGTGACCGCCCTTCGCCTTGCCCGATTTCGTCTTCGGCCGCTTGCTCACCTGAGAAAGATCAAAGATCAAACTGGGGAAAGATCAAAGATCAATCAACAGCGCCCTCCGAAATGCGTCCATATCTAGTCATAACTAATTATTATTCTCACATCTGATCTCATCACTCATTATTGTCATAATTATCAAACATACTCTATTTTCACCAAAGAAGTAACGCTCATGAAAAACGAAACACAAAGGAGTAAGCATTGGTTTTGCAAGACCATTTCGCAAGACAACTTTTTCATATCATTTATTTTGAAATAGTCTCCACTGAAGACAACAGGTTCATGCCATCAAGTAGTAACTCCATTGAAGCCCTAGATGACTATGATCCAAAACCATTTCTTGCACAATGTTAGCCTTTTTTCACAAGAAACCAGCAATAATCAGTAGGCCCCATCACAGTCACTCCCCCCCCCCCTCCTTTGATAAGAAGCACCCCTGACCTTTCTCTTCGCTGCTCCTCCCTTGGCGGACATCTTAGCCGAGCCCGTCGCGATGCCCTGTGCACGCTTCTTCTTGTTGATCGCGCCGCCTGAGGTGACCTGAGCAGCAGCAGAGATCAAAGATTAATTCTAGTTTTAATCCAATGGACCCCATGAAAAACCGGAGTATAAATTATTGTTGACCAGGAAAAGGCAGCATTATTTAGGAACCGTTTGCGCTGGTTATGGGGCAGTGGTGAAACTCAACTTCTCTTTGTTTGCCACTATCAGAAATCAACAAAGGTTCATCTTTCTCGATCTCAATCGTTCAAAACAACAACAATAACAACACCCCCTGCTCACCTTGGTGGTCCTCTTTTGTCCCTTCTTGCCACTCGTCTGCTTCGTGCTCACGGCGCCCTCGCCCTGCAAGGGAGCAAGTATACTCGAGCAATTTCATAACAATCGAGGGCGATCAGGGCTGTGCGAAAATTGTACGGTCTCTCGTTTTTTACTCTCCAACTATTTCTGACCGACTAGAGGGCACTGTGAAATGAGAGACCGTAAAAGGGTCACCCAGCCCAGGTGCACTCTCGTTTAGAACAGCAAAGGAGCATGGAACATTGAGTTGTCAAGGCCTCTCTTCTGATATACATGCCCTTCATCAGATAATAGAATTATTTTATTTGAGGCGGGGAGCATTCACACATCAACCTACTCAGCATCTCCTACTTATGTTGCGCAACATCACCTCCAACTCACCTGGCCCGTGTTTCTCTATTCATTTCAGAAAATACTTCTAATAGCCTATATTTCCTAAACGAATCAAGCACATCCGCTCATGAGCGTGATTATATTGTTCATGTGGCACGCTACCACCTGAACACTTTTACCTAGGATTGCTAGAAATTGCATTCCTTTCTCTTTATGCTCAACTCACAGTCCACACCGAATCTCTCTTTTTTGGATAACTAATCTACTACCAATAATAAGGCTAGGTGACACGTAGTGCACTTTAAATATATTTTGTTGTTGTTTTTTAATGGAAAAACCACCTGATATTGTCACCCACTGTCAATAAAGTACCTTGAACTTCTTCTCAGACGGTTTGAAGCTGGCCAGATTGATGTTGCCCGCCAGCCCGTTCGAGAAGTCCGTGTCGGCCGGTCTGCAAGGTAAAGGTACAGCTGCTTCCACAATCAAGAAGACGTTACAGTTGTCACGAGACAACCACGTCTGGTGGTGGTGGTGGTCTTCAAAGGAACACGTTCAAATATGCGAACGTAAAATATAAAATGGCTAGTTGCTAGTATCGTACATCAGTAATTTTAGTTAACTAATTTTGAGCAACGTCAGAAGAAAAAATTAAAAGAACCCAACTCGAGTGCAGTATGATACAACCTTGAAGCACAAACTCGCCCAATATTTTGACAACGTCCGTATTGTCTTTCGCATCACCAAGCTCTTTTACAGCAAGGGCTCAGAAATTTAACGCTCTCTTCATTTCGAGATGCTCTGATGGTCTTTCAGGACACACATACCGTACTTAATTGTATCCCTCCACACTCACCTCTTCCTCAGAGCTTTCCTCGTCTCTTTGCCGGCTGCCTTTCCCTTGTGCGCCTTCATGTCTTGCGACATCGCGCGCTGCAATCAATTATCTAAGTTTGTAGTTGAGTCGCAAAGTTTTGATTTTGTGTTGTTTTTTTCTCACGGCCAACGAGCTTCTAATAGCCTATGAACAATTTCCATAAATAGTATCACAATCGTATGCCTCATATTCGGCGGTAACTACTATATTCCTGGAAACACCAATCATGCGGGTTTGAAACCAACTGCTTTTCAGATTATCTTCCTCAACTCCTGTTTACTCGTTATCAGTCGGTACTGCAGAATCCGTAATCACACGTTCGGAAGGGGTGCGAGGAGGGGGGGGGGGGGGTAATCGCGTACATACAAGCTGTTTACTGATCGCCTTTCACCCCCAATCCCCGCTAGTAAAGAAACAGTTTAGAGGCGCGACGAGAGGGGGGCTAAACTATCCTCACAGCTACCGTTTCCTACATTCTATCTAGCATGTCAAGTGGAGGATATATTTGTATTGCCAAAGAGACTCAAATATTGGGAAATAAAGCATGGAGCGCACTACTATCAGCGTCGAAACTCCAAATGCACAGATTCTGCGTAGCATTTGATATTGAATAAACTCAGTACTCGATTACCCTCATCGTCCCGCTACCGTACCTGGACAGCATTGTGGAAGGTGCGGCCGGAGATGGGCACGTGCTTGCTCACTTCCGGCATCGCGAACGGGTCCTCGCCTCGGGCAGCCAGCTCGAATCTGGACGATGTTATTTAATTTAAAAGATATATAAAATTTCCGAAGAATACTTGAAGATCAGAGAAAATAACATTCATTTTGAGAAGCATGAATCCAAATTACTAATTATGCTACGTCGCCGAGGCTATTGGTCACTCAATAAAGCCGAGAAGGTGTGGGTTTGAACATTTGCGAGTGTTCAGCAACAATTGTAATATTCAAGAATTTTAATGATAGAAGGAGAGCGACTACTGGCTACACTACATCACCGAGACCTATGGCTACCCAATGAAACTGAAAAGATATGGGGTTGAAATAATTGAGTTTTTTTGTATACGTTTTCAACATTACCATCGAAATATTTAAAAATATTTTTCGTGACAAGGGAGAGCGACTACTGGCTACTCTGCACCACCGAGGCCTATAGCTGCCCAATGAAACCCGAAAGATATTTGGCTTCCAGCTTTTAGATTTTAAAAAATCAATAAATCTCGATAATTCCCCTCACTTCTTGGCCAGATCGTACAGCTTGGCCCTCCTCTTCGTCTTGACCGATTCCTTCTTTCCCACGTCGAAGAGCATCGCACCGATGGACGAATAGTCGAACTGGAATGCGGTATGTTGGGAGAAGAATACGATATGATTTTCGGATATTAGGATAACTCAAGCGACCAAGATCATTTCAACAAAGATGTGGCTATGTAATACAGCATTGATGAAGCACCAATTCACCACAAGAATTTGAGAAATAAAGAAATGATTCATGAAGGATTCTGTATACCACGAATGAAATGATATCAGATTTGAAGACTCAGTCCGAAAATTGCGTACGTTTGAAGCATTGAATTCCTATGTGGAAACCAATGAATTTTTAAAGCTCACCTTGATTCCCTCCTTCGTCTCTTCCTTTTCTCCCTTCTCCTGTTTCTCGTCCTTTTCATTCTCCTCTTCTTCCTCCTCATCTTCACCCTCTTCCTCCTCCATCTTCTCGTCCTCTTCATCCTGCATCAATATTGGTGAAAATTCAACTTATTAAAATCATGCATACTAAATTATTTAATCAAACGTATTCACGCACTCCAAAGCATCATTCCCTAATCATTGTTGAGTACATGTTCTCATCTGCCATGTTCTCATCTTGTGAACCACTAGTAATCAGCAACACTATCCATACCTCTCCCTCCCCTTCTCCCTCTTCCTCCTCCTCATCTCCCTCCATTTCATCGCTCATCGCGTGGAGGATCGTCGTGAAGATCTCGTCGACGACCGAAGTGAAGATGTAGTCGCTGTATTTGAATTTTATTTATTTATTTATTATTAAATAAATACGACTGAGGGGGTAATCCTACTGTTTGTGTGCACATCAGAACAAGAATGCAAACCCCTCGTTCTAAAGTTTCACACCTTCTTCAAGAATCGGACAGGGTGCATTGACTCAATTTTTTCGATCCACTTACGTTTCAATAAGATACAATAACAAGCCAGTCACAGTCAACTTTTGCATTCGGCTAAACCTCTGATGTCCTATCGCATATTGAACAATTGACCCACTCACTCTCTTGTTTCACACTACCCACATCACCCGCTCAGACCGATACCGTGCGATATGTTCACGCTTTCTCGTGCATTAATAACAAAAATATTGTAATCGTTGTTCAATCGCAGTAAGATTATTTTGAGACTATTTCTATACCTCATCTGGAACCACAGTCAGGGGTCGATTACATAAATTTCCAAAAATGCCAAAATGGATGTTGGTTTTCCCTTTTTCCCTCCCACACCCGCAAAATAATCAGCAAAATATGGGTTGGTTTTCCTTTTTTCCCTTCCACATCTACAAAATCAGCAAAACGTGGATTGGATCTTAACATAGTAATCGAGCCTTGTCCACAGTACAGCCAAAACCTCACCTGATGTCGAGAGTGAGCATCTGGGCGAACGTCGCCACGAGATCCGTCACTCGCTCCGTCGTGATGTTGCCTGCGTTGATTATTGTTATCCATGTAATCAAACGTTCAATAAATGCATCTTTTTTCTCCGACCGAAACAATGATAGTTTTACCCTCCGGCCCTACACGTGACTGCTTTATCTACGCAATCTCTAATAACATGGTTAAACACAAAACCGTCATGGGGAATTTTTAGAAACAAAATGATCAACCTACCAGCATTATCCAGTTCGTCGAGGAAGATGGAGGCGAAGTGGAACTTGAGAGCATCGCGGAACGAGCGGTCTGAATAAAGAATAATGAAATACATTGTAATTAATTTAGAATTTCGATTTTAAAGAAAAATTCATACGAATCTGATATGAAGTACGTCGTTTGCGTTATATATTGTTCTTTTTACCAGCCACGCCAATAATAATAGAGAATCCGAAGTATCTTCAACATACCCTATCTGTGAAAACATAAAAGTGGCTAATACACCATAATGCGATTTCTCATAAAATGGAAGCCTAATTCGATCAGAGGTTCTTCAGGTTCTTCTTGAGCAGTCAGCAAAAAATCTACTGACCATTGGACATAACCGTGGCTCTGAATGCATTCCAATACTTCTCCGTCACGCTCTTCTTCCATTTGAGAGACGCCAGATGATGGAAGGCCGTACGGACGAGACGACGGATCAACTGAATTATGAATCGTATTCATGACCTCTTTTTTTAGATGGGATTGGAAGAACATTGGGTGGATGAGAATAACAGTATTCAAATACTCAAATTTTGTGGTATAGTTTGGCGAATTTCGAAAGCTGTGGAACTTGCTGTGAACGTTTTTGGAAAGGTGGACCACAGATCATAGAGAGTTTACCACCGTCGGTGGTAAACTCTCCATGAGAAGTGGAAGAAAACACTGACCATGAGGAACTTGTCCATTCTCCATCTGTCAATACACAGCCACTCCTTGCTGAGAGCGGCGAAGAAGCACTGCACGTACCTGGAATTACATTCATCAAAATAATTTAAGGAGTGATTTTAGAATAAATAAATACAAGAAAATTGTCTAGAGATTTCAATCAGGAAATCAAATCTTACAGTGCCTTCTCGTCCTCGGACTCGAAGATATTGACCAGACTGGCGATGTTGTCGGCGAGCTCTTCCTAAAATTACAAATAAATTGGAACGTTAAAAAACCGAAAAAAAATCAAATCTGAAAAATAGAAACTCGCCTGGAGGATCATCTTGTCCTGCATCCACATCACGTAGTGCAGTCCCTTGCACAGACGCATCAGATCTTCCTCGCCGAATGCTTTAAATATATTTAATTAATCTATAACTAAATGAGATATCATGTTGACCCTGATGCCCGAATAATGATCGATCAGCAATGTGAAATCACAAGTGTTCGTGGTTGAAGAAATTTATTGAAATTAACAAGAAGCTTCTGAGTCGGATAAACGGTGAGTTATTTAGCTGCGAAACCCAACAAAAAAAGTTAACTCACGCTTCTTCGCAGACTGCGACTTGATCCACTTGTGCAGTTCTCTGAGAGCGTGAGCGCGCACTGGCGGTTCACCCGAGGCCAGTCGCTGAGCGAACACGATCTCAACGCTCTCGAGGTCGACGTCCATGCCTTCAAAACGATACAATTGTAAAATCACGGGCACAAAAAGGAAAAGAAAGAAAAATGAAAATGAATGCGAAACGAGAGATGTTTTCTCTTACCGTACTCCGAAAAGTCAAATATCGAACACTGATTTAATTTCAAAATTCTGTTTATTTGGGCTTTAAAATTTTATTTTTATCTTTAAACTATCAAGAACAACGTATTTGTCCATTATATGGTAAGTATTGATAAATATATTTATCGGAAATTATATTTTAATGAATATCAAAATTGAAAAACTAGTTTTCAATCCGCAAGATTGTGCGCATACCGGCAACTTTTCGAAACTCTTTACGCTGGCCGCGTTCCCGGCTGTCAGCAGATATTATTGTTGTTGATTCGCTCAATTTTCTCACCTCATTACACTTCAGTAATGGGTTCGAGTCGTAAACGGAAGCGACAATCAAACGGGGAATCAAGCGGCGAGCCTTCCAAGCGTCGTCGCTCCTCCAATGCTGCTCATAGTCGGCCGAACAGCCGCAATGACTCATCGAAAGGAGCCAAGAAGCCTCCCGTCAAGCCCGTCCCTCCCTCCTCCTCTGCCCCGTCCACTTCGACCGAGAAGGAGAAGCGCAAGCATCGATCCCGATGCCACAAGCTGTGCGCCGAGGCTGTCGATAAGGTCAGATTCCGTGTGTTGTCTTGAACCGAAATTCGCCATAGTACTGTAGCGCCGCAATAGCTACCGTATGCCTGCAGATGTAGACGAAAACGGTCTATCTACATAGATAGCATCTTTTTTTCTCGTGTAGTTTTGTTTTCTTAGATTTAAAAAAAAATTGTGGTATTTTCTCAAATCTTTTTCGAGTATCTAGATGAAAATATCGGTGTCGTAATCTGTCATTTCAGATCACGAAGGCTCTTCGATCCTCTCCCAGTCCAATTGGACATCTCTTCAAGCAAGCAGATGACGATGGCATGCCGTGTAAGTTCTTTTTCTACCATCATTGGTATTTGTTATTGTCTAGTTGGGTCCCTGAAAAACGTTCAACTTCATTTTTCGCGATATTCTTTCTCGTAATGCACGGTGGGTATGGGCATATCTGAGTAGTCTAAACACGTGAAATATGAGATACGTCAAAGTCACGAGGATGGCGAAACGGTGGCTAATTGGACCCTTGAGACTAACAATAAAATAACGAATGACGATGTGAATGCACCTCAATTGCAATGATCCTTGGTTTCGATAGCCTGTGAGAGAATTGTAGAAAATAATTGTTGGTTTGAAAATTTTTAATTTCTGTTCACGTAATGCCGGCATTATCGAACATGCAGCAAAATTGCGAGGCTATCCATGAGCATCGAAACACCCATCAACCTTCCACCCCATGCCGAAACTTTTCTCCCTTTCAATTTCCTAGTTCACTCAAATTATGTGGATATGTCAACTAGTATCTATGAAATCCTTGAAACATGAATCAATCATGAATCTCAACCCTTGCAGACGCTTTTCTCTCCGACATTGCCCCTCTCCTCTTTCTTCCTCCTCGACTGCTCACTCTCCCTGCGGATAAACTGCCTCTGCTCAATGGAAACGAGCATGTGTTCCAGGTACGGTGGAGATGGCTACGGTATTGATACGGGAACTATTGTACGAATTATGGTCATATCATTAATCTTGGTAAAATTGTGTTGCTTTTTGGTGGGTGGGACTGTTCCATTGCTGATTCTTGAAGTTGCCGACAGTCGTAGGCAGACTGAAACTGTGAACCTATTGGTCGATTTGAAATTGAACATGAAATTGACATGCTGGAATCATGAGTGATGATTGTTTGATTGTTTTCTGTTCATCGGAGTATTAATTGCGTCTCTACTTTATCTGTGTAGCCAGACTACAACCGCAATCTCGCTGGTTCCCACTTCAAACATATTTTCAATTAGTTCATACTTTTTCCTCGAATTCATTTACTCCTTTTCAGATGGCCGTGTCCTCCACTGGTCAATTCATCGTCAAGTACGCGCCCGTCGATTTCTCCATCGAGGACGCTACCGTATACCTGGTAAGTGTTTATCGATTGATTGGTTACGGTAGCAGATCTAGTTGACTACTATCTTCCTCGCAGGATCGCCTACCGTATCCCTGCTCGCTGCGACTGCTCGAGAAGTTGTGCACCAAGTACGGCACCGCTGTCGATATCAGGATCCCGATCAGGTACGGTAGAAATTAATTAATAGTGTCGTACACTGGAAAAAGGGGGGTTTAGCTTGAATTTGGGTAATCATGTCTTCAATTCCAATGCTATTCGAACTTCGCCACCTCGTTGATTTTTGTTTCCTATGTTTCTTAAGACCTGTGAATATGAATATCATTGATTCCTACCACGGAGCCATTGAAAAATAACAACAAATAATCGGTCGCTTGGAATCAATTCCCCTTTCCGTTGCAGGACCCCGGCTCCTCTCCTCTCCGCTCGTCGGCCTACCGTACTCAAGCGGAAGGGCACGCAGCATCGCGGTTTCGCCTTCGTCCAATTCGCCTGCAAGGAAGAGGCCGAAGCCATCTGCAAGGTACGGTAGGGGTGAGATTGATTATCGGGAACTGGCTTGATTTGTCCGGTTACCGTACTCGTTGCAGGAATTCGCACTGAATCATCCGATCGTGCAGCAGAACAAAAGTCGCTGGTTCTTCAATAGAGGTACAGTAGCAGAAGATCGATTATTCATTCGTTCACTAGTTACAAATTGATTTCGCACGCTCAAATAACTTTAGATTTGTTATAGACGCGTTATATGTTCTAACTTGATAAGGAATCCGCTCAGTATTATTGGGCTCGTAGCGGCAAGATAGCTATAGTCACGCAATAACTGTAATCCTGCGGGTTGGTCAAACCATCATTTTTCTAGTTTATATGTTACAGGCTATTGATTGATTATGGCCTACCGTATTCCAGGCAAACGAGTGCATCTGGGACAGCATGCGACCAAATTCGCCGCGCTGACTGCATTGCGACACGGAAGGATGATGAGGTATACGGTAGTTGAGATGGAGGGTACGGTATCCATAGGGCTATCGATCACACGAACTGTGAGCTTTTTCTTCTAGTTCAGCTGTTTAGTATTTTGATTTGTCGTGGATTACTTTATCTTTCCGATAATGGATCTCATGACCATGCATTATTTTTGGCTGTGGATTACTGTAATCTATCGATTGCAGACTGAAGCTCAAACTGGAGAAGGAGCTGTGTCGCAAGCTGAAGCTGCGTCAGTGGAGAAAGGAGTGGAAGGAGCGAAGAAGGTACGGTAGGGGGGAAATGGGAATAATAGGATGGGGGTTTCATGAGCTAGTCTAGTGGTCTCGTGGTTCTCCCTGTTTGATTCTACCAAGTTCAATCGTTCTGGAAATAATTTAATTAATTCATTGGTGTTTGCATCAATCGATAATGATTTATCAATATAATTACAGAAGACTGTACCGTGAGCGGCGCAAGAAGAGGAGAAAGCGCGAGAAGCTGCGCAAGGCGGGAAAGTTAGCGGAGAAGAAGTGAGTTATTGTCGCCTTATCGGGATGATTACGGTAGGGGTTACGGTAAATAGAGTAATCTCTACTCAAATGCAAAAAATAATAATTAGGGCATTGGATTTGAGTTTCACGAAAACCCCAAGTACACTGGAGTCTCCAGACTGGAGATCGGGATTCTACAATGTCTTGTGTGTCGTGGTTGTTAAAAAAATTTTCAGCTTCGTTGCTTGCTCTGACCGCTTGGCCTAAGATTTTTAGGTTTACAAGGGGACCGAATTATTGCCCATGTTTGTATATTTCCAGAACTCCGGAAGTTGCGAAGAAGTCCAAGTCTGAGAAGCGAAAGGAGGCGAATAAGAAGAGGAGGAAGAGACTGAGTGATATGAAGAAGGAGGTATGATGTTTCACTGATTGGACTAGTAGGCAAGGGACATCGTGATATTATGAATCCGAATTGGTCGAATGAGAAAATTTTGTACGAGTAGGGTAGGTGTTTCTCCAGTTTGGATTATAGTCTTGCTGCGGGTTTCTATTTGATGAGAAGATCTGGAACTTGAATAAAGAAGCGACCGATACTGTGCAGAGGAGGATTTGCTTTTTTTTCAAAAACGATTGTATTGTAGTCTTGGGCTCACGTCTCTCGAAAAATATTCACAATCACTGCAATGTGTTTGGGTGGTGGGTTATGGCTTGCCCTTATGGCTCCCTTTCATGTGCAACAAATAGAATAATGATGATTTCCCAATTCAGGCGAAGCGACTGCTCGCTGAGAAGACAGGAGAGCAGATAGAATCGGACAGTGAATCGGCCATGGATACGAGTGGAGAGGAGGAGAGGAAGGATAGGTACGGTAGATTGGGTACGGTAGTTATGATCGATATTCAAGGTTACTGTAGGCATAGGTTACGGTAAAGTAAACGTAGCCACTTCATCGACACGCAATATAACTTGACCACGCACATTGCGGTTACGAGTAGTTGGCAAAATGAAATCTGTCTACAATTGCCAATAGTAGCATACTTGTTTTTTTAAACTAAAAAATATAAACTGTGCTAATGAAATATAATTTCTAAAAAGTGGATGTATATTTGAGCGAACAAGACGAGCTGTGCCAGTCCTATCCAATTCAACATTGAGTCTGTCCTGAGAAATAAAAAAAAACGTCATTTCAGTCTGAATGGCCATCCGCCGGACCCCGAACCATGCAAGGAGAACGGAGAGAAGAATGAGGAGGGAAAGGAGAAGAATAAAGAGGAGAAGATGGAAGAAGAGAAGCCAGCAGATGAAATGTGAGTATTCCAAGCTGATTAATATTTGAAAAAAGGCGTTTTTGCCCCGGGAAAATAGAGGCTCAGAAATAGGGATGAATGTAGGTTAGAGTTTAACCACCAATGCAAGAAGGCCTGAGGTTGTGTTCCTTCAACGGACTTCGGACAAATTGTAGAAAAATGAAATGCGTACTTTTGAGTATCACATCACTTACTAGTAATAACCTCGAGCAGTTTTCTTCGATTCCTCCTTGCCGTATCGGAAAATAGAATACGGAAAATAGATTTGATGTTCCACTACTCTCACTAGTACTCATGTGTAACCGTTCATTTGGTGCGAGGAAGCATCTGTGTGGAAAATAGATGGTTAAAATGTGAATACATGCATTATCCACCGTGCAATGCTCCCGCTCGAAAAATTTTCATTTTGAAATAGATAAATATGAATAGATGGAGTTTTCATGTTGCACAACTTTTACTAGTAGGCTTGTGTGAGCCTTCCTTTGATTTATCTCGCATCGGATACAAGGAAAACGAACAACAATCATTTCTGATTCGTGGATTCTATACCGCCCTCCATTCAGTGCCCCTCGGAAAAAAATTTTTGATAGAGAAATAAGAATATATGGGGATTTGATGTTCCAGATCTCTCACTAATATGCGTGTGTGACCGTTCCTTTGATGAGATGCTCATTGGACGAGGAAAATAAAAAAAGGAATAAATATATTATCTATCATGCCTCTTACAGTGCCCCTCGTCGTCGTCGTCGCTGTAAGCGGAAGGAGATTCGCAAGTCGATCAGAAGCCACTTCATCGACACCCAAGCAATGCCATTGTGAGTGACTATGATGAAC
The DNA here is from genome assembly GCA_900490705.1 of Pristionchus arcanus. Classification (NCBI taxonomy): domain Eukaryota; kingdom Metazoa; phylum Nematoda; class Chromadorea; order Rhabditida; family Neodiplogasteridae; genus Pristionchus; species Pristionchus arcanus. The sequence continues at coordinate 324,743 of LS487993.1, forward strand.
ACTTTGGAGGGAAATGGGATTCGCTATGAACGAAGTAGAACATGCCCAGTCGCATTGCGGTTTTGAGTAGTTGGTAAAGGGTGATCTGGTTGTGATTTTCAATTTAATCCTTATCCGTTTTTACAAAATATACTTTTTCAAGAGCACTGGTCACTTCGTGATAGCCAAGAAACACTTAAGTTTCGAGCAAATCATATAGCGTTTATATTCTGTCGTTGTCAATGTTGATCTGGCTTTGCGATACCTAATTCTCTCTCCTTGCAGCCGTGAGTATCAGCGCATGCGGGAGGAGTATCTTCGACTTCGTAAGAAGGAGGAGGAGAAGGGTCGAGAGCAGCTGAAAGGGTTCACTGCGAGGAATGTCAGTTGATTTAGATTTATGGTTTTATCAGAGGTACCTGAACTGGATTAGTCTAAACACAGATAGAATGCTATTGGAGATACTCTGAAACGCGAAAATTCCAAGGGAATTTGCATCGGGAATGTGTTTGATTTCGTTTATTTGCTTTTTTTTTTAAAATTATACACATGATGGCCCATGTAGCATTGCTCTAACGGCATTTGAGTACAGTAATAGAGACAGTGAAACACAAAAGTGAGTGGAACGTGAAAATATCTATTTCAGAGCAACCACAAGCGAGAGGAGTTCCGAGAGGCGAATTGGAGTCTGAATGCGGATGAAGAATGAATCTCCCGAAGAATACTGTAAGCCCAGGTGGATTACTGTAGCCATGTTAATTTAAAATCGAGTAGTCTTTCCCCCAGTCCCGATCTCGCTGAGATCTCGTTGTATAATTATACGTTAGAACTTTGTTGTAAGTACTGCCAATTTTCACCGGTGTAATATTTCTACCTCATTCTGAGAAGCGTGGAGTAAACACTGACCATTTTTACAGGGTCTTTCAATTTTGTTTTGTTTGGTAATTATCTTGTTGATAAATCTGAAGTAGTTGAAAGTGGAGGATTTGTGCTGCATGTCATACATAAAGATAATCATAGCAGATAACACATAGCAAATGATCAATTTCGTATTTTATCGTTGAGATCATGTTCTTTGAGAATGGAAACCAATCCAGAAAGTATTGCACGCATTGTGGAATGAGTTGGTTGCCTATAAAGTGGCTATATACAACGTAAATGAATGCAACTCTGCAATCATGCTACAGTAAGTGAACGAAGCTAGATATGAAATAGTGGATGGTACTCGACATAATACCAGACAGTAAAATATAGTCTACCGTAATAAAGCGATTCATAATGAAGGGAGTCACTCTTTTCCGGAATTAGAGAATCCCCTATTTATTTCGGTAGTTGTCCCTCCGGATAGATCTTGGATGCACTAGCTCTCGCTGCGAGATTCTTTTCCGACGGAAGGAACGGCAGTTTCTTCAAAAAGGGAAGAGCGTGGAAGACCCTGATGAGAAAGGAGTCAGTCATCGATCGCTGTCATTTCCTACCGTACCTATTGACGTAATCGGGGAATGAGTAGCCGTCCTCGTCCTGGTACTCGCTCGGTTCGCCCTCATCGTCCTCGTGTAGTCCCCGCTGCTTGGCCGTGGCTCCTGAGCGGAAGATTACGATATCTTATTTATTATCGATTTCTCTCGGTTACCGTACCCGGTACGGTGTTGTCCAGCACGAAAGCGATGCCTCCTCCACACAGCATCTTGATCGTAAGCAGCATGTTGAGGGTTGAGTCAAGGGTGGGATTGCCTGAATCAGGGAATACTTCTTTCGTTCAACGGCGAGGGATCTCTCAGGCTTCCTTTTCTCATTGGGAGTTGAGTTTCACCGCGTTAATATGATCTTAGAGGGCTTTCCTCAAGTGATTCCGAGAATGCATATCGAACAAAACTCAATATTTGATATTTGAGGACATGCTACTCACCAGTATTCAGTGGATTCTTCTCGAAGTGAGTGGGAATAACCATTCCCAACATCATCGACATGCCCATAATGGCGATGTTGCGAGTGACGCGAAGGTCAATCAACTGAAAACATTATTTTTGAATTATTATCTATTGATTTCTGATCTCCGAGATAGAATCGTCAATGAGAGACGGATCAAGTATCAAGGAAGGACACATCCCAGAATGCAAAAACATATCAGTTTTTTCAACGTTCTGCAGTATTTCAAGATTCAGGGAATTCAATCACCTGCAACTGTGCCATGGCGACTCCTCCGATCATGCTCATTCCCATCAGCAGAACCCCACCGAGGACCGGATCGGGGATAGAGGCGAGTAGGGCTGCCGCCTGTAAATCTTATTTATTATTTAACTAACAATTATTTATTATTGATTAATTTTATTCCGCGAACACGCGTGGATAGTATCAATGCAATCAGCAAAGTTGAGGAAATGAAGAACTGCTGAAACACAATTGACCACGGATGTAAACGTGGTGGATGTATCAAGACTGAAAGCCTTATCTCACCTTTGTGAACAGTCCCAATCCGATAAGCAAAGTGCCCGCGATCTGCATCGTGATTCTGCTTGCTACCTGAAATAAATACAGTTCTCAACAGAAAAAATGCAAGATTCGATCTGTTAGAGTGAAGAGTATGCCTCTTCATTTTGACAACGAAAGTTCTTCATCCCGAGAGCCATAACGGAAATCACGATGAATAACAAACCCTCGTGATGTGAATGAGCGCAATATTCTCCGTGTACGTCGTCACTCCCGAGCAGACGCCGAACAGGGCAGCGATCATCGAACCGAGACCTGATAGAAGGAATATTTTTATCTACTTTGCTGTAGAAGAAAGTAGATTCATCACATCTTTCAAAAATGCAGTGTTCATTTTTCTCTTCTCTCAGTTTTCTCCGTTTTCTCTTTCTCATTCTCTCATTTTCTCAGTAAGCTCTTATTAAAAGGTCTGATAGAAAAGAGCGAGCTGAAGAGTAGGCAGTTATGGTAGAACAAGTTCTATCAGTGCGAATGAGAGATGAAGGGGACTCACCCTCCACAATAATTGCCCTGTTCACGGTGCTCCGGGGCGGTCGTCGCTGCTCGCTCACTCGCGCCGCCATCGCGTACGAACCTGCGAGAAGGAAGCTAATGATCTTTGATCTTTGCCGATCTTCTTACCCAGAGTATCTAGACATCGTAATAACTGTATGGAAATCTCACCCAGATTCTCGATCACGGAAGAAACGGCGGACGCCATGAAGCCGCACATGAGACCGATGTCAATGCGGGGCATGCCGAATTGGCCTGAGCATGGATTTTGATCATAATTGATCACTATTCGCAAAACACCTCCAACTGATATGAAAAATAGAAAGAAAATGTTAAAAAGAGTAAAAATGTAGACAGTCAGGGTGAAAGGGTAGAGTGAAGAGACAATAAGGAAATGAAGACATGTATTCTTCATCCTCACAGCCCCAGACACTTACCCGGATACGGCACCTGCACCCATGGACTCTCCGCGAGCACCCTCATCGTTGCCGCCTTGTCCACGCGCGCTTCACCTTCTTCAAAGGGTTTTGTTTTCAAGGGTACTTTCATTTGATGGTTACCTTCCGGTTCAGCTCCAGTCAGTGTAAGAATGAGACAGAGAAGCCATACGGAGCAGACTGAGATGAGGTACTGCAATGATCGTTACTCGTAGATACTTCATCATCGGTCTGAGAGCATATGGAATGACGATTCTCCATAGCCCTGATCTATTGTATTGCACGATACATTTTGCTGAACTTCACTGTTCGCGTAACTCTCTTGCTACCGGATTACAAATTTCCCTGACACCAGTTCCCCTGTGCAATTCAATTCTCCCCGATTTCAACGCCGATACGAGCAAAATGTCATGTGATGCGTTTTGTCGCAAGTTTCCCTGATTAGAGAACGATCGGCTTATCGGAAGAGTGTAGGGAAAGTGATCAGAGTGATAGGGTATCAGACTAATCGGGGATTATGAAGAACGGTAGGAGTGAGCGATCAAACGGCATAGACGAGCAGGGGGTAGACGGGAGCAAACACCGTCTACAGGGAGACACTAACATCGTGGACGCTTCATTGGGTGCAAATTCAGTTCGACTTAGTCCATGAATCGTACAGCTATTACTGGACCATAGTAGTATTGGCGATATGAGAACCTTGTGAGACACAGCATAAACTACAACGACGGAACATTTTCAATTCGAAGATAAAGTGTGCTTCCCAAATCTCTGGAGCTCATAATTTGAGGAGTAGAAATGAGTGAAAGTAGATCCTTACCGGAAACTGTCCGAACACTCTGACTCTCTTTACTCGGAACGGTCGAATGCCCGTCGGAATGGGCAGATGGACGTCGTCGAGGTAGATGACGACCACGATGAGCACGACTACCATTCTGAGAGAGAGAGAGATCAACGATCAACGATCAAGTTTGATTTTAAGAAAGCAAAGAATTGTTTCAGTTTTTATACATTGTGATTGCCACGTAATGGACAAAGTGGACGCGTTGAGACTATATGAAACTAGTGAAACTCAATTGATTCTAGATCGACCCAAGAATTCACATTCGAAGAATGATATGGAATCAAATTTTGAAAGATCAAAAATCAAACCACTCACACGATGGAGATCCAGTGCAGACTGAGCTTCTCATCAAGGGTCGGGACGGTGCTCATCGTCAGAAGAATCAGAAGGGGGACGATGGTGATCGGACCAACGAACTTGGAGAAGACACCGACGGCGCCTGAATGGTTATAATGTGATTCAATTATTCTATCAGCCAGACGAGAAAAGGGAGAGTATAGTTGAGTCTTGATTCCGTATCTATTGGTAGGCAGTCGTCATGAATGAGTACACTGTACTTATTGATGTCATCCTCGCTTCACTTGCGAATGAAACTATTGAAAAGCATTCGACGAATGAAAGACATATCTACGACGTTTATCGTGTTTTCCTTAGCTGTTCATGCTTTTGTTTTCGGAGATTCGAGAAAAGAAAAGGAACTGACCAGTGGCTCCGATGATGACGAACACCAAGCAAGCGATAACGAGAGAGCCAGAGATCTGCAATCGAGTCTTTGCCCAATTAGTCAACCAATTTATGATGCACGGGTATAACATCTGTTGAGGCCCATCGAGTAATCATTATATTTCGCCTGTGGGGATTAGGATGAGGGTTACTGCCAATTGTTTCATTTCAATACTGATCGTGCAGGTATGAATCAGAACCGATTAGGCTAGTCCGACGCTCATTTATGTACAGTAATTCTGTCTGATTCAGCGACATTTCTGCACTATTGAACTCTTGTGAATCATAAAAATCGCATCGATCAGTGAAACAAGTTGCGGACGAAGAAAATTTAATTGTTTTTAATAACCTCAAAAACGAGCAAACACTAGATATTTCAGAACCATCCTCGTTACAAGTGGCCCGTGAAACATACTTGAGTTGAGTCAAAAATCTGTTCAGAACCGCCAATGATTCTCAAGAATTCGCGGTTATGTAATATGTTCTCGGATTATTTCATACTTACCGTCTGTATTCGTCCCTTCCATTCCTCCTCTGGCACAGTCGCATTCTGTCCCACTTCGCATCGATTCTCGGGCAATTGAGAGAAAGCGAGAAGAGGTGGAAGAAAGGAGAAGGCTGTTCCATTCAGGATCGATAGGCTGCAATTACAGTTATCATTTGATTTTTGGTGCAATTATCGATTTATTATTTCAAGACATGCTATCGCCCTACGAAGCATTGCTTTTCCTTTCCTTTCAACAGTTATGTGTGTTGAAATGTATCAAGAAAGCACACTGAACAAATATTATTGCGGCTCAGGTGATACCCTCAAAAACGTCAACACATGTTTTTGTACTTGAAACGTCAGCAACTCTTTTCAGCGCTATTTGTTTGATTGCGCCTCTTTCGACCCATAAATATAGATTATTGGTAGGCCGATTCCAATTGCGTACGTGCCGTTCTGTCCTGTGTCCTTGACATTACTCTCTACGATGGTTGCCTACCGTATCCTCGCGTACAGTACCCCTTATTTACGGTGTGCGATCTGCAGCTCTTTCACAGCAAGCTACAGTACACTACTGTACCCCTCCCCCGTCCTTACCGCAGCCCCAACGTCGTCTGCAGCAGAGTAGCGATGCCGCACGCGACGAAAGTGGCAGAGATCAGCTGCACCCGCAGGGCGATAGTCTGATCTCCAGCACACGCCAATTGAGAGACGAGGAATGGAAAGACCAGGAGACCGGAGATGCAAACGGTTGCTTGCTGAAAGAAGGAATGTTTATTCTTCCCTGAATCTATTCAGTTGAGTTTCGCTTCCTTTTAATGAGCCTTACGACTGACATAAGATCGATGATCGGCAATCCATTGTGTTGCAAAAAAAAACAAGAATTCTACTTTGGTTCAAATGTCCGCGATCTCATTCCCATCAACTCGTCCCATTCCGTTCTACCCATCCAATTCGCCAAATGACCAACTTTCTCGATACTCGATTGGTCGATCGATTGCACACCTCTATTGTGCCACATTCCACCCGATAATCCATTGTATCCTATAGCAAGCAGCGAAAAACACATCGAGCGATTCATTCATAGAAGTAAATCAATAACGAGCAATAAGCACATTCGAACGCGTTAAGTTTCATTCTTCATTGAAACACGGATATATTAGATTGGAATCAATCGATCGCATCCATATTTCTGGAACATCACCAAATAACAACCAATCAAAAGATTAAAGGTAAAAGATCGAAGATCAAGTATCAACCTGGCATCCGAATAGCAGGGCCTCCTTCCACGATGGTCGATCGTTCACGCGTAGATGCAGCCCGACCGGACGCTCTTCTGATGGAGGGGAGAAACCCATGGCTAAAATAATTACAATCTCACTTTATGTATCTATCAACAGAAAGAATCAGGTGAGGTAACGTGCATTGAACTGTATGAACAAAAAATGGCATTTGTGCAAGACATTTTTGAAGACGCAATACTAACAGCGCCACATACTGTGGATGCAGCCAATATAAGTATAGACGTTCAATTGCTACTGTTGTTCAAAATGTAATGAGTAACTACAAGTGGGAGTGAGGTTAACGTGCAAAAATAGCCCCGCTACTTTTGAAAACATGATAGGATGAATCAGCATCCTGCCGGTGGTGAACAACATCTCTGCCAAATGAGGAATGGGTGTCTCTCAATCAAGCATGATCTCTCGCCGGTCAGACAAAAGATAGATAAGGAAGATTGAGGAGGGCGCCCTCATCTATCCTTCTGATATTCGTTGATAAGCGACATCATAAGAACAATAGAAAAACATGGCTGACACGGTGCGATTTGTAACAACAGAGAGAGAGCGGATGGGTTGATGATAGGCGGGGAAAGGAGATTGAAGAGAACAGAGAACTAGAGAACCAGGGAAGCGATGAACGCTCTCCATTTCCACAATTCTCCCGTCCCGGCTGACTTGCTAGAGAGCATACGGACAGGTGAGGCAGTTGGTCAAGCTGGTTTGATTGTTGCCGCTTCGTCTCTCCATTTCACATGATCTCTCGTCGATCAGAGGCGACGAGAGAGCAGGCATAATGAAGAGAGTAATCGCTCATGCCGCGCCCACTCCTACCGTTTCAAACTAGGAACGTTGAGTTGATAAGAATGCGTGAAAGTATGCATGACGCATTGATGAAGAGTTGTTGCACTAGTGAAAGTCCGGACAGCATTTTATGTGAAATGAGCAGTTGTAAAATTGCTTGTACGCAATAAATTAGCGAGTTTGTAATGGAGAAAGAGCACGTGTGGGACAAAGAACGGAGAAGGAAATTGATGAATGGCGTATTCCTAGAATGTCAGTTCAAGTATGTTTCAGACGTTGCATAATTCCCGGGATACAATTCGTCTTCGATTCCTCATGTGATGGTAAGAAAATAATAGATACAATATCTACTCAATTCTCTATACCGCTACTAGATAGTGTTGATCAACTAAATCCGATCAGATTCAATGCGCCAAAGGGATCGGTGAAGAACCAGCTAATGCTCAAATAATCTTGAAAAGGACAGCCACTGAATGATTCAGCCAATCTTCAATGAACCGACACAGAACTGACGGCCTTCCGTCTCACATAAGCACACTATCATCACCGAAAATCCCGTCTAAATGCCTCGTCTATGGAGAGATGAAATTCATAATGAGCACAATCAGCCACCAAATGATCATCGCAGCCGCGCGCTTGCGAACTCTCGCTGTGTCATCGAGGTGAAATGGCCAGGGGAAAAGGAAGGAAAGGGGGAGGAAAGAGGAGGAGAGGGAAGGTTGGGAGAAAGGGACAATGGCCAATGCTCATTATTCTTCACTCGAGACTGCCCCGGGGCACACTTTGCCATTGACCCTGTGTAATCAGGAAGGGGTGTTCCCGGGTAATGATGAGATCGAAATACGGGTGATCGTCTCTTCATTTCACCTGGACTCTCACCAATCACAGCTGGGAGATAGTGAAGTGAAGGGACAATTTTACATCTTTACTAGAGCAGTAGTTTGATCGCCTGTAACAACCAGAAAAAGTGAAAGGGCCCCATTTGGAAGGAATTTGTCACATGAAATGCATGCCCGCAAAAGTATCCACTAGAACACACTGTACCCAGGTTGACGTAGGGAAAGATATCAATAGATTACGCACATGAGATCAATCTAAAGAACGAAGCCAAATACGCCTCCTCAATAGGGCTCTCGAAATCGTTTTTCCGTCTAGATACCGCCTCTTCTGTCCTTTGTCTGCGGACACGAGACGATCCCGAACTGTTTGTCGTCTGATTTGATAACAAACAATCTTCCGATAAAGGCGAATCCGGAACGCTAGTGAATGGAAATGGTGAGAGAGCCCAACCGAGATCTCTAGACACTTCCTTGCCAGCGGAGAGATGTTGCGTGTGGTGTAGTGGTAAGTGAGTGTGCCCGTGAAGCGTAAGTGGCAGTTTCAATGCCAGCAAAAGGTCGGTGATGTCCATTGTTCAAGACGGGACTGACAAGTGTTTGATTACAAACGAACCTCCTGAGACCATTTTTGCCGCTTTTTATCGTCTGTAAGGTGAGGTGGAGCCGACTTCAGACGGGAAACAGCGATCTGATTGCATTTCATCTTACAAAAGTACGCGATCTCGGGTACGAATAAAATGTGAACACTGATGAAGCGAATAACAAATAGACGAATGTGAACTGTAAATCAATAGAATCGGCTCGACTATAGTTCGTCCAATTTGACGTTACAGCACAGTAAAGGGGAGATCCAACGGCAATTAACCCCGATCAGTTGACTCATAGGGCAGAGAAGTCACCAATGATCATCTCGATTTCGTTGAGAAAAAAAACTGATGTACCCACACAGTTGCCCAGATTCACCGTGTGCATTCCTTTCAACTCATCCTTTCTCATTTGCATAATCCTGTGCTGACTCCATGCAATTCTGTCGAAACATTTTATTCCGTTCCCTACGAATAACCGTAACTGAAATTTTGTGAAGCAATACTGAGGCAAGAGTAGATCACATCTGGAGAAAATCTATCACAAAGCACGACAAGGCGGTTATATTTCTGAAGCTGATAAGTACTACCGAAACTGTACAATATCCATGCAAGCTAGCGAAGCAATCTACAAGACATGCAATGAGTGTGGGGGATCTACAAACAACCGAGGAAAGGGGGCAAAGATCAAAGATCAACCGAGGAGTAGATCACAGTCCCTCCTTCTCTCCATCGTGCACACTATTCCCACTGGGCAAGCCGGACACTCGAGGCGAGCTACAAAGTTATTTTTTAATTACATCTTTATCGATTTTTTTTACAAAAATACAGTAATTTCGAAGAACAATCAGTCGTCGATTAGCACTCCTGGTGCTACCGTAACCCTAATCCTGCTTTCCCACTTCTTGCCTGTACAGAATGTGCTGGGCGCCGGCGGCCAGCAGAAGGAAGCCCGCACAGCATTGGAAGATGGTGTGCATCGAGAAGTTCTGCAAAGGGGAAAGGGCGGCTACCGTACTCATCGAGGACACCATAGCAATAAGAGGCAGATGCTATCTAGATATTTCTCTACACATTGTTTCTTTTGTAAAATTAACAACAGACTCAGGGAAATACTAAACGAAGCATGCGAATCGCCAATATGGTGAAAGCCAGAATCCGTAAAACTCAAGGTGTCAGCCAATCAGTTGGCACAAACCTCCCATTACTATTTTGGGACTGGAAACGTCCTTTGCAGATGTTATAGATACTAGTTAATAGTTTGGTTGATTCCCAACATTCCGAAAAGAGCAAATTGAATGATCAATCCAGTGATTTGACCAATGTCGAAAACCCAAATCTACCAAGTTGCATTTATTTCACAATTCTACCATGAGTGAATCTATCTTACTTCGAGGAACCCGGATATAACGAAAATCGATAATCGATACCTGATACAGAATGACGATGACGATGAGATTGAGCGGGATGCGGAACATGTTGATCGTCGTCGAGCGCGTCTCCTCCGGTAGATAGGCGCCACTGGAATACGGTAGGTCATACCGTACTCTTTCTGGATACGGAATAAACCACACTTATATCGGGTCATTAGACTACTATTTTTTCAGCACCGACTGGTAATGAAAATCAATCGTATTTACTCGCATAATGCAGCTATCATAGCTCATAACTCAAACACTAGTCTTTGCTAGGAATACCGTGACTACCGTACCCTTCGACTACAGTACACCTCAACTACCGTAACCCTGCACTCACCGCAGACACGCCATCGACGGCCAGAAGATGCCCACGCACATCTGCAATATCGATTTTAATCAATCAAAACAATAAAATCGATCGATCGTCAGAATAATAAAATCGATAATTCTAATCGTAACAGTACCTCAAACACGAGGAAGGCAACGAATACTATGGTGAGATTGAAGGGGAAGACGAGTGGCATGGAGAGACACATCGAAGAGATGAGAAGGACGTATCTGGAGAGGAGGGGATGTGGAGGGGCGATTATAATTATTGTGTTTCGACGGTATCCTCACACTCATTGCCACAAGCAACCTTGATAGTCAATTGAAAAGTGGGCGAAACCGAATATCTACGGGAATGGGTGAAACAATGCAGATGTTCGTTGTGACATTCCTATCGACGGTTTACTGCAAAAATAACGTTGGCGATAACTTGATCAGAAAATGTAACCGAAAACCAGCTGGAATGCCAGTCCTACGATTTCGTATATTTTTCGCATACCAATTCGCCGTATATTGTTTGAAGTGACTCCTCCTACGTAATAGTCACCCACCGCAGCAGCAACTCACCTTGATTATCGGAATATTTTTTGCACAAAACCCCGATTTTTTCTATCTTTTTCTTCTAACCTCCAGTGAGAACTTTAGTGGCTGCGATTCCCCCATAATCAGCTCATAAAATTGTTAAAACGCGTTCTCTGTAAGAACGCGGGCTAGAGTGTACAACTCCGCCAAAATAATCGCCCAGGGCTCAAACTTCACCAACATGACCCCTAGGGCCGGTATAGGCGATTTTTGAACTTTGGACCCAAAATATTGATCTTTGATCTTTGATCTTTCGAAAAATAAATTTCAGATTACCCTATCATGCGATAGCTCATTCGAAAGAGCATAAAAAGTTATGTTAAAATTTAAATTTTCAAGCTTTTTCATGCATGGTTGTTCCAGTTATGACTCATCGAATGACATTTTTGCTCCATTTCGGGCTATATCGATGTGGCTACATATGAAGATGTCATTTGCCACCTCCTATTTTTTTGATATATTTTGTGTTTTTTATATAAGAAAAACTTAAGATACTTTGCGGGGCATATTTTCACGGCCGTCGTACCGAAATTTTCAATTATGCATGGCCAACCACGCCTTTTTCCACTAAACGGAACACACAGATATGAGGCTGGGTGTTGTTTCAAGACGATTTGTGTCCCCAAATGAAGTTTTCTCAACAATCTGAACCGTTTTACGAAGTTTTGTCAACTTTTTGACCTCATTTTTTAATATTTGTTGCAACGAAATTTTACACATAAGGGTCCCCCCTTATGTGTAAAATTTCGTTCCAACAAATATTAAAAAATGAGGTCAAAAAGTTGACAAAACTTCGTAAAACGGTTCAGATTGTTGAGAAAACTTCATTTGGGGACACAAATCGTCTTGAAACAACACCCAGCCTCATATCTGTGTGCTCCGTTTAGTGGAAAAAGGCGTGGTTGGCCATGCATAATTGAAAATTTCGGTACGACGGCCGTGAAAATATGCCCCGCAAAGTATCTTAAGTTTTTCTTATATAAAAAACACATAATATATCAAAAAATAGGAGGTGGCAAATGACATCTTCATATGTAGCCACATCGATATAGGCCTAAATGGAGCAAAAATGTCATTCAATGAGTCATAACTGGAACAACCATGCATGAAAAAGCTTGAAAATTTAAATTTTAACATAACTTTTTATGCTCTTTCGAATGAGCTATCGCATGATAGGGTAATCTGAAATTTATTTTTCGAAAGATCAAAGATCAAAGATCAATATTTTGGGTTCAAAGTTCAAAAATCGTCTATACCGGCCCTAAGGGTCATGTTGGTGAAGTTTGAGCCAATTCCGAGAATTTGTCCAAAGTTGTACACTTTGAGGCCCCTCTTCCCGCGTTCTTACGGAGAACGCGTTTTAAAATTTCAAAAATGCCTCCCCTTACCTCATGAGATTCTCGACTCTCGTCCACTTGGTGAGTATCTTGAACAGACTGGATCCGGCCGCGGCTGCAACCATGAAAGCAGCGAAGATGACGCCGTGAGGGAGAGAGGCACCGATTGGAGCTGCCTGAAGAAGGGATAAATGTTAATTGTTAAAAAAATAGAACGAAAACCTGGAATCGTGTATATGAGCAACTATGTCGCTTTAGTATCATAGTATCGTGAAACCTCAACCAGGCCATTTTCATATCTTTTCAATTGATTATTGGAATTAGAGATAATGATCGGGAGAATGTTGCGTACACCAATGACTTGGCAGACCGCATTAACTTACCTACAATGGAAAACCCCAAATGTGCGGGACGAATTATTAAATAAATTTTCATCGTCACTATAGCAAAATCATAGCACACTAACATCAATGCACTTCATAGCCTAAGTGAAGCCTACTCAAAAACAAAATCTCACACAAACGGAATCGGAATCACCGCATGAGATCCATTTTACCTTCTTCTTTACCCACCGTATCTCTTAGCTCTACCGTATCGTCCACCTATCTCCCCCTCTCCCTGCCGTACCTGAGTGAGGGCGGGTGTCCACTCGAGCACGAATGTGTACATGGCGCCCTCGAAGAGTGCTTGAACGAGGCCGAGACAGAGCACGCGGTAGTCTGAAGGGAGAAAGATTACGGTAATCGATTGGGACATGGTAAGCGCAGAGCTAGGGGTGAAAAAGGAGGAGAAACAAAAGTAAGATATGGAAGCAGGATCCCGAATCAGGGGCCATCAATCCCATTTCTTCCACAAAAATGCATGATTCTGGAAATAGGTGAACTTGCGCCACAGACTTTCGTTAATTACCCTTCTCGATCGGTATGATATTACTGATGATTCCTCCATCGCATATGAGGCCCTTTGTCTAAGAATCAAGCAGAATCGAATGAGTTCGGCACAGCCAAAAAAATCAGATTCTCTGAAACTCTGGTTTTCGGGGTTCTCTAGGGTGCTGATGACGATGGGCATATTTGTTTTTCACGTCGAGCCTCTGTTTGCTCCAGACGACGTCACGTCGATATCAGTTTTTGATCATTTTCACCTTTTTAAAATGTGCTAAAATTAGGTGGATATGGCTCTAGGGGTAGAATTTTATGCTGATCACGACTGCATACTTTATTTTTCATAAAAAATCATAAATAAATGAGTTATAAAAAGTCTCTTAGGAGTCAAGCGAGGGCTTAACAACCTAGTGATATCGGACCGGAACGTCGAGAGGATTCTAATTCCAAATTTTTGGACAATTCCATCACGGAGTCAAAATTAAAACATAGTGCAAGCTCTTGTAAGTAAATTTGCCCATCTTTCCCCTTGTTTACTCCTCTTGATCTACCTGTCCTTCCGATCGAGTCTCTCCTTCCCATCGATCGCTTCCCTCTTCCCAAGGTCGCTCCCTCCTCCCCCTGTCTCTGTCACTCTCTTCCTTTCCTCTTATCTCTCGTCTTTACATGAAGCGAACGAATGAAGACGAGAGATAAGAGGAAAGGAAGAGAGTGACAGAGACAGGGGGAGGATGGAGCGACCTTGGGAAGAGGGAAGCGATCGATGGGAAGGAGAGACTCGATCGGAAGGACAGGTAGATCAAGAGGAGTAAACAAGGGGAAAGATGGGCAAACTTACAAGAGTACTTACAAGAGCTTGCACTATGTTTTATTTTTCTCAGAGACTCCGTGATGGAATTGTCCAAAAATTTAGAATTAGAATCCTCTCGACGTCCCGGTCCGATATCACTAGGTTGCTAAGCCCTCGCTTGACTCCTAAGAGACTTTTTATAACTCATTTATTTATGATTTTTATGAAAAATAAAGTATGCAGTCATGATCAGCATAAAATTCTACCCCTAGAGCCATATCCACCTAATTTTAGCTCATTTTTAAAAGGTTGAAATCAGCAAAAATTGATATCGACGTGACGTCGTCTGGAGCCAACAGAGGCTCGACGTGAAAAGCAAATATGCCCATCGTCATCAGCACCCTCGAGAACCCCGATTCCCAAAGTTTGAGCGATATTTCATTTTTGTGCTGTGCCGGCCTTCGCTCGATTCTTAGGCAAAGGGCCTCATATAAAGTTATTTCCAAGAGAAAACGCCCCTATCATAACAGACTTACCACTCGTAATCAATCCCCACGCCTTCTGGAAGCTCTGGGTGGTCGTTGCCTTCTCATCTCCGTAATTCTCCGGCCATCGAGAGAGAACGAGCACGGACATCGTACCGAGCACGAGAAGGGCAACGTCGAAGGGGGCACTGAGAATAATAATTAGGTTAAAATCTTAGTTTTTAAAACGTGTTCTCTGTAAGAACGCAGTGATTTGGATAGGGAAGTGTACAAAAATTTCAAAATCATCGCCCGGGGCTCAAACTTCACCAACATGGTCCCTAGGAACGGTATTTGCGATTTTTGAACTTTGATCCCCAAAAATTTGATCTTTGATCTTTGATCTCACGAAAAATAAATTTCAGATTTCCCTATCATGTGATAGCTCATTCGAAAGAGCATAAAAAGTTATGTAAAAAATCCAAATTTCAAGCATTTTCGTCAATATTGGTTCCAGTTATCACTAAAAGTATGACGATTTTTGCCAATTTTCACGAAAATCGATGTGGTTACCCACTATCCTATGATTTGCACGTCACCAATTTGAGATATTTTATGCATTTTGTTATTTGAAAAAATATGAGAAACTTTGCGGGGCATATTTTCACGGTGGTTGTGTTCAAATTTTGGCCCAACTAGGGTCAACTATGCCTATTTTCACGAAATGGTCCATGTCCAGAGAGCTCGGAATGTTTGGCCGGCACTTGTTTATGCCCCTAATGATGTTTTTCCGTTATTATGAACCAGTTTACGAATTTTCATCACTATTTGAGCCTTATTTTTTGACATGACTCACCTCGACTTTTTTCACGTAAGGGTCCCCCCTTATGTCAAAAACCAGTGGGGAGTCAGAGCAAATCTGACTTAAATAACCTGCATGATTGCACTAGAATTAACATAAAACTAATTTTTGAGAACTCTAACATACTTTTTCTTGGGTCGGAGGTTCTATTTCAACATGACCCATAACTTGGTTTTTGACATAAGGGGGGACCCTTACGTGAAAAAAGTCGAGGTGAGTCATGTAAAAAAATAAGGCTCAAATAGTGATGAAAATTCGTAAACTGGTTCATAATAACGGAAAAACATCATTAGGGGCATAAACAAGTGCCGGCCAAACATTCCGAGCTCTCTTGACATGGACCATTTCGTGAAAATAGGCATAGTTGACCCTAGTTGGGCCAAAATTTGAACACAACCACCATGAAAATATGCCCCGCAAAGTTTCTCATATTTTTTCATATAACAAAATGCATAAAATATCTCAAATTGGTGACGTGCAAATCATAGGATCGTGGGTAACCACATCGATTTTCGTGAAAATTGGCAAAAATTGTCATACTTTTAGTGATAACTGGAACCAATCTTGACGAAAATGCTTGAAATTTGGAATTTTTACATAACTTTTTATGCTCTTTCGAATGAGCTATCACATGATAGTGAAATCTGAAATTTTTAATTTTCGCGAGATCAAAGATCAAAGATCAAATTTTTGGGGATCAAAGTTTAAAAATCGCAAATACCGTTCCTAGGGACCATGTTGGTGAAGTTTGAGCCCCGTGCGATGATTTTGAAATTTTTGTACACTCCCACCTGCGTTCTTACAGAGAACGCGTTTTAAAAAAGAGAAAATATAGATAGACCCAAAACCTGGTGATTACATGTACCATGTCATCTACATCTTGCTATACCCATGGCTAATATCAATGAATACTTTTCTTTGGATCGATAAAAAATAGAAATGTGACAACATCGTTTGACTATCATTGAACATTCCTCACAATAAAGAGTTATGGCTCTTCAACGAAGCATACAATCTGTGGCTCGAAAACGAATCATTTCAGGATGTAGAAACTATTAAAAAGACATCAATCTCAACCTACATAGGTCTAGATAGAACGGATCTTGGCGATGCAAAATAACGCGGTGGTTTCATGTTCCACGGCTAATATATTTTCCAAGATTCACTGCTGATGTTAGTAACATTAAGAAAATCGGTAACTTTTCAATTAAATGGTTGTAAAAAGCAAATGTCAGCGCTACCAGACCAATAATTTGTTTGAGAATAATACCACAGGCAGAAACCAGAAAAGAGTTACGCGAACAAATTACAACGTTCGGAGAAGAATATGGCTTCAAGCGACCCTCCTCCCTACCCTCCCCCCTTGCCCAAAGAATACAGTACTCACACGAATCCGAACAGGTCCGCAGCAGCCTGGGCCACGTAGCCGGAGGCGATGGCGATGAGCGAATTGGCCAGGGCAGCGTTCGAGAAGACCACGCCCAGTTTGTCGTCCGAGAAACCGCGCTGAGGAAGAATTGTAAGATCATGAGCAAAGAATCGGCATTGAAAAAGGTAGGAGTTGCGCACTGATACAGCCTCGATGAAACGCAAAGATTGCTTGTCGCAACAATCACAAATACGAGCGCTAATTATTAATTGAAAAAAAAACAGGAATTCAAATCTGCATTGATAAAGGCCGAAGTTGCGCACTGACACGGTTGCAATGAAACGCAAAGGCAGCAGGCCAGAAAATCACTCGTGCGCGTTAGAATAATAATCATTGAAAAGACACGCGTTGAATCAGAATATTTAATTCCTCGGCTATATTAGATCCATTGGCAATACTGTTAATGACGCACTTACAACATTTCAGTGAACTCAAAGCTAGCGAGTAGGGATGTCTAAACGGAATTTATTCCGTTGTTCCGAGTCGATTTCCATAATACTCGGAACTATCTCGGAACTCGGAATTCCGTCGTCCCATAATTGAATAAAAATTAGCTAAAACTAAACCATTTTCGCTATTCTGAGTTCGCTGAGTGGTGAGGCCGATCTAGTCGGAGGAGAGACGGAAGAATGAGAATGACGGAATTCCGAGTTCCGAGCTAGTTCCGAGTTCGAAATGAGATTTATCGACCGCATTGCGGAATGAATGAGGTTGAAGAATGAAATGGAGGGAGTTCCGAGTTCCGTTTAGACATCCCTACTAGCGAGTCACCTCACATTCAGCTGACATTAACGTTCATTGGCGAACAAATCATTGCTGGTATACGATTCAATTTCCGATACTAATTCCAGTCTACCGTACCCCTACCGTACTCACCTTATTGTGCTCGTACATCAGCCAGCTCTCGAAGGCGGAGAAGAGGATCGACGTGGCGATTCCTCCGAGGAAACGACCAATCTGAAAGGGAGAGAATACGGTAGGTTAAGGTATGTATTGATTATTTCAGCGTTCGTTTGACTCATAAGGGTTCATGAATGAATATATCAAGTATGAACGAAATCTGATTGACAGCAGTCACTTGTCAGAGTGAATGGACCATACAACCGTCTCTATGGGCATCCTAGCAACAAAATATACGAGATGTGTGAGCTAGACTAGATTAACTACACAGAAGAAAGTTCGTTTACTTTTTCTCCACTGACAATTCCACAGCAACCTCGCAATTTCTCGTTACTCTGGTTCTACTTAAACCCACAATAGCTGGGCAGGATAATGTCACTACGTTTCTCGTTGCAATAAAATAATCAATAATTGAATACCGTACCATGAGTACTTCCATCACAGGGACATGCTTCGTGAGGCACGAGATGCCGTACAGCACACCGTACAGGAAGCAGTTGTTGCGGCGACCACTGTAATGTTTCACATTGGTTTTCTGTATCATTCGTAGTGCACGCTTTCTGGTTTCAGAAACAAAAAAAGCAAAGATGTAATTGTTTTTATTGCAATAAATGGTCTAAATTTCCGGGAACAAAAAACAATGTCAGCGTCACCTAGATAATTCAATGGGAACGTAAGAGTATGTGCACCCGGTGAGTTTGGGTACCACACCACAATGAATTAGACCAAATTATCTGATCAGTAATGATCTGAAGTTCGACTTGTAGTGATAAATCTCTATCCAAAGCTAGCGTATCGTTTCTGATCCTCAACTGGTCTTTAATCAATACCGTACCTCCTCAACTACCGTATCCACTCACAATTTATCGGCGAATGATCCGATGACGGTGCCAAACACGAGCGACGACCCGAAACCAGCGATGAAGAGCAACTCGATCTGAGAGAATCGATATTGATGAGGGAGATACCGTAGTCTACCATTTTACTTTAATTGATTATTGTGCACAACACTGTCAAGAGATATTTGGAAATGTTTTGCTCGAGAGCAGAAAGGCAAGTGATTTATGCGCCAGAGAAAAACAAAATCTACAGCAGATTGATCTGCAAGTTTCAAAATTTCTAATCCTGTCATTTTGTCGTTTCAGAGGGGCTACGAATGTGAAGGATTGCAATGCTCAGCAATTTCAAGGTGGGTATTTGTATAAAAAAAAGGAAACATTATTGATCTGACCGATTTATTGGCCTACCGTACCTGATGCTTACTCATTCCATACGAGTCGTACAGCGCGTACACGTGCGGCCCCTGCAGCCAGTCACCGGCTGCAATTATCGATTTTCCTGATCCCATGATACAGTAAACCCTCGTCATTCGATAACCATATTTTCAACGATCACGCACACAAAAACAGGCTTGTCGATTCGCAAACGAGATTTCGCCTTTCAAAAAAGCGGAGATCTTGTCGCGTCATCTCGTCCTATGCCGATCCCAACGAGATAATGCGTTTCGAGAAATCGTTGTACCGTAATTTCAGGGAGAAATCAATAATCGATCGCATACCAACCGGTTCAATTTCCGAAAAAAAAAGTTTAAAACGGCATGATTTATGTCCAAATCCAATAACAAATCGAGTAAGGTAGGTAAAGATTAAGCAAGGTTGGCTCCTACATACCAACTGCCAGCGCGTAGATAATGATGTACGAGCGCTGGAAGGCCGAGAACGTCGGGTCCGGGCACGATTCAACCTTATATGACGGGGTTACTGTACAAGGAGATTTATTGATTCACTCCTAACTGATCTTCGTCACTATTTTTTATTATGCACCCGAATCAGAGGAATTATGTCCAGGTGATATACTGTGATACCCACAGTAGTTATCGACACTGATTATCAATAAGTTACCGTACCTTTGACTTGCTGTAGATAAAGAGTGCGATGGCTATCGCCGAAGCGACAATGAAGAAGACGTGGAAGAACATCCTCTTGATCTACCTGGCAAATAACAGGGATGAAAACCGAAAGAACCAGGCCAAAAAGAAGCTTAGCCAACCTTCAAAGCGCTTCTCCACTCTCGTCCGAGATCGCAATCGGCCGGTCGACAGGACAAGAGGAGAAGGAAAGGAGGAGAGGGCGCCTCTCTCTCTCTTTCCCTTCCCACTCTCCCTCCCTCGGACGAGCCACGTTGCTACGTATACTATGGAAATGAATGGTGTCCATCCCTTTGTTGGCGAGCAAAGGGACAAATATGAAAACAGCCACGATCTACTGATTGCTACAGCTTGTTACTGTATCTACGACGATTGATTTATACGAATCTGTTTATCTATCCTTTCGGGCTATTTAACGTGATAACAATGGGGGGAACGGACTAAGTCGGGGGTGTTCTAGCATATAAATTGCGGGTAACAACGGGGGAAAGTGGGGGAGATCAGATGACGTGGTCGTCGATGGGGACGTAATCGTTCAGGGACTGGCTGCCCATTCCTCACTCACTGATCGGGCAACGATCACGCCGAAGATGAAACCGAGTGCGCCCTTCGTCACTGCCCTGCGAATTATTGATTGATTCGCAGATTACGGGAGTCCGGACCTGGCTTTTTTTTCTCAATAAAATATGCATGTTTTGGTTGACCGCACGCTTATTTTACAGAAGCCCGAGTTATATGATCCGATAGCGAGCCTCTACTATTAAATGTATTAACTACCACAGCTAAGTCTCCGTTACAAGGAGAATGGTATTGGACCTTTACAAGAAAGTATTTTCTCCAGAACCGTGATCAGCGCAATTGTGAAATTAAAAGTGTAGTTTGCCGCAATATCTCTAAATATGGTGGTGATTTATGTTTGTTTTTTTAGATGAGCCTTTGTCAACTAGAGAAAAATAATAGCATATTCCCCGGGAGACGAGCCGTATAAAGCTATTACAAGCTCCAATCAAACAAGGCCCGAGTTACAAAGGCGTGGCTATTGCTTGACCAAATCCAAGGGCGCTAATATTTTAAACCTCGATAAGTTGAATCGTACCAGTTGAATGGCTCGTGGTAGATGGTGTTGATGAGCGCGTACTTGCTGCGGGGCGCAGGCGGCGCTGCTTCGGGGCCTCCCATGCGGAACATGATTTAGATCTGAATGTACTTGAATGTAATGAAAGCAGCGTAACTTGTGACTGAACCAATGAATAAGCTCGAGGAAGAGCTCAAATGATGACGAAGTACAACAGGCGCAACTCAGTCAATGAAATAAACGAATAATTGCAATCACTAAAGATAACACGATCGATAAATGAAATGAGAAATTCAGAGTCGTGGTGTAAGCAGCAGATTACGGTAGTCGAGTGCATTTAGGGCGATGATTGTAAGGTATTATCCGGATTCACAATCCCCGGCTTCTACAGTAACCAATTTTCTTAAAATCAAATGATATCGATTGTTTATAATAATTAACGTTTTTCTGGATTATGTATGGTCAACATGGGTGAAATTTAAAAAAAAAATTGTATTATGCAACTTGTTTCGTCGTATAAATGGAAATCTAACATCAGATGGTGAATCCCACAAAGATCTGCTTTAGTACCGTAATCACGGATATTGCGTAATCGATTATTGCGTAAGTCGATATAGTTATGTTTCTGCATGTAAGTTTGCGCTCAATTGCTAGATAAAACTTAGTATCTATTTATCGTCTGAATTCTCTCTTACGTTAGAGACTTCAGCAGTGCATAGGTGTCAGTCCAACCCTACGTATTGATATCGATTTTTTTGCATTTTTGCCAGATCTGCTGATACATGTGCGCGTGATGGGCAACCTACTCTCCTCTTTTTGCTCCATCTTGAACTCATTCTTGCTCCTAGTCAGGAAATGATGCATTGCGTGTACCTTTTCTTCTGTCGGACCATACTGTTGGCCAAACATGTTGGGTGATTCACCCTTGCTATCGCGGGTTTACAATAGCTCACAATTCAAGATAACACCTGCTCAACATCAGCTAGCTAGCTTCAGTTCAATTTTCGCTGCGATCGGGCTATACTCCAGACATGCATTGACATTACACTGCGCGTATATGTTGCCGTTTATCTTTCCTTCTCCTCTCATGAGGTCAACATGGAACTATTTTCTAGTTGTACATATTCCGCGTTTGCTTTATATCTCGCCTATCATATGGGGTCTAATTGTAAATTCATAATATTGGAGTTGCAGAATGCGCGTTATATTCTCGTTGCTTCTCATCGCTCTCATCGCTCACACTGCGGCCGGCTTCTGGGATGAAAAGAAGCGTGAGCGCGACGCTGATGGCAACAGGGCTTATGCCAATGTAAGTGCACTTACATATGCTTTCTCTAATATCAAGTGATGAAATTCAGGCAATCTCGGCGACAATCAACAATGCAGTCGGCGTATTCAAGCAGGTCAACAAAGCAGGAGAAGTGAGGTTTCATCATACTTTGAATGAAACAGGAGCACAATCATAAATATTTTTATAATATTATTAGTGGTAGTATTTTTATAGCCGAACTAAGGTCAACTGAAAGAACGAGGGTGAACCTGATTATGGCTACTAGTGCTCTTTGCAGCCGATCTTCAAGCATGTAAGCGGCGGAGATTGGGGAATGCGACAGATCACTACCGCCGCACACTCTGCTAACAAGGTCGGTCAAGAGCAGTGTCTCGAACACTACGGGCTTATTCAGATCATCAGTTGATCATAGCATTTAACTCAATCCATGTCAGGCCCTCTACAAGCCCAGTCTCTTCGGCAGCGCCGTCAGTGGTCTCGGAAAGGTATTCCTTTGGTACATTAAATTCCTGTTGGAAATTGCTGGCGTAAGTCAAATTTTATGGTCGTTGGAATCGTTTTTTCAAAGCGATGTTTTCCGGATATCGACCAAGAACTGATTATTGTCTTGCAGGTTGTCTGGTTCGGAGCTGCAGCCATGGAAGCAGTAAACGTGGCCGAGGCTGCTGGCAAGGTCCATCTAGTCAATCGATGAATCGCCTTCGTTACCGTAACCTATTATTTCGTTGCAGGATCTCGTAAAAGGAACGATCAAGAACACTGTTCACGCCTCTACCAAGGCAGCCGGGAGCTGGACCGGAGCCGCATATGGTTAGTTTTGATGAATGAATATTCTGTGAACTCGATCTAATGACGACTGTCCTTAGAGACAGTATCTTATACGTCCAATTCGAATTACTATTCTATGAAGTGCAATGGTTATACCGTAATCACTCTTCCATTCAGGAGCCTCCAGCGGTGCTGCCCTGCTCTCCTTCATTCCTGGAGTGGGAACGCTCGTCGGAGGAATCGCCGGAGGTACGGTAGAATTTATTGATTTAGAGCTACGACTATCGTGAAATCTTTTTTTTACTCAAGTCACGGCAAGTCAGTCACGCGCGTGACTTGCCTGGACTATAGAAAAAAGGATTTTTGTAGTAAAAAAAGGGCACTTCTTTACTTTAGTGCCCAAAGACCGCACTCTAACTTATGGGTAACGAGAAATGAGAAAGCGAATGATTGAATGAGCGAGGAAGAAATTAGCTCTCTACCTTTGGTCACTAAAGTAAAGAAGTGCCAAAAAAAGATTTCACGTTCATAGTGAACTAGCCAGCTACGCTCGCTGCGCTCGCTCGCTGGCTAGGTGTCGCCGGGTTATCCCAGTCATCTGTAAACGCTTCGCATCGCCGGGATATCCTGGTAAAATGCAAACGCTTCGCAAACTCTCACCCAGTCATTTGCAAACGCACTTCGTGCCTCCATCCCTACTTTTGCCCATGAACCTTCCGCAAGAGCATCGCAGGTTAGGCTTTCAAACGCCGGGTACTATAGTGATGGTTAAGTATCACACCACATTGCGAAATGATGACGAAATTCGTTTAAATTTTCATTGCGCAACACATGCCGGTTCGTTTGAACCTAAGTACGTTTCGATTGGTCCAGTTTGCGCTGAATTACGCGCTAAAAACGAGTTATTGCCTAAGGATTACGTCATATTACGTAAGGATGATGAAATTCATTCAAAATTTAATGGCACTACACATGCCGGTTCGTTTGAGCCTAAGTACGTTTCGATTGGTCGAGTTTGCGCTGAGTTACGCGCTAAAAACGAGTTATTGCCTAAGGAGTTATTGCCTACGTCATATTACGTAAGGATGATGAAATTCTTGTGAAAAGTGGAAGCACACTTCATGACGAGTCGTTTGGTGTATTGCACGCCCGCATTGATTGAGTTCTCAGCGAAAAAGGCGCGAAAAACGGTGCAGCTATAAATTTCGTCATATTACGTAATGATGATGAAATCTTTTTTGAAAAATGTTTGGCTTTTCATGAGAAGTCCAATGGTATCGGAGATGGACTCGTACGATGAGTTTGAGCCGAGTTATGACGATTTTTTTAAAGCGTGACAGACGTTACAGACAGACAGACACACACACACACACACACAGACAGACACTACGATATGTTACTTCTTAAGTAACGATTAATTCTCTAGCGTTAATTGATATTCGATATCTCGTAACCGTGTTCAGGAATCGTCGGAGCGTACCTCGGTACTGTAGCTGGTGAGATCGCAGCTGATGTGGTCGTCGGACAAACCTGAAGAGACTATCGTGCAATGAAGGATCATACGGTTGATTACGGTATCATGCAATTCGATTCTCATTCAATTCAAAATCATTCCATAATTATTCACTCATGTTGTTCACTTGTTGCTGTCATCCCACACACTCAACTAATGCACTTATGTGTTATCTTTTGTTGGCATTGCCTTATGAATTGTCAAAACCGTTGTATATATTTTTCCATGACTTTGAGAATAGAAGCTTCTTTTAATTTTGTTGACATTGCCTTATGAATTGCCAAAACCGTTGTATAAATTTTTCATGATTTTGATAAAAGAAGCGTCATTATTTTGAGCACATGCATTGAATCTTTGTTAACGGCAATCAATTGGCTTTACATCAAGAGTTGCCGAACGTTTAAAACAGAAGGGCCGATCATGTATTTGCCGGTTAGATTCTTCACTGTGAGATGTTAGCGGCAAATCAGGCCCCATGTCATTTCCTGTTTCTACCCCTTTCATCCCGCACTCTCATCCATGTCAACCCCCCCCCCTCCCCTGTCGTCTGTGAAGATGTGATGCCGTCTGGAGATGCGTCGAGCCCAGTCGAGGCAGAAGAACTAGAAATGTGGAGTTGTAATACCTCGTTATTTCGTTGGCCAGATCCGTTGTCGGTATGGTGCCATGCAACAGGTTACGGTAGATAATGATTAGTATCGTACTGCAATGCTTCCAATCGGGGAGACATTCGCTATCAACTTCGCCACTGCCAATGCGAGCGATACAATGGGAGCTTCTTTTACAGTAAATTAATCATCTACGATTACGGTAGTTTCCTCCTCCAATCTGACAAAGGATTAGCAGCGGTGGGGATTGAACTCTTGATCTGTTGTGTCTATCTTGATCAGTGATTCGCGGGGCAATAGGCCCTTCCCTTCTTGATCAGTGATTCGCGGGGCAATAGGCTCTTCCCTTCTTGATTCGCGAGGCAATCGCCCCCTCTTCCCTTCGATAATTTGAGTCTTCCGTCCTGTTTTCGTCCGTTTTAGACGTCGTTTCGCGTCCGTTTTCGTCGATATTTCGTGTCAATTCCATGCGTATCACTTCTCCGTACCATATCCATCCATCTGATCACTCATATCACACCAAATTCAGTCTCATTTCGCTCCAATTCGAGTCGTGCTCGCCTCCCCTTCCCAATCCTTCCATTGCGCACTCTCCATTCCCACACTCTCTCGCCCTTCCGATCTCTGGACCGTGTCTCGCTCAGCCGTGTGACCTACCGTATTCCTATCAACAACTGACTTTTCATCTCTTATTATTTTTCTACCCTATCCATCCTTCCTGAAATAATTATATTATTGTTTTTAAACATAGCCTCACTGCCTACCGTATCCCCCATCTACCATACTCATATCAACAACTGACTTTTCACTTGTTTTTGACCACTTATCTAGTGTTTCATTTTTTTGTTCAATAACAAAGTTGCATACTCACCACCGAATACCGTACCCCCACCTCTCCTACAATATTCGCATCGCCAATATATTTTCACCGTGCTTTATTGCTATTCTTTGACTCAATTATTCAAATTATGAAAGCAGCCTCTAGAGAAGAAAAGACCGATAAGAGTAGGATAGTAAGCATAGGATCATTCAGGTCTACAGTCATGTTGTAGTTCGACAGTGATTACTGATTACGGTAGATTATCGATTGTCGATTGACTAGGTGGAAAGGATAATACTGCAAAACTTCCTCAGAATTGTCGATACAATCGCATTCATTATTGCAATTGCGTTCGAGAATCCCATGGAAGCTTTGTTGCAAGTATGACCCGCTAAGGTTAACGTTTTGAAATTCTAAGGGTTACGGTAGTCATACGGTAGGTCTAAGGGGTGGGTTACGGTAAGAGAATCGACCGATAATAGATATGGCATTGCACAACATCATTTTCCATTCGAAGGAAACCAAAGACCAGGCCTTGTTCAATTTGATACCGTATCCATCTCCTCCTCAACCCCTTTCTCTCTCTCATTTGCCCATTTGCATACCCCCTAAAACTGACTAAACGGCGAGATAGCATGCGAAATGAAGAGAGCCATCTGAATGGTGTAGCCACCTATCAGCCCAAAGGCTATCGCCCGTGTGGTGTAGTGGTAAAAGCCGCCACTACCATTGCCCCAGGGGTCGTGGGTTCGATCCCCGCCGCGGCACGACTCTTTTGCAGAGTATTGTGAGGTAACAGAGGTCTTTTTCGGGCGTTTAAAGAGTCAGTTCGTGATAAGAAGACGAGGTGTATTGCGAGCTTTCACCTACTGTGCCTGGATTTGACGAATTAAAATCAATTAATGCCCTTCACTTCGCAATTATCGATTTTTAGCCGTTCTTTTTGCCGTTTTTTGAGGCCAATCTGACGCACCCTTGTCTCCCGCACCGTTTTCACTCAAATTTGCACTTGTACACTCCTATTCTCGCAGTATTTCCGCCTCTGACCGTTTCGTAAATTTCTCTCGCTTTGTTTCAATTAGTTTTCTTCTCGTTTTAGAACCGAATTTCGACTGATTTTCGGTTATTTCGCGTTTTTTAGACTACTGATCACGAATACTAACCCGTACTTGAGTTCGATTACGTGAAAAATGCCATTTCTTGCATATATCACGGATTTCCTGTAAGAGTGTATCAATGCCGTCCACTAGGAAAAAACTTGTAGTCTCCGATTTCCATGAAAGTTGGTTGGTGGGTACCCTTAGTGGTCAGGAGGAGGTCCATCTACTTGGTTTGGTCAATTATCGATTTTATCGATTTTTTGGACCCAAATCTTTAAATGACCATAACTCGCTTCATTTTCATCGCACAGCGATCTAAAATATACCATTGCATTGCTCTCGGAATTCTCTACAACAAAGTCGAAGTCGCACAAAGCGAAAAAACTTGATCTTCCGCCTCAAAAATCGATAAAACCGATTTTTTTACCATAAAACTAAGTTTTTCTCGAAAATGTGCCGAAAACACAATGAATTTTATTTTTGCAATCGATTCTACGGACCCATTTTAGGGTCACCCTGTATTTCGTTTTTCATATCTCTGGCCTCCGGACCCCGAGTTAGTACAGTGGATCCGGACATAGTCGATTTTTAGTCGAAAACATACTTTGCGTCATAACTCGCTTGAAAGTGATCAAATCAACAATGTGCATTAAACCTTTCTTTTTTGTCTCCTCGAGAGCTACATTTTTAGTCTAAGTGATTTTTTTATTGGATCACTTTCAAGCGAGTTATGACGCAAAGTATGTTTTCGACTAAAAATCGACTATGTCCGGATCCACTGTACTAACTCGGGGTCCGGAGGCCAGAGATATGAAAAACGAAATACAGGGTGACCCTAAAATGGGTCCGTAGAATCGATTGCAAAAATAAAATTCATTGTGTTTTCGGCACACTTTCGAGAAAAACTTAGTTTTATGGTAAAAAAATCGGTTTTATCGATTTTTGAGGCGGAAGATCAAGTTTTTTCGCTTTGTGCGACTTCGACTTTGTTGTAGAGAATTCCGAGAGCAATGCAATGGTATATTTTAGATCGCTGTGCGATGAAAATGAAGCGAGTTATGGTCATTTAAAGATTTGGGTCCAAAAAATCGATAAAATCGATAATTGACCAAACCAAGTAGATGGACCTCCTCCTGACCCCTAAGGGTACCCAACAACCAACTTTCATGGAAATCGGAGACTTCAAGTTTTTTCCTAGTGGAAAAGAGAGCACATTTTGCTACACTCTTACAGGAAATCCGTGTTATAAACTCGTATCTATTCCCCCTCACCTTTCATCCTTCCTTCTCCACCCTTGATCGATTTCCTTCCTCCTTCTCACTCACTAACTCGCATCTGAAAATTAGCATTAATTCATTTAATTATCGCGTTAATATATGCCAACTTAATTCTTGTGGACCCCTTTGCTTTCGAAATTTATTAATCGATTTTCATTGCAGAGTAAGACAAGGAAATCGCGCACGATCCGTGTGGCTAAAAGCAGCTCTCAACAGCAACCGAGAAGAAATTGTACAAGCATCTTTCCGGTTTTTTTGCACGTTTCTTTTTAAATGCATGATATTAATAATGTGATTCCCATCATTTCTCTTGTATGCGACCTTGTAAAATACTAATCCACTCATCGTTGGTCTCTGGTCTTTGCTCTTTGATCTTTAGACTCTGGGTAGTGAGCGAATGAGTATTTCTTTCTGACGGGATAGAGGGCGCAATCAAATAGTGCTTTTACGGTACAATATCAATCGATATCGTAAAGGGACTGTACTGACTGTGCTGAGGGGTAGGGCTAATGTATTGAGAGCATACCGTAACCTCCCACGGGTTCGATGGGTCAGTCTTCATATTTTCATGGGCCAGTAACTGTGAATGACTAGATCAAGCGTCAGTCAATATTGCCCTACAGAACGCCCATAGATTACTGTATCCACATGCATCAGTAATAGCGAATTATCCAATAATCGCTATATTGTATATAGTATATCACCAATGATATTGTATTCCTCCACTCATTTCTGAACGATAGATCTACACCGTCCCATGATGAATTCCCATCCCCTTCTTTTCTCTCTATCATTTATTCTCCGAAACTGTTGTTCCACAATTAAACCAGGTGAATTTAGGGTAGATTGTCAATCGATAAGGGTAGGGCTAATGTATTGGGAGCATACTGTAAGCTTCCCCGGATTCGATGATACATTAGCATTCATATTCGCTGATGTACTCAAGGAACCCGTGGGAGCTGTGTTACAGTATGGTCTTATCGTGAATTAACTAGTTGTGTAAATTATCCAGTAGTTTCATTATCGATTATATTGTCTAATATTCTCTTTACTCTATCAGGTCTTCACTGTTCCCCACATGAAACAAAACCATTCCTACTCCCTTCGTATTTTTTTCATTCCATAATTCTTCTTTAGCTACATCCGTTCCCCCCCCCCCTCTCCCTCCTTCCTCCAAGGGAGAGCTCCCTCCTCACCTGCTGATGACAATAGATTGAGAAGAGACATTGTTCACAGAAGTTGTGACCACACGGAAGAAGTTTAGGAGGACGAATAGATGGACGAAATGGTTCGAGACAAACCTGAAGATGAGATTATGAAGAGGGGGACATTATTCTCTTGTTGGACCGTCACAGCATCTTCTACCACTGTCAATCTGTCATATTCACTAATCCCCAGTGCGCGATTATTCTTGATTATGGGGCAAAACAGAGAAAGAATTGTGACCTTTCGGCCCTATTAATCAGCGATTAGCGACAGAGAGAACAGAGGCTAACACGATAATCGACCATATGGGATACGGTAGAGAGAAAGAGAGAGAGGTGGGGGGAAGGATACGGTATAGATACATCCAGAAGCGATACGAAGCGATACGTTTCGTTAGATAGAGAGGGTTACGATAGTATTTAGATGTAGGTTATTCTTACATTCTTGATAGAGTTAATCACGCTTACCTCACAGCTAACAGAAGATTCGTTTTGGAGAAATGAAGAAGATGGAGATGAAAAGAATGATGAAGAATCAGCCCACATCTGAAGAAAGAAGAGATGAGAGATGAAGTCAAGAGAAGAAATGAGGAAAAAAGGGCGGAGCTATGGAGAGAATGATCATGATTGTAAAGGGAAGAACGGAAGGAAACGATTTATAGATTGAGATATCGAGAGAAATGAATAATGATTAGACCAGAGGGTGTGAAGAGAGAGGAAAGGAGTTAGGGACTGATGAAGGAGGAGTGATATCCGGAGTATGTGATATGGGAAGAATTGGGTATAGGAAGAAAGGGGAAGAAGGAGGAGGAGGAGAGGGAGGAGAGGGGAAAGGGAAAAAGGAAGGGCGAAGCTGGTGAGAAGTTCTACAGTTGCCCCACCGCATCGTCATAATGTGTTCTTCGATAATCATCTCACTACACCGTCCATCTCCGTTACAGATGAATTCATGCTTTCCCCATAGGCAATAAGTCGATATTTGTTCTACAGTAAGCGCACAAGTCCAATTCGTTTACGGTAGTGACCCTATCAATCACTTCTCATTTTCCCAGGTTCTTCGATTCTAATCATGGGATTGTGTTGGTCATGAGCTAACTCTTAGATTAGCTCATGAACTGAGGGAAATGAGGGAGCCTCTAGGGTATGTTATCCTTTCCTTTCTCATGGCTTGCTCACGAAGACACGATTCAAATTGTCATGATATTCACATTATAATCCGACTCAATTATCTCACCCGATAATGGTCTTTGATCTTTTCCATGGCATCTAATCAGAAATTGTAAATCTACAGTAAGCAAGGTCTTATCTTGACTACGATTATTATTTTGTCGATCACAATTCGCTTCTACTGCCCCCTCCTTCTTTCTGTTTTCTGGGATGATCGCTTTGCATTTCCTTTCCTCTTCTCTTGCTCACGAAACTCCTATTTACCACTTCAGAATAATCACGCCGGGAAAATGATCTCTGAACTTTCCGATGGCATGCAATCAATATTTGTCAATCGACAATAAAAATGTAATTCCTCATGGCGACAATTGTGATTTTATCAAACACATTTCGCTCTTACTGGCTACTCCTTATTTCCGAATCCTGGAATGGCCATTGTGCCTCTCCCTTCCTCTTGACTTGATCACGAAACACCATTTCGCCTTGCTAGATCACTTAATTCTCCGACTATTCATTCACCTGCCGGAAAAAATATTCTTTGATATTTCCTCGACAATTCATTCAATATTTCATCGTCTACAATAAGTGCGGGTTCTCTTGGCTAGGATAGAGCGAGTATGATCATACCAATCCTTTCTTCAAATCCATCTTTTCTTCTAATTTTTGGATGGTTTTTCTCTTCCTCATGACTTGCTCATGAAACTTCGTTTCGCCCTTACCTCAGGTTCAAATTGTTTAGTCATTACTCTCTGGTACTGTAGCTACCAGATTCTTATCTATTTCGAGAAACTACAATGTGCCTAGAGAAAGCAATATATTCGGCATTTGGCTGCCGCATTCCTTTACCCCATATCTGATTCATGAAGCACAAATGAGAGGAACCTATTGGAACCGTAATTTCCATCACGGCGAAATCTGGGGATAGTCCTCACTCTCACACTAGCTGCCGCATTCCTTTATCAGATTTATGAAGCACCAATGAGACTCGCAAATGAAGGGAACCTCTGGGTTAATTAATTCAACGCAGCAACATTCTGAGCTACCTTATTTGTGGCTGATTTCAATTATTTATGGCTGATTTTGTCAGCACGGTAGCTTCAACGACTTCTGCATTCCGTGAAACCGTAAGGCGCCTACCGAATGCGAACTCCTGGGACCGTTTATCTCTTTCCCATCTATTCTGGGCTGCTTATTTCATTTGTCTTATCCGTGAGGCACAATATCACCCAGAACATGCGCAGAGCAACAGGGCCTTTCCATCAAGTTCCATTACTTCGATCACTTCTCTCATAATCTCAACCACCTCGCTAAGTTCGTGTTACAGTATTACTCCACTTAATTCTCTAATCATCTCGAATATTCATGCCACCCTTCGTGAAATGGCGCATTCTACAGTAAGCTCAGCTCGTGTTACCGTACCACCTCAATCAGATGCTTCTACCGTAACCCCCCCCCCCACTCTTTATTTACCATCCCCACTGACCTCTTACTCCTTCGTCCTCCTCTCGCCCCGCCCGTCCGCTCTCCTTTCCCGTTTTCGCCTCGTCCTGAAACATGAATATCACTTGACCAATTCTAGTTTACTCAATTCATCTCCTCCTCCATAATTCAATCGATTCTCAATTCTCTCGCTACCGCATTCCATCCCCTCCCCCATCTTATTTCCATTCAGTTCGCGATTCACCTGTGTATTACCGTAACCGTTGCGTGCTACCGTAATCGCGTCGTGTCATATTAAGACTTGTTGTATATTCTAATTTACTTGCAGTTCGCTCACTCTTGGTAATCGTTCGTACTCGCGTACAACTTCCTCGTGCTCTCGCCTTAACCCAATGGCCATCACGGTGAGCTGATCTTTGATCTCCACGAGCAAATAGCTTGCCTCTCCTCATTCCGCATGCACTCTCGTCCGGTCCGACGGATGCTAGTCAGCGTGTGAAACGAAAAAACCCCTAGCCATCTCCCCCTACGTAGTAATATATTCGAATTAGATCAATATTCGGAGGGGTACGGTACCTGTAGTACGGTAGTACCTATCAATTCTGTCCACTACCAGTCCAGCTAGTGATCTTCTCGCGTTTCTTCATTTGGCCTTATTTGTCGCCTCTCACAGAAACAAAAAGAGTGTTGGACAATGGGAGAGTTTAACCACTATGATTGCAGAACCCGCTACTGCTCACAATGGGCACCAACCGAGGCCACTCCATCGGCCAGCTGCACAAGGTCAGTTCATATATTTTCGCAACTACCGAGCCGGTACCCACATCACTTTATTTTTTAACTGATCTTGTTATCAGTCCACTACATATTCACGCTAGGGGTTTCAAAATAGCCCTATCATGTGTGATTATCACATATTCTTGGTCCCCGGTTGATAATGAAAATATATGGGTCAGTTCCCGCTCCCTTTTCCAATCTCGAAGAAGAGCGTCTCTTCATTTCACGTGCTCTCTCATCGGTCAGAGTGAGAAGAGCGCCGAGGGCATAGAAAAGACTATCACCACCTCTGTTTTGCTACGTCTCTACATTGCGTAGATATACGGTGGCATAGCGATGGACGTTAGAGACATTGCTTATGGAATGGGGTACTGTAGATCTGATCCCGGAAGGGTACCGTAATACACTGGGTTACGGTAGAATTGATCGATATAATCAACCGATAATTGCAGCAGCAAATCGGCGAGCATCTTAGCCGCCACGCCGCCTCGCTCGTCGACGGCGAGTTCGCCTACGTGAACGGTCAGTATGAGGAGCCGAATATGATCTTTGATCTTTGATCTGTGGATTTTTCCGTGTTTCTTCAGCCATGGATCTCTTTACACGAAACCGGAGCTAAATTAAATTTCGACATATCTTCTTGGGTGTCTCTAGAAACACGAATCTCGCTAGCTATTTTCCTCTTACAAATGATCTTTGATCTCTCACATCCACTTATTCTCGAACAATTCGCGCCGAAATGCGATAACGCTTGCAAATATCACGTAAGACATCGACCCATGCGATCGATATTCCAACCATATACTGCAGCAGAATAGCTCGAGTAACCTCGAAACGGATTGCCAGTGCCAAAATTGCAATAGGAAAAAAATGGGTCTTTTTCGTACCAGAAACGTTCGAAACCAGAGGAATGGGCGAATATCAAGAGCGTAGGTGTATCTTCCTGCTAATCAACATTTATTCTTTCCAGAGCACGGAGGAGGACTCGTCCGTCTCGTTGCGAGCGGAACTCTCTCGGACGGAAGCCACGCCGATGCCTCCATCGTCCTCCGCGACGTCGTCGGCAGCAACGACCCGTCCGACCCCACGGACTTCGACGCCGGCCACGGTGTACTCACGACGACCATCCACGTGATGGTGCACGTGTTTCCATGCGTGAGTCCAACCCCCTCTCCCCTGACCATACTCCCTCGGATTACGGTAGCCACATAGTACACATATCGTATTCCACGGCACGTCGGATTACCGATCTATACTTTGTCTTTCTCAAAAGGGCAAAAATGAAGAGAATCGCGAGCGTAGATCAATAGGGAAGGAATAGTGAAAAGTGATTGGTGAAACGCGAAAGATTCTGGTTGCCAAACGTCGAGAATATTGCGTCTTTCACGTTGCGCAAAAATCAAAGCAAAGAAATGAAAGAACATTGCTCTCTACTATTATCATATTCACCTGGACATATAGGAGCAACTAGTAGCTTCTTTTCGTGGAAGCGGCATTCCCCTTTGGTTCTACCTCCACTGGTTGGTAAATGGGAATATTGCACCTTTTCATCTATTGCGAATTCTGAACCGGTTGATCCGCGTTGCAGACAGTGTTCAAATGCAATTATGCTTTCGAAATTTTTGCCAAAATAATAATACTCGATGAACATTCCCCTGCAGTATCCAGTAGCTCCTTTTCATGAGATATTCCCTTCTGCGAGGCCTATCTCCATTACCAATGGATCGATATTTGCAGGTGGAATACTGGGTGAGAAGGGAGATTGAGGGCATCGTGCTCCTCTCCACGGGAATCTTCGTGATCAACGACACCGATGGATTCACCCGCATCGTCCGTCTTCTGGCTGCCCAGGTGACCGTACCCTCCTCCATTTGCTTTTCGGAAACGGAGCCGTAAGAAAAAATGGCATGCTTTGAACGCCCCGGGGTGAAACCGTAATCCTCCCTTCAGAAGGACGCCGCCCTCTCCGACGAGAGAGATGAATACGCCTCCGTGCAGCGTCTCAATGCCGGAACCCCAGGAGCAATCAGCTCCACCAATCAGAAGGTAAGAAGGCCCAGCCCTTCCCCCCTCCTCCCGCATAGAACCGCCAGGGGTCAAATACTCAAGTCATGAAACTCAAAATGTGGCGTGTATATCCAATTTTTGCAGATTTTTGGGCTTGTGGTTAGGTTTTATTTAACCGCTGAGAACCGCCCATTCTACCGTAGTCATCGAAAAAAAATTCCAAACTAATCGATAAATATTCAGGACCACCCCGAGCAGCCTACTCGAGTGGATGACGAGAGCATGGAACTCGGCCACGTTCCCACCACTCGGTGAGCTATCCCTTCCCGCCCCTCCGATCATCAGTTATCGATCTAGTTTTCCCCATCAGCTACCGTAATCCCTTCCCAATCGACCACATTGCAGCCACGATCTACTCGAGCCCAGCGCGTGCAATCCCTTCCTCGAAGAGTTGATGGGAGCAGAGTCAATGGGAATCGATGGAACCAGGTGCCTTACCGTTTCACCCCTCCCGCATATTTCCCATTGCTCTTTGAGAGATCAAAGGCCAAAAGAAGGTCAGCAATCGCTGCAGAAAATTACTTAGTTCCCCGTAGCGCAGAAGATCAAAGATCACTCCCAGTCCCTACTTTCTGTTGCCATGTCTCCGACCACAACTGCCTGGCTATTTTCGGAAATTGTGATGCCACAAAACGCAAATCCAATGATGTCTTGGCCCGGTGATTTCTCGCACCAGTCATTGATCATCCTATTTTGCAGCAGCAGCTCCATCCCCGTCACGACCACTCTGCCCATCTCGCACATGCCGCCGCCCGGATTCGAGGGCCTCCTGGTCGCACCGCCTCCCGGGTTTCCTCCACTGCCCGCGCACGTTGGCACCTCCGGCCAAACAGGATCACCCACGAGGTACGGCAGCCAATATATCCCACTAGGACCTGCTGGATGACAATCAAAAACAAATCTGAAAAGATTCCGATTTTTACGTTTAGTTATCACCCGTGTCTATCGTTGTAGTAATCGATTACGGTTTCTGACTTTCGTTATCGATCCCCGTGCCCACCGTAATCCTCCCCATCCATTTCAGAAGCAGCAGCAGCAGTTTTGTGCCGGAGACATGTTGTCTCACCGTGCATGCGACAGGAGGACCCATTACCACGCAACTTCTCTCGACGGTCAATGGAGGACGACCGGACAGGTATGTTATACGGCAATGACTGCAAGAGATCAAAGATCAATCTCGAACCCTCCTTGACGTGACAATTGGATCAAGCATCATTTCGGGGCTATTAATGAGTGCGCTTTGCAGCGACGCCATGGAGGAGACGAAGGAGGATGAGAAGATGGAGGACGAAGAGGAGGATACGACAATGGAAGAAGAGAAGGAGAAGGAGGGGTACGGTACTCAATCACGACTAGATATTGATTGCTCTCTTTAGATCTCTAGATACGCCCTGCATAAGTGGGATGTATGATAATAGAGCAAGCACGAATTTCCTAGGTGCGTCTAGGTGTCATAGACATAACATATTAGTGAAACATCAACACAAGCGCACAGGAAATCCTTGATTAGGAGGGATAAAGAATAACTAATACCACAATTGACCAGGCATGATTATGCTTCACAAATACGTGAAATGGCAGTCCTTGGCTAGCTGGATATTAAGGGGAGACGGGGCATCGGCATAACCTCATGGAACCTCCTAACTCTCAAAAAACTCTCAAAGACTGTAGACGACACGAAATCAGTGATTAGTGAAACGTGGAAGATACTGGTTGGCTAATGCCGGGAAAGTCGGACCTTTCCCCCGTTGCGCAATCTGGCCGGGTTGATTCGCGCTGCGAACAAATAATAATGTATGCTTTCCTGCAGCGCCGCGAAGGATTCACCGCGAGCGCCGCACTCACAATCCGGCACGCCCTCGGCAATGGAGCAAGACGGCATGGATCGCACCCGGTAAGCTACCGTACTCCCTCCGATCCTACCGTAATACCTTTCCAATCAATAAACTGCAGAGATCAGCTGTCGATCGAGCTGCACGCCCGCCTCGTGATGATCACTCCGGCTGGTGCTGCGAACGAGTGGATCATGGATCGCGATGAGTCGATGGTCATCGTGGAGGAGGAAGATGGAGCAGAACCAATGGAGGATTCAGATCACATCCAGCATCCCATGTACGTTTCACACACGCACCGCAACGTTCGCGTTTCATCAGTTTTACTTATCCAGTGGTGAGAGAGTACGGCGAAACGAGAGTGACGGCAGAATCCATTTTTGCAGCGCCCAGCCTGTCCTCCCGTCTCCCAAGAACGACGAAGTCGCCCTGCTCGCCCCACCGCCAGCGTTCGTCGCTCCTCTCTCGTCCATCACAGCGGATTCCATCGAATCAACGACCAGGTAACATATCTCCCATCATTTATCAATTTATTTCGAAACGCTAAAACAGCTCTGTGGCCTACTTTTAGTGTCCTACCGCAGCGAGATCTAGAGCGTGGAACTGAACGCGATCAAAGATCAGTATTGATATGATTCCAAGGGATCAAAGATCAACCTCGACTTTCCCTCCCCCTAACATAATCCATACAATTGTAGAGAAGAGACCGCAGCCACTACGCACCTACCCGGAGAGCCGGCCGTCATCACCATGAGAGAGGAGAACAAGGAGAGGTACGATATACTTACCGTACCCGAACCCCATCGTAAGAATTCTCAACCAAGAGATCAAAGATCATCCGCTTCCCCACTCATTATCGGTGTAGGGCCATCTATCATCTATCTGCGGGCCCATATAGAATTTGCAAAATTTTTGGAACACCGAATCACCGTGCAGAAAATACTGACCGTGAGGCAAGAACCGATCAAACACGAACAACCTGCGGAACCCCATCCCACCTAGCCGACACTTTCTCACATCGCACTGCTCTCTAGTCGATTAGAGAAACGACGAGAGAGCATGGCAAATTGAGAGAGACAGACGACATTTCTTCCCTTTAGCAGCAAGGACTCCGAGATGATGGACATGACCCCTCCCAACCACGTCTCTCTCGCCATTCCCACTGCACCGGCCAAGCACGACCACCTCGTGAACCACCATGCGGACAGGTATGACACACAATATCACCGACTCTAAGAGATCAAAGACCAATTAGGCGCTCATCCAGCTACCGTAATCCGAACTTGCAGATGGAATGCGATCGATTCATTCTTCGATGTCACTCCGAAGAACGCAGCCACTCAGCCATCCCCGCAGGCGCCGCGCAAGTCCACTGCACCCGTGCTACCAGGATCCGAAAGGTACGCACTTTATCAGCAGACTTCTCCTTTGGGAATTATTCATGAATTGGGTTATTTAATTCCATTGCTCACCCGCTCGCGTGAATTCCAAAATAAATTCCCACCAGAGAACCCAAGCAATGGAAAGCGCTCCCGTTACGCCGTACCACCTCTAAGAGATCAAAGATCAATTCTCTCCGTCCCCTACCGTAACCCGCTAACTTGCAGTGGCCACGACGCACCGCCGACCGCAGACCACGACGCAACGCCGCCGCTCCTGCCCATTCTGCCCCCTCCGAGAGACCCATCCACAAGGTACGGTAGAACCAGTTCCGACCCCGCTTTTTATACCGTACTCTGTGGAAGAGACCAAAGGCCAAATTCCCTCCCCACATCCTACGGCAATTGATCACCTAAATGATCGATTAGCCTTTGTTGGTCTAAATTACCGTATCCAGTCGCTATCGATTGACCCCGCGATGCCGCCTCGGTGAGGCATATCGTACCTACAGCGAAGTTT
>LS487993.1:370298-393255 GCA_900490705.1 Pristionchus arcanus
ACTAGAGATCAAAGATCATTCATGCCCAATCGACAAGTGATGATCGTATTCATTGCAGGCCGATCGGCCCGATCGTCTCTTTGGCCAAGGCCGATGAGCCCTCCAGCAACGGCCCTCTCTCTCCCGACTCACCCACGACATCGAGGAGGAAAGAGGAAGAGAAGAAGGGAGAGGAACAAGAGGAAGCAGAGGAGA
Source organism: Pristionchus arcanus (assembly GCA_900490705.1). Lineage (NCBI taxonomy): Eukaryota > Metazoa > Nematoda > Chromadorea > Rhabditida > Neodiplogasteridae > Pristionchus > Pristionchus arcanus. Next base: position 370,494 of record LS487993.1, read on the forward strand.
AGGGAGAAGAGGAAGTCGAGGAGCTGTACGCACTTATACTCATTCACAAATATACTCTAGATCAAAGATCGATACCAAAAAATGACCGGGTTCTGAAGGAAACAACCTAGGCTAACCACTAGAGATCAAAGATCATTCATGCCCGATGGACAAGAAGTGATGATCGTATTCATTGCAGGCCGATCGGCCCGATCGTCTCTTTGGCCAAGGCCGATGAGCCCTCCTCAACCGGCCCTCGTTCTCCCGCCCCATCACACTCTTCCACTGCCATCAACGACAACGACGACCACGAGGAAGTGGACATCTCGCACGACCGCCCCGGAACGGTAAGAAAACTCACTCGCGAAACCCGAATGTGACCGGTAATGGGGCACGATTAGGCACCCTCGAGAAATGTGGCACTTTGACGTTTCAGAGGACACTGAAACGCTGATCCGGGTTCCGAAATATTACTTTTCAAATGGCAAACATGCCATCACGTTGCGCTACCGTAGCCTTCGCTCTCGCAGAGTATCGATAGATGAATATTCAGAGCATCAACGGTAGCGATGAGCGAGTGCCCGCCACGCCATCCTCGTTGATTGGAGATGAAGAAGAGGAGGCATCGCCAGTGAAGGATGCAGCTCCCTCCCCGCTGATCGATCGCACCCCGGTAAGAAGACTCACCCATGGAACGCCAATGCTACTGGTTACGAAACCCTCGAAATATGTGGCATTCTGAAACCTAGAAAGAAATGGCTATTTTCTATGTGCTATTTTCTAGCGATATTGAAAGGATGCACTGGGGTTCCATACATTTTCGCAACTACCGTGCCGGTAATCAGACCACTGCATATCCACGTTATCAACTGTGGTTATCAGTGTCAGATCACAAAATCTTCTTGGTCCCCGGTTGAAACTGGAATATTCAGGAGAGCCCACCCGAGAAGAAGAAGGACGAAGGGACCGTCACTACCTCTTCCTCCACCAGTACCCCGATCGTGAGTGAATCAAGCTGATCTCTATCTCTCTCTTATTTCACAACGCTCTCTCGCTGATCAGACAGACGAGAGAGTGTGCGAATCGAGGAGAGGCGCTGGAATTATACCGTAATCTGGAATGATCGATATTCAGGCGAGCACAGACGCGAGCACGGCCAGCGATTCGATGGGCGGACTCGTGCAGAAGCACCCGCAGCCTCGGTGAGATACAAAATGATGATCGATGGGGGAGGGGGAGGGGGGGGCTCTTATTTCGACATGTTCTCTCCTAACGAGAAATAATGCAAAACGAAAAGACCGGGAACAATTTCTACTCGAAGTGAAATATTTAAACATCAAAGATCACTCTATCCAGCTACCGTATCCATCTCCTAGAGATCAAAGATCACTTTTTTATTGAGAAATCATATCTCGCTTCCAAATTATGCGGGCACATCTCGAAAGTGGGGGCAACCCGGTACACTTCCGTTTCACCTGGGTCGGGAAGCCAAAACGTCCTGGTTGCTGCGAGCCGTACTCACAAGCTACCGTATAGACAGCCAATAGAGATCAAAGATTAATCTCGCGCGATTGGCAACTGGTGAGCGTACATTTCAGACCCAACGATGACGTCGAGAAGGCGAAGGAGAGAGAAGAGGAGGAGCGCATTGAGGACATGGATGAAAGGGAGATTCGAGAAGAAGAGGAGAAAGTGGAAGAGCCACGGTAGGTGCAGTTACTGTGGTTATGCCAAACGCCCTCCTTCAGCTAGAGATCAAAGATCAGCCCCAAACAATTGAGCTTCCCCCGCCCAATAACGAACGATAAGGAACTTTCAAATCACAGCGATTAGAGAACAAACCCAATAAGAATCGACTGTGCCGTCAGCGACCAAAGATCAAAGATCAAAGATCATTCGTTCAATTAATGAGCGGATGCATTGCAGAATGGACAGCACAAGAGGAGTGGACAAGAAGAGCCTCTCCCCCGGATGGCAGCTGTCGCCCATTCGCCCTTCCTCGCCATCGACCCCCGTGAGTGAAACCGCAATCAACGCCCTACCACAGACATAAGAGATCAAAGTTCAATCTTTCATCTTTACTGACTACAGACACGTGCGGTTCGGACAGAAATTAATCGATATTCCAACGAAACAGGAATTCGCATAGTCCACTGTTACCAAGTCAAACCCACAATGCTACCGTAATCAAACAACTACCATAATCATTATCGATCGCTATTTAGTCCATCTCGAACGACGACGACCTCGAGCGCGCATTCCTCGTCGCGCCCCAAGGACGCGTCATCATCAAGGCCAAAAGGTGAGATCAGAGATCAAAGATCAAAAGATCACAGCTGAATCGATGAACTCTATGCATAGGCCGAAGGGGCATGGAATTACCGTACCCTATAGCAACTAAAGATCAAAGATCACTTGCATTCCAGACGATTGGCAGGCCGTGCCCGTGCAGAGGAAGAGAAGGAGGAGAGCAGGTACGTTAACACCCATTCGAGGAGATCAAAGATCAATCCCCTTTCTACCGTAACCCGCACTATTGCAGTCCCGACGGCGATCGGACCCCGACGAAGATGGCCAGCATCCCGACTCCGGGAACGCCCAAGCGTCGTCGCGTGCCCCTCACACCCGACCACCATCTCTCGATCGAGTACGGTATCTTATCGTAAGACTCACTGAGCCATTGAAACGCACAAAGTTGTCGGATACGCCATAACAGGTCAAAGATCAAAGACCAATTCTGACCCCCCCCCCTCCCCACCGTAAAGGTAAAGGTATAAGGAAAAGGTCATCCCGTTAATCAAGGCATTTGTCCTGCGGGAGACCACTGCTAGGTCAGTGATTACCGTAAATATTACCGTGATTTGCCTACCGTAATCCCTACAATTATAGGGACCCGAACGCGACGCCCAAGGAGATGGCTCCCGTGCCCATGCCTAAGACTCCTCGTCGACCACTGGTCCCGCCCTCGCCCAAGCAGCCAATCGACATCGGGTACGGTATAGCACAAAAGCCCCTCGGTGATAAGCCGACTTATCGTAAGGTTTCCTCCGGAATAAGCGGAGATTGAGCGATTAGAGATCAAAGACCAGCCCGCTCTTCTCCTACCGTAACCCTTGACTATTGCAGCGCCGACGTCTTCTCCACGCCCAGAGAGATGATGAGTGTGCAGCAGCCAGGAGGAGCACCGAAGCGCCTTCGTGCCCCGCTCACATCTACCACCATCGAGTACGGTATCCGGGGGGGGGGGGGGGAAGGGAGGGGGGAACGAATATCATGCGAAATTACGCACGAGCAACCCACGCTTAGACGCATTTTTGAAGCCACTTATCACCTATATAAAATGCCACAAATCGCAGTGATGATGAGCGCGTATTGCAGCAACCCGGATGCTGGCGCCGAAGAGCACACGGAGGAGGAGGTCGCCCCGCCCACAAGAATCGCCACGACGCCGCCGCCCCATGCAGCAGCTGCCCACAGGTGAGACCAAAGATCAAAGATCAAATAATTATGGCCAAATGAGCAGCATCCTCGAATATATTATTCCCGTGGCCCCCAACGAATCCCTCAAGTTAGAGAGAGGTGCTGATAACTGTAAAAAAATTACTCACAGAGACGACGACGCGACGACGCCCCTCGCTGATGACGTCATCGAGGAGAAGGAAGAGGAAGTGGAGAAGGAGAAGAGAGACGACCACCCGAGGTACGGTAGCGCATCCGGTCTGCAATTATCCATTTAGTTACGCCACGAATTTAGACGCTTTGTTTTTTGCACAATCCTTCTCCCTCTGAGTATCCTCTCCCGACCATACATAAGGGATATTGTCGCCCCTACCTGGACTCAGTTGTCGATAGCCCTGCCTACCGTAATCACCCTACTGTAACAGATTCGACATGTCGTCGGTCTCTGGCCCTCCAACCGCACTCGAGGACGAAGAGGCGGAGAAGGAGTGGAGAGCCGTGGAGCATGGAATGGAACAGCCGGAGAAAACGCCCCGACACTCCGAGCCCGCTGGGTACGGTAGTTCAACAATTATTGATCAAATAGCACTACTACAAGGTTTCAGCACACGCACTATGCAACTACCATTAGGAAATATACCAGATTTTTTAACCATTTTTTGATAAAACAAAGCAACCAGGTCATTTAAGATTTTAGCGCCCGGCTGTTTTGTGTTTCGCGACTTTGCCAACAATGAAATTGGAACCAATGCAATCGAATATTCACAATGTCTTATCTCTCGCATGTTAGAGACGATTCGTCGAAGATGAACCCCTTCTCGTTCAGATCAACTGTGGATCCGCGCCATTCCACCCCATCTCCTCTCTTGTCTCCCGTCCAGCCGAGGTACGATATCCGAGCCATTATTATCGATTGATTGATGGAAACCGAATTGAAGAGGGGGAAAAGGCAGCGGTTTTGCCGTCGGTTTCGAGATTCGGTAGTACTCTTCTCTGTTTATTTTTTGGCTCATTGTCAGATACAACAAACATTCCCACCATCTCCACATGTAAAGCGATTTTTGCCTGGGCCAAACGAATGATTTTTTTTGTGATCTCACAATAGGATGGCTACTCAGAATATGCAATCAATAAATGGTCTCAACCTTTCAGCGCCGCTCCTTCTCCCACAGTTGCCAATGGCGCCATCGAGACGATCACTCCCGACCAGCCGAAGGGAGCAGCGAGGTACGGTAGCCCCTGCGATTATCGATTGATTACCAAAAAAAACGGTAGCCCCTGTTATTATCGATTGATTACCAAAAAACGGTAGCCCCTGTTATTATCGATTGATTACCAAAAAAATCGAAATACGGGTCGCTGTTTCTTCACACTTTCTAACTTGACCAACTTCCGTACCGCCGCGCTCAGTTTACGATAATCTACCGTAACCGAATGCGATCGGATCGATAAGTGATGCAATTTGCAGTGGAGAGACTACGGTCGCGCCCATCGATGAGCACGAGGCGGCCAATCAGGCCCTCATCTCGCAGATCCTCCAAGCCGACGTCATAGCCATGGACAAGATCCGCCCGACCAGGTATCGTATCCCCCTTACATGCTACCGTACCCAAAAGCTACCGTAATCGAACAGACCGCGCGTACTGTCGAGGGACCAGTTCCCTCGAGAAACGTTGCAAAATCATGCTTAGAGTAGCGCAAAAATGTGCATGCACATGCCTTACAGTACCCCCGAGCTACCGTAACATATCGATTGCAGCTGCATCAAGTCATCCAATGAGGCCAAGTCCGCCCTTCCACTTCCTCCACATGATGACGCTGCTCCGTGCAAGCCTCGGACAAAGAAGAGGTATGGTAGCCTACCACCACTCAATGCCAACTGAGTTGGCCTTATTTCCTACTCTAGCCGAGTCCTCCTATTGATGCTTTCCTTCGGGTGTCGAATAGTAGGTCACAAATTGTACATCATTACCCGCGCCTTGTGATTTGCAGTTATGTAGAGCACTCAAAACGAAACCTAATCTCCGAGATTTTCTCAAAAAATATGCCCACAAATTCGTGTTACGCTAGGTATTTGCTATGCGGTTCGCAGGCAACACGTGCCAACAACATATCCACTAGCGCTGCTAGGGTGAATAATTCGTCTATTGGTTCCGTGTGCTGACTCATCACTCTGCCCACTGACAATGATTGCGTGTGAGGAATGAAGAGGCTCATTCTTCACCTTGACAGTCCTAATCTACCGTACCCAATTGCTACCGTACTTGCAGACACTCACGCTCTGGCAGGGATGCAGTGGAGGATGCTGATGAGGACAAGCCTGCTCGCAAGCGTCGACCCGGGTACGGTATTCATCTGGTTATGGTGCTCATGGGCAAATATCGATTGGATCGTAATAGGATTAGCGAAACGAAACGGGAATCGGTAAATGTCGAAATAAAGTGAGGAAGGCTGGAACGAGACAAGAGCAAAACTTTTCCAATTCGAAACTCGTCAGAATTCAATTCAAAATGATTTTTTCGACTCTCAAGATGAGGAAAGCGATGAAATGTAGAGCGCGCAATCTGAGAATCGTGAGGCGGAAAATTTTTTTCTCAAAGTAAAATTTCGCCAGTCGTGTTGCACATGACTTATCTCTTCCCCGCATACCTGCCGTCTACCGTATCCTACAATCACCCCGCTTTTCCCTACGGAGAAATGATCTTCCGGGGTGGCCTAGACTCGCCGGGGGTAGATGGGCGGAGTTAGGGAGTCTCCTCTACCAAGTATTCCGATTCTTTTACAGAGACAGCGACGATGATGGCCAGGACGACTGCGAGAAGCCACTGTGCGTGCAGCGCCATCGGTGAGTTATCGCGGCATAGTTTAATCAACTATTTGGGGCCTTGCAGTGATCTCCCGCAGGACTCAAGTGCCTTCATTAACGGGATGACCTTTACCTTTACTTTATTTGGGGGCATTTCGAGGAAGATTCCCCCGCATATGTAGCCAGTTTTCGACAGCCGCACCTAACAGTTTCATGTTTCACAATGCATTTGACAATTGCAGTTCACTGCTCGATCAGACGGAGGGTCGGCAGCGAGACCAGAAACTCGCTCACAGCAATTACATGAGGGTTAAGAGAGAGAATGAGGAGCTGAACAAGACGGTATGAATACGTTTGCATTGCCAACCGGGCACCAAGAATATCTGGTGATCTGAGACTGGTAACCACCGTTGAGAGGGGTAATTTATATCCCGAAGTTGTGGTCTGATCACTGACTCGATTAAAACTATAGTGGTCTGATTACCGGCCCTATACAATTAGTTATGAAAATGTATGACGGTATATCTGAATTCCCTTCAGTCACACACTCGCTCTGACCGGTTAGAGTGCATGTGAAATGGAAAGTGTACTGTGCATTCACATCGTACATTTTGCAGATCGATCAGCTGAGAGTGGATAAGGAGCAGCTGCAGCAGCAGCTGCAGCAGCAACTGCAGCAAGCACTGCAGCAGCAGCAGCCGGTGGAGGATCGAGCAGAGGTACAGTATTCCACTTACCGTAACCCTCAGTATCGATCGATCTACCGCATTCTTGATATTCCTACCGTACTCCACCCTTGGTTCACAAATCATCTTCCCATAGTTATACTTATCCCGCCTATGCAAGCCTTATCTGGGCGTTAGCGTGGATGCTCCATTCATTTATGTTCCCTGTGAAACATAGGTGCACCTAGCGCACAACCTTGCCAAGAGGGGTTTCCTAATTACCGAAATTTACCAACCAGCACCTTCCTGGTTTCACCGATCTCTGATTAGATCACTTTTATGACTTTTATCCATTGCGGCTCGGAGCATCTCCGCTATGAGACCCATACACCCTTTACCTTCTAGAGACCGAGCCCTTACGATGCATAGACTCTTTCTCCGTTCACGATGGTCTCTCTTTCGGAAAGAGTTCGTCGTGAGAGATCACGAGAAAGGGTGAACAGTAGATGTGTGATAAGTGCATTGATGTAGCACATGTAACCAACCACGCAATGCCCCTTGAATAATGCGGAATAAGGTAAATACAGAAAATAGGCTGCGCCCTGCCGCAACTTCAGATTAGGGCTGTTAGGATGACGAATGCCTCTCTTATTCCTCGTACTCTCTCGCTGGTCAGAGTGATGACGAGAGAGTACGTGAAATGGAGAGAGTACGGTGCATTCACATCGTACATTTTGCAGATCCATCAGCTGAGAGTGGAGAAGGAGCAGCTGCAGCAGCAACTGCAGCAGGCGCTGCAGCAGCAGCGCGTCGAGCAGGCGGAGGAGGGCCGAGCAGAGGTACGGTATTCATCTTACCGTAACCCTTCTTATCGATCGATCTACCGTATTCTCGCCTTTCCTACCGTACTCCACCCTTGGTCACCATTTCCCATTGTTATCCTTATCCCGCCTATTCAATCATTTTCAGGGCATTAGCGTGGATGCTCCATTTATTTATGCTTCCTGTGAAACATATGTGAATCTAGCGCACAACCTTGACAGGAGGGGTTTCCGAATAACCGGAATTTACCAACCAGCACCTTCCTGGTTTCACCGATCTCTGATTAGATCACTTTCGCGACCTTCGGTCACTGAGACCCGCAACATTTGCGCTATGAGGATGCCCCGGATTCCCATATACCCTTCAGCTACTAGAGACCTAGCCCCTACGATGCACAGACTCTCTCTCTTCACAATGATCTCTCGTCGGTCAGAGATCGTCGAGAGAAATCATGGGAAATGGAAGGGGTCGGACGACCTGACCTGTGGGCTTGAATACACATCATAAGGGTAAATACAGGAATTAGGCTAAACCCTGCCGCAACTTCAGATTAGGTCTGTCAAGATGGCAAATGTTTTTCTTATTCCTCGTACTCTCTCGCCGGTCAGAGTTACGACGAGAGAGTACGTGAAATGGAGAGAGTACGGTGCATTCACATACTACATTTTACAGATCGCCCTTCTGCGCGCGCAGATTGAGGAACAGCAACTGCAGCGCATCCAGCCGATCGATCAGCAACTGGAGCCGGAGGCGAGAGAGAAGGAGGAACGAGAGGAGGTACGGTATTCATCGTACGTCAACGCCCTCCTAATTAATCGATCTACCGTAATCCGCCCTATGCACCCAGAGGCCGTAACCACATGGTACTCTTACTGTATTCCCGGGTACATAGATCCACCTGGGTCAACCTTACCAATGTTTTTTTCCGACTTACCGGAATTTACCAACCAGTACCTTCCTGGTTTCACGAATCTCTGATTAGATCACTCGTACTCTCTCGCCTGTGAGAGTGACGAGAGAGCGCGGGGGATACGAAGAGATGAATGCTTACATTCCTCCTTTAGAATCATGACCTCAACGACGACGTCGATCTCGGAGTCATGGATGACATCGGCGCTCATCTACCCAGAGACGAGCAAGAGATCGACGAGGACGAGGAGGTACGGTATTCCCCTTACCGTAACCCTCCGTATCGATCCATCTACCGTAATCTCGACTATTACACCGTGTGTGGCACCATTTACACATAGTCATAATTATCTCGCCTATTCAATCCTTTTCAAGGCATTAGCGCGGGTGCTTCATTTATTTGTCTCTCCTTTGAAACATATGTGCACCTAGCACAACCTTGCCAGGGTGGTTTTCCGACATATTGGAATTTGCCAACCAATACCTTCTCGGTTTCACCAATCTCTGATTAGATCCCATTTGCGACCTTCAGACGATGCTCCGGGTTCCCATATACTCGTCCGCTAGAGGGGGAGCCCAGCAATGCATTCAACTCCATACACTAACTTTGGAGCTACAGGAGTACATAGAGGGAGCCAACGTGGGGGTACGAATGGGAACAATCGATAATTCGACAATTTTACGGTGAATAAGGAGGTTCGATTGCGGGGATGCACCCTATAATAAGATGGGGTCACTCAACGCTGATCACATGTCAATTTCAGATGGCCTTCCTTCTGGATGAGGATCCCAAAGAGGGCATGGACGACGACGTCGGTCTGACGAGTGCCATGGACGGTCCCGGGGACATGTTCGTCCTCCCTGAGGACAATGTGGATCCATTCCCTGCTCGTTCCCTCTCGCCCGTCTCTCCCCATTCCGGTACGGCTTTACCAATGGTCAGAGTGTCGAAAAAACAACTACACGACTAGTTGGCTAATATATGGAAATGTGATATTGCTCTCCTTATTCTGTATGCGCTTTTGCGCCTATTTAACAACTATTCGTGTAGTTGTTTTCGACACGCGCCCGAAAAGTGCCGCTTGAGAACCCAGAATAAGCAGACCAAAAAAAACAGCACGCAATGTATACTATTAGCATGTTCGAGCAATATTACGAGAGGGGTGGGGGACTCTTTCACGTCTTCCTAAAGGATCTAACACAGCCACAATCATAGAAAACACCAGTGCATATTTGCGAACCATTAAACCCGGCACATTTAAGTCACAATAACAGTAGATGTATTGCAGTGCGCACTCAATCGCCTGTCGTGCGCCGTCTCTCGAAGAAAAATCGGAGACTGGCAGAGACGAAGGACCGTCTCAATTCCATCAAGAAGATGGACAAAAAGGTGAGTGATGAATGGTTCGTCTCTTCATTTCGCGTACTCTCTCATCACTTTCTGACCGATGGTCATCGAATCGAGTGTAATGAAGAGACGCATTATTCACCCTGACAGTCTGCAGTTTCACTCACATTACACGTAGAACAATAATTTCACAACGCTAAATTCTATTATCACTTGAGCTCTAATGGAAACGATAAATCACAGTGGGAAGTGTCCTTGGCTACAGTAGACTTGTAAGCCCCGCCCTACCGTACCCCTACAATGACCGTTGATCTATCAGGTGTGGTCGCCCAAGGCTGCCGGCCCCGACGTGGTGTCCACGTGGAAGAGCATCACGACGCGACTGGGCAAACAGTACTCGAAGATGCACACGATGGCAGCTGTGGCCATCCCCCGTATTCCATCCAAGATCAAGGGAATGACAAGCGACCACAAGCAGCAGCTGATGGTACGGTATTATAGTATTCCCGTATTTCCACTTTTTGCCCTTTGTCTCGTCAGTCAGAGAGATCATTCAGAGGCAATTTTCATTCATCAACGCTTTTCTGTGTGAAGAGACGCTCACACGAACTCTATCATAACCCTGCCCCCCTTTAAACAAATAATTTGAAGGCCCACTGGCTCGATACGAAGTGCATCATGAATGCCTACGATCGAATGGTGGATCTGGCGAAGATGTACGCTGCTGAGGTTGGTTGTCTTTCCATTTCACATGCATCTTTCACGTCTCACCAATCACTAATTCGGTCCCAATTTACCGTCACCGATGCCCCCCCCAGCCTCCCTCGAGATCAAAGAGCACCGAGTGATCTACCGTATCCAGAAGCTAGAGATCAATGATCGACAATTTTGCAGGTGCGCGCAGCTCAGCGATCACTCGGAGGCAACCGCCGCGTGCAGATAGGAACGATGGCGATGAACCACCTCGCCGAACAGTTCACGTGAGTCACTCGATGCATACACATTAGAATGCGCATTACGGGTCGCCGCATCTTCATTTCATACACTCTCTCATCACCCGATCGGTCGAGAGACATACGCATATCTGATTCGTTCATTCCACAACGAATTTATTCTCATGACATCCGGGAGGGAAGTAGGTGGACGATGCAACACAAACCCTGCTGGTCAAACCTTCGCCAAGCGCTCGCTTGAATCGCACGCTGTCCGCATTCCAATGCACATCAGGGTTACGGTAGTCTGTGGCGGATACGGTACTCGCTAATCGATAACTGATTTCGGTTCATTTTAGTAAGGAGGCTGACAAGCAGCTGTTCGCGCTCACCAAATGGGAGAAGGCGTGCAAAGCTCTACCGCTCTGTTGAGGTGAGTGTACGGTAGAGTCGTAGTTAGCGCGAGATCGATAACTGATTTTATTATGCTATAAACTCCATTCATTCAGACGGCACAGCAGCACGCTGTGGTTCGGCATTCGATCGGGATTCCAGAGAGAGTGAGTGTCCGCCCTCCCCTCCTCCTCCTCCTCTCTCCCCGGTCAGATGTAAGTCCGACTGGCCTGCCCTTCTCTCCCTTCCATCCTTCCTCTCTTCGTCTTCTCGTCCCTTCTCAACGTCGTCTCGTCTTCTGGCTCTTCCCCTTCCATCTTCGAGAGCGCAAAGCCGGACCCCCCCCCCCAGACTCCATTTATTGTCATATCCCCCTGCCCCCGTTGTCGAGAGTACTCTCGGAGTGCGGGAGCCGTCTCCTCATTTCGCACACTCTCTCACCCTCATAAAGAGGGGGGTTGAGAGTGGGCGAAGCGTAGAGACGCCCTTCCTTTCGAGTCCCCCTCCCCCTATTGCCATTCCATTCGTTGTCATATATCCCCTCCCCCCCCATGTCTTGCCCATTTAGAAGTTCCCTTCCCCTCTTCGTCCCTCGTCTGCTCCGTGGTCAATGATGGTCGTCAACCTTCCTCATCTGCCCCTTCCTCGTTGTCACTTCACGGCGATGGGTAAGCAAGGCTCTCTCGCTTCTCTACCCTACGAGAGCTCAATGAATAGATTGCAGGCTGTTCCTGTGCGTCGTTGGTCAGTCAATCTCTCCACCGTACTCCTCCCTCGTGCTACCGTATCTCGCTCGTCACATGGTTCACAGCCAGGAACGACTGCCCCTCCCATTCATCGCTATCTCACACCGTAAGCGATCCTACCATTAGAAGGGCGCGATAGCTTCAGTTCGCTCGCTCACGCAAAAAGACCTACATCAGTCCATCAATTGCGCAGTCCAATTTTCGCTTCTTCCTAACAATAATGAACAGGGGCGAACAGGAACATGTTTCCGCCTTTTTTTTGTATTTTACTGGAAAAGATTACTCACGGGCTGATCGATTCTCTCCCTTCTTCTTCCTTTCCATCCTTCGAATTGTCGCGAGACCGGGCGGGCGACTGTAATTATTGATTTATCGATTTCAGCTACCGTACCCCCTCGCTACCGTACTCTCGCCGCCTCATCTACAGTAGCAGTCGAAGAACCGAGGGACGCAATGTGAGCCAATGTTTCGATGACTAATTATAGAACTAATCTCAAGGGGAGCAAAAACCCATAACTGACAAGTTTCGAATGGGATAAGGGGCGTGAATATTTATTACAAGTTAAAATAGGGGGGATACTGTAGATGAAATCTAAGATAAAGATCAAAGATCAATCGTTACAGCCAGCCCCACCCCACTCATGAGGATCCTTCTCTCCCGCATCGAATAGTATCACGGAGAACGGAGGGACTTATGCTGTGGAAAAAGTAGGGGGAGGAAAGAGAAGAGGAAAAAATCGAGTGGAAAAAGTCAAGGGGAGGAAATTGGAAATTTGAATTCCCGCATTTTTCGTTATTTCAAAATATCTCGGTTCCTATTGATGCTAGCCACTTGAAACTTGGTTTATAGGGTTTTAAGGTGTCGGACAACACCTAGTTAAATTTTTGAGTCGCTGGCTCTACGGAGAAGCGAGATACTGAAAAGCGCGCGAATTCAAAATTTTGAATTCCTCCTTTTCCTCCTCTTGACTTTTTCCACCCGAGGAGGAAATCTCCTCTGACTTTTTCCTCAGCATCAATGTGAGCCAATGTTTCAATGACTAATTATAGAGAAATATGTCGAAAATGTGGAGTAGAAACTCATAACAGTCCAGTATATTGTAGATCAAAATATTATTTCCAGCATGAGAATTCACTAGCGAGGAGGACCTAATCACCCGGCCTCGCAGCTACGGTCGAATGCTTCAATCGGGAGCTCCTAGGGCGGTATCGCCGTACGAAAGGAGGTGAGAATGACTACGGTATCTACAGTATTCCTCCATTGATTGCCTCAATCATCAAAACAACCAGATGTGAAACGCAAATGTGTCTAGAGATCAATGATCAATCATTGCAGTAAGATGAGGTGTGCTCTGCTTAGCCCAAGTACTGGGGAAGCCTTCAGACTTGCTCTGTCAAGGCGCCGGTACTCCCCTTCCATCTGGCTAAGCATCACCGTCATCACTCGCCCATCTTCCTCTCTCCGCCCATCGTCCTCAAGTACAATGGAAATAGGGGAGGAACTATCATAGTAAGGAGGAGAGCCGACAGTAGGTGAGACATCTATACCGTACCTCGACTACCGTAGTCCCTCGAGCAGCCGAAGGCGCCAATAGATCACGGGACGAATGGAAGAAGACGGCATCTGGAATTTGAAAGAAAATAAAATTTCAGGAAGGGAATTGACGCCCGAGGAGGACCTAATCTCCCTACCTCTCATCACTACAGCCGATGGATCAATACGAAGCGACAAGAACGGGCTGGTGAGTATAAACGAGTACGGTAGTACCTACAGTAACCACGCACCCTTAATCAGTTGGGCGAAGCGGAAAAGATCCGGGCGCTTTTCAATTGAAATTTTGCCGAGTGAAGGTTCAAATAAAATTTATTGATTTTAGTACAAGCTCGACCACGCACGGGCGTTTCGCCGATGGGAGCTACCGTAAGCGCGAGTACGAACGGGCCATAGGCCGGGGATTCAATCCTGGTGAGTATCTATGACTGCGGTACATACAGCGACTTCCCGTATTATAACTACGGTAGTTACATAAATCCTACGAATTATCGATTGATCTCCGGGGGAGGGGGAATGAACAGGCTCATACTAGTTGCCGGGAACAGTTTCAATACGATCTTATTTGTAGATGGAACTCGGATCGGCCAAGGAGCGAAGATGTGGAGTGGGTAATGGAGTACCTTCCATGAGTAGGAGGAGACCCACTCATGATGGACTCGGTGACTCTTCGATGGGAGGATGGGGTATCACGGGCCCCCATCGCTCGTCCATCTACATACCAGCACCACCCCTCCCTTCTCGTCTACAAAGGTACGGTAGTCCGAAATGGATACGGTATATGAATATATTTATTGCAGCACCGAGTTTCCTGCGAGAGCAACGATACGGGCGCTACGCCGTGGATATAATCCAGGTAATAATCAATGAATGCTATCGTAAGGGTACTTTAGTGGGGCGATCGCTCCTCCGTATGAGAGGAGATATTTGGTGAGAAATAGCTACCGTACCTCGACTACCGTAGCCCCTTGAGCAGCCGAAGGCGCCGATAGATCACGAGACGAATGGAAGAAGACGGCATCTGCAATTTGAAAGAAAATATTTCCAGAATTGACGCGAGAAGGACCGTAATCTCCCTGCCTCGCTGCACAACGCCCTTCACACCAGAAGCGCCATGAGCGGTATTGCCGTGCGAGGAGGTTAGTCGATAGATAAGGTAGCTACAGTATCCATCTATCGATTTTGCGAAATGTCAAAGAAATCAGATGTGAAGCGCAAATGTGCAGTGATTTTAGAGATCAAAGATCATTAATTACAGAGCCCGCTCAGCTTCCATTACCGGAATCCCCACTATTATGGAATGTAAGAGGAAGAAGTATGGAGGAATGGGCGACGATTCGAGGTAAAAATCGAAAACTGATGGCATTTCGCAGGGATTTTAGTGCATTGTAGAGCAAAATAAAATTTTCCAGAAAGGACTTCATTCGAGGGGGACCGTTACTACCCACCCTCGAGCACAAAAACGACAGCACTCCTCCCCATTGGAAGCATGGAAGGAGCTAGTAAGGAGGAGCGAAGACAATAGGTGAGAAATAGCTACCGTACCTTGATTACCGTAGTCCATCGAGCAGTCGATAGATCACGGGCCGAATGGAAGTGGCGGCCTCTGGAATTTGAAAGAAAATATATTTTCTGACAATGAGAGAATTCTGATAGTTCTCGAAAAATAATCAATTTGTGAAAACCAGATCATCCATTCATTTTTTTCCAAAAATAAATCACCGTGGAACACAAATTCACTGATTATTCTAAAATTCCGAATAAATTAAGTTAGAATACCTGATTAGTCCGGAAACGTCTTCACTGTCTCCCCTGATGAGAGAGTGTGGGAAACGAAGAGAGTCCTTCCCATTTCAGAGAGGAGTGAACGGACCACTCAAATTATAGATTCAAAATAAAGAAGAAACCAGATGTGAAACTCAAATTTGCAGTGATTTAAAAAAAATAATTTCAGGCTACCGTACTCTCGGCGTCCATCCACTGATGATCATCCTCCCCGCTCTAATCGACCATCCAATTGACAGCAGGACAGGAACCCCTAAGAAGGGAACAAAAGGATCCCATGGTGAGACTATGTTGCAAGCATACAACTGGTGTCGCAAAGCTCGAGTTTATTGCCCTACAACAGCAAATAAAATGATCTATCGAAGTAGCTCTTTCGGAACGCAAAAGCGGAAAGCGGAGTAATTACTGATTTTTGTAATTTGAGAACCGAACACTGGTCGCCCAACCCTACAGTGTCACGAGTAGTGCGATAACGGGAGGATGAATCTACGATAGGGAGAGTTGAGAGCAGAAGGAACACACAGGTGAGCTATATATCAGGGACAAGTTATCAAAATTATTCGGAAAACCCCGCAATTAGCTTCAATTATTTAATTCAAAATCAGGTTACGGTGAGAGAATAAATTTCATTCGATTTTATTGAAACTTTATTTGAAGAAAAAGAATACGCCTGAAGCACAAAAGTGACGGCTATTGAGTGCGAAAAGAGATAAATATGATACCTGACTGAGTGTTGTTTCCTCCCTCTTCTTTCCTCCTCTCGTTGAGAGAGTGCGCGAAATGAGGAGAATCCTTCCTTCCATCCACTGCGAATCTGAGACGGAAATTGAATTGATTTATCGATTTCAGGTCGGCTACCGTATCCCCGTGAGCTCGAGTATGCTTCGGGCTTTTAGCCGATGGACCTCTCGTAAGCGCCAGACGAACGGGCTCTAAGCCGTGGATTAAATCCTGGTGAGTATCTATGACAATGGTAGCTACAGTAACTAGAATAGTATCGTAGCGCAAATTAAAAATATTTTACTAATTTCCAGATGTATTCTATCGTACGGCGGAGAGGAGGAGACGGTAAAGGCGGACCTTCAAGAGCTGGATCACTCTTGAAACCCGCTGAGTGTCTGATGGGAGGCTGGGGAACCGCGGCCCCATGTCTCTCTCTATATCAGCACTCACCTCTCCAATCTCTCAGGTGAGATACGGTACCCACACGGAAGATACGGTATTGATAGATCGGTTGCAGCATCCCCACCCGAACTACCACAAGCACCAGCAACGTCACGGGCTCTAAGCCGAGGATATGATCCTGGTGAGCATCTATGACTACGGTAGCTACAATAGACTATTGTAGATGGGATACCTGAGTGAATGCGAGTCCTTCCCCTCTCCACTTTCTGTCTGACCGACGAGAGAGTGTGCAGCATGAAGAGACGGCTCAAATTATTGATTTATCGATTGCAGAAGAACGACAGCGTGAAGTAACTGTCCCACGGAGAAAGAAGAAGAATAGAATCACGCATCGTAAAGGAAACGAGGTAAATAATAGTTTGAGAGACTAAGGGACTATATTCGCCCTATTCATTTAGGCAGGCAAATGGAAATAAATTAAAATTAATGATTGCAGCAGCGGAATCGATGTTCCTTCGGGAATACTAGAACACGGCTGATCTCAGCAGTGAGCGGAGCTTGAGCGAGAAGGCCAGCTAGGCGTAAGGTGAGTAAGTGTTTCACAAACTATTGATAAAAATAAATTACACGCTCAGCGAGTGTTCGAGGAAGTGATCGAAACTATTTTTAATAGTGATAAAAGGTGATCCACACATTTCGATACTAACGCAAATGGAAATTAAATTGGTGAAAAGATAACCAAGCCATTGTACCTGATTAGAAGGGGGAGAATTCCCTCACTCAGCCAGTCAAGAGAGAGGAAAGAGAAGAGAAGGACGGGGAAGAGACGAGACAGCAGGCTGGAATTATTGATTTTCTTCTTGCAGATCTGTCTACCGTACTACCCAAGGGAGCTACAAGTCTTCTCTCCCCGAAGTCTCACACGGAAGACAGGCGGATCAAATGTGCCCATAACAGGTTAGTAGTCCGCTGCAGCGGCACTAGGTCGGATGAGAACATTCGGATGATAACCAAAAATTTTCGTTTTCTTTCGCATGTGGGATTGTGAACCTACTGACAAAATACTACAGCACTCGAAAAATTTTTTGGTTCTCATCCAGTAGGTTACCATCCGAATGTTCTCATCCGACCTAGTGCCGCTGCAGCTTATTGGTGACTTGTGAAACGCAAAATTTGCTGTTCTTTGAAAATTCCAAAATCTACTATTTACGGAAAAACCACATTTAGACATGGCGAATTGGTGTTCTACTCGCGGCTGACGACTACCCGAGCCCGTTCCCGCCAATCTACTGCCTTCGCAACGAGTGATCGAGCTAAGGAATGGACGAGGAACCCGCGAATAGAGATATGGTAAGTGAAAGGAGAAACCGCCTAATGAAGATACCTCAAGGGAGCGTGGTGGAAATTGCCCATTGGCTAGAAAACGAGGCAAAAATGATCGGAATGAGATTATTATCCATTTTGAAAGCGAGAATCCATCAGGGCACGAATATTTTCAGTTGAAAAGACATTATTTCGAAATGATGATTTACAGTCTCAGCCTTCCCATCAAACCACATTTTCATTACAGATGCCTCTCTCCCGTTTCGCTAACGCTCTTCCTCCCTTTTCTTCATTCCAACAATGGTGAGCACCTGATACCGTACCCCTTTTTTGGCTGCCGTATTTCTCTTATCGACTAATGATTTATTTAATTACCGTAATCCTTATTTCTCTCATTTGCAGATCTCCCTCACTCATTCAACCTCCCTTCCATCTCCGCTTCTGTCCGGTCGTCCTTATCCGATTCTCCTCGTCTCTCACACTTTCTCGCCCCCGGTGGTTCTCGGATTCGTGAGTTCGATTCCCCCCCCCCCCCGGTTCCACCCAATCTTTCAGTCCCGGGTTCTTTGTCTCATGGGAAGACTCAGTGCTGGGCATCTCAATCTGCCCTTTGGGATATTCTCCCTCTCTCCGAAGCTCCGCCCTCCTTGATTTCCCAATTCCAGCCCGGTAAACCCGGCGTGCCTAGAGCGGACACATGCTCTGGTCCCAATTCACTGGTCGATTCCCAGTCAATCGTTGCTTCTATCACATCTTGATGACTGTTTCATCGGGTCCCAAATCCCTCCTTCCCTACTCTGGGTCTCCAAGGCGGCTTGTATCGAGTACACATTAATTTATTTTCGCTTGGGCAGTTACGGGGACCCTTCCCAGTTCAATTTCCCACGATATGATAGCTCGATACGCTCTGATATATACACTCAGACTAAAACAATATTCCAATGCCGTAAGCCCCTCCCTCCATTCGATTGCTACCGTACGCCATGCGGGAAAAGCGTTTCACTTCTTGTTAATTATAATGCGGGAAATGATCCTGCTCTAATTCTCGTTCTCTAGCTCGCAATAGTGATCGTACGCGGTAGAATTCCATGTTTCGGCTCTCAAACAATTCGTACAATCTTGCTGAGATCATTCGATTATGGCGGATATTCGAAAGTCAGATAAATATTCTGACTCCGCCCACTTTACATGCCATATACAGGCGGTGATTAGCGAGTGCCACTACAGCGGGACATCCTGGCTAGTTGAAAGAGCTACTTTAGTCTAAGATTGGTGTCATGTTTGTGAACGGCGGGTGAGTGGGGATGCTGCTAGGACTCTTGGAGTTCCATCTAGGAAGGAAAAGACGGATTGAACGGCGGACTAGCTGGGGTATAAGTGAATTTCTGCCATTTTGGCATAACTGTTGTGTCCCCTTCCCTTTGGGATCCTCACCCTTCTTCTTCCTTCATTCTCACACACTTCTATGGACGTCGGAGACTGGATCTTCTTCTTCCTCCTCTTTCTTCACTCTTCAATCTTTCGCGGCTGACTCTCTCATCTTCAAACGAGGAATCTTCATCCGCCAGATCGGATACGAATCACTTGGTACTCCTCAAGATGAGGATCCAAGGCAGATTCGTATTCAACCGTCAAGAAAAGCCCCATTCGATAAGCCTGCTTCGTGCGTTTACGCTAAACCACACGGGACTTTGGTGGCTGGACGATTTTCTTCATTCTTCATTCTCCATTCTCTCTCCTCTTCATTCTCCATTCTTCATTCTCTCGCTCGAGAAGGACTGCGGTTAGCTCTCACTCCGCTCTCTTCCTTCACGATATGGAGCATACTCATTTGTAAGCTTGGACAACCGGATGAGTATCTCCCACTTGGTACTCCTCGCGATGAGGATCCAACACGCGACAAGTCATCGACCATCACGAAAAGCCCTGTCCAAGAAGCCTGATGTATGCGTTTACGCTAAACCACACATGACTTCGGTGGCTGGATTATCTTCTTCATTCTCGCGCGGTTAGCTCTCACTCCGCTCTCTTCCTTCACAATTTGGAGTATCCTCATCCGTAAGCTTGGAGAAACCGGATGAGTAACTCCTACTTGGAACACTTCAAGAAATGCCCCGTTCAAGAATCCTGCTTCGTGCGCTAAACCACACAGGATATCGGTGGCTGGATCGTCTACTTCAAGCTCGAGGATCCCACCCCCTAGTCTGGTTCAGGTGCAAAAAAAGTTTCTTTCAAAAAAAAAAAAGTTTTTTTCTCATCTCATATCTAAAAAAAAAAAGAAAGAAAGATGGCTATCTCAAAACAAAAGATGGCCAAGCACCTGACCTTATTACTAGATAGATTACGATCACATTCTTGCTAGATTACGGTCACTTCTATTCAGGCTAGCGGATGCCGTCTCTGTCTTTTCTCTTGCTAGATGAGACCCCAAGAGGCCGAATAGTGTTGCCACACACAAGTTGATCGCGGCGTGTCACTTCCTTAGAGTGGGTAGCTCCTTCAACGGGGATGGACAGTCTCTAGTCGCGCTAGCTAATCACAGAGAAAGAGTGCATTGAGCACGTATTTTACCGGATTCTGAAGGCTTTTCCAAGCCCATGTTTTTGTTCTGTTTGATATGCTTTGACTAGAATTCATCCGTGTTACGATCACTAATGAGAGTTGCGACTCCACTGGCTTCAATGTTGCCAGTCTTCATACATTCTGATGCATTTCGTGATCACAAAGATCAAAGATCATTCGGTCTGATCCCCCCTCCATACATACATTCTGACGCATTTCCTGATCGCAAAGATCAAAGATCATTTGATCCTGGCGGAGCTTCGCCCTAGTACCTCCCGTCCACACCAGTCGCTGTTGTTTAATCCGATCGGAATTACTATCAGTTCACAATGGGTTTATAATGGTTCCTTCATCCTTTCCCTCCCTGGTTTCAATGGTTGTCGATATCGGTACATTCCCCTTGGTATCTTGCAGAAATAATCGAGTTTTTCGAGTAAATCTGGGGCCCGATACCATTCCCCCTCTACCCATTCTTTCGTCTACAAGAGATGAAAAGTGTGAGAGATATGGAGAGGAGGAGAATGGACGGCCACTGGTGGAATGGATATCCCTTCTGGCTATCTATCCAGGTGAGTGCAAGTTACATTTCAATTTCAAAGACCCTTTCCCAGCATCAGTCAATAAAATCAATATTTTCAGAACCCATGCGAGTCTCGGATGCAAAACGTCACTCACGAGCGCGGGCGGTCGCGGACTGAGCGAGAAAAGGTAAGCTACCGTACCTTGAATACCGTATCCTCGAGGGCAGTCGGCTGCGGGCCGGCTCGGGCGGGCGACTGTAATAATAATAATATCATTATTATTACAGTGATTGGAGCACCGGTGCGACTACAGTACGCCTCGGAGCCCCAATCGATACAACAGTGCTTCTTATTCAACAAGGGCACAAGGAGGATTCTAGTTTTGGATTCTGGTAAGTGAATGGGAAGAATGGGAGATAGACAGGATTGATGAAGCATGGAAAGTCTAGGCAAAAGAAAAAAATTCAAAAAAATCAATGCGTTTTTCTTTCAATAATATTTGATTAGTATGGGATAGAGAGTAATGAAGTAATGGAGTCTTTCTCGAACAATCTTTAATTCCAACTTTCGAAAACAAATTTGAAGAGAAAATAAACAGGCTATTTAATTATTTAAAAAGTAGTAATTTATCAAACAAGTCGGATTCAGGCCTCAGCAACAGCACAATACAAGGATCGACTACCGTACTCCTGCGAGGATACAGTAACATCAGGGAAAGGCACACGGTGAGTATCGATTGCCAAATTCCTGTGACATACCTCCCGGGAAGGGGCTGCTCCTCTTGATGACTGATCCCTCCTGAAGAGAGAAGAAGAGAGAAGGAGGAGAGGGCAGAAGAGGGCGAGGGACGGGTCTGCAAGTAGTTATGATAATGGTGGAACCAATTGCATATTATTAGGAGACGAGGTCCATTCATAAATTAGCATAAGGAAATAACAAGCACACATTTCAACCCTATTTTCTCCCCACTGGCTGATACTTTTAATATAAAGTGAATATTTGTATATTTTCAGAGTCCTCTGCTCAAGTTTCGAGAGCGACTCATGAAGGTGTGCTTCAGCCGCTAAGGAAATGGACTAGACAGTGAGAGGTGAGAGAATGCTACCGTACCCTTCTGATGATCGAGTAGTCGCCAGGTCGCAATATAATTATCTTGTAAAAACAAAGTTACATAAAATATTAATGTTTCAGCACCGGCTCAACGGTCGAACCCTCAGGAAGGGAACAAATGCTCCCGAATTCGGTCTATCGACGGGAGAAACCGAGGATATCCGGTTAGAGGTAAGCATACATTTTAAAATTAAATATCAACTATAATAGTGAAATTTGTCGTAATTATTTAATAATAAAAAACTATTTTCAGAACCGGTTCCTGAACGAAAGACCCTACGCAAGAAGGGCAAGAAGGGCAGAAAAGGATAGAAGAGAACAAGACAATGAGGGTGTGATCGCGAATGAGGATGAGGTATAGGGCGACTTGGCAACGTGTCCGAGAAGCCTTTTTTCCTATTAGATCCCTCTTTCGTCTCGTCTCTAAAGGTTCTTAAAAAAGGGGGGAGAAAAAAGAGGGGGGAACAATAAAGACAAGCAATCTATACTTTTCTAGTTCCGGACTAGGCCCCGCCCCCTCTTCTCTACGTCTTTTCACCTAGAAGGGGCGGGCCGGGTTCGGGATCAAGAGAGGGCGAAAGATAAGAAAAAATTTTTTCCAGTTCCGGACTTGGCCCCGCCCCCTCTTCTCTACGTCTTTTCACCTAGAAGGGGCGGGCCGGGTTCGGGACCAAGAGAGGGCGAAAGATAAGAAAAAGAAAAATTTTCCAGTTTCGGTCTTGGCC
>LS487995.1:0-18544 GCA_900490705.1 Pristionchus arcanus
CGTAGGTGATAATCTTGGTTGCGGCTGCAATCTTTCCCTGTAGATGCTGTGAAATGGCTGAATTAGCCAGTGAGAAGTACTGATGTTCACTGTCATCCAACCATTCAAGCAAATGCCTCTTCGTTATCTGCAAATTTATCATTCTTTTATTGAAAATTAATTATAGAAAAGGTAAACATGTTGTTGAGAAAGTGCTATGAATGTTTAATTTGCGAGCCTTTGTTGTAGAGAACGAATTGATCGTAACTGAATCATAACAAAACTAACTCCATTCCTTCCCACTTGCATTATCTCCTTCCTCAATTGACGTACTATATTGCCCAAGGCGTACGGTAGAGGGTATCGATCTGATAGGATTGTATTTGTTGTGATGAAAATCCCTTTCTTAGCTGCTGATTAGATTATTGTATTCCGGTTGCTTGAAACCACTTCCAAACAACATCGTTCGAATAAATAATGACTATACGTTATGACCATTCCATACCGTACCGTTTTGGGTGAGAGCTTTCAGAGTTGCATTGAGACTATCATCCATCATCGTTCCTAACTGTTCCTCATCCAGCCATGTGAATTGGCTTATGAACTGCAAATTAATGGTTAACAAATAACATTTTAGTATTTTATGATAAAAAAAGAATTAAAAAATATAAAATTAACCTGTCTGGCGCAATCCATGAAGTGCAGACACAGCTCATCAAGCCCTTCACACTCTCCATTTTCAGTTCGATCGAAGAGTGGTCTGAAGGCAGCATGGACATCATCACGAATATCCCCTTGATCATGAGCGACTGAAGAATATTCGTTCACAGTGATTACTAAACAGAAGAAAATTGTTTAAATGAATAATTTACATTTCCAAACTCTGCCCTAATTAAGAGAAAGTGTTAAAACTAGAAAACCTGTTTTTAGATTTGATAGTCTTGAAAAGTATTATTTATTAGTCGCAAGGTTTAAAAGGTGTGCTGAAGCAACTGACTAATCATATTTCTAATCTCGTTCCTTTCTGCTTCTGCGAGATTCTCCTCCGATTGTGATCTTGTTACTCCTGGAAATGATGATCGAGTTACTTCTGGAAAAAAGTGGATTGGAAATCTCTCGAATTACCAAAAAAAAAGAGGATTTTTATTTAAAACACGCCTCTCCAGACCGGGTTTAACAAATCGACGCTTGAATATTACGATGAGTTCACACGTCAGCCATTCATCACATTTTTTTAAAAGGAGAGTAGAGTTTCGTGAAAATGGAAAGATTGCTCACCGAAACGAACTCCCTTCTCGTTCCCATTCGTTGGTGAGGACGACTGCTTGAGATTCGACTTTGATTGCGAATCTTCTTTCTGAAAAAAAATAGAAGATTGCCATGAAATCGATATAAAATAAAGCGTATCAAAGAAGTGAAATAAATGTGATTCAGGCTTTGTGACTAGTGTTATAGGCGCAGTCAGAGAAAGAGAATACATCACAGACTATTTCATCACATACTTGGGGACAACTAACGCGTATTCATAGTAGGATTGCAGTTTCGATGGCGATGCCATCCGCACTTTTATGATGACATCGCAAGAAGAGAAGAGGGTAGATCAGTGGGCGAGTGAGTCAAATGGACAGAGCGCAGGCCACTTCCCTCGATGCGATATCATCGCCATCGAATCGGCTTCCCTAATGCGTAGCTATTCTCGAAAGCTCGTTTAAGATGATACAAACGAATAGAAGAAAAAAGCTTGATTTAAAACTGGGAAACAATAAAAAAAATTATTGTTTTAAAAATCTTACCTGTCCTTGCTGCTGTTTCTGATCCTGTTTGGGCTTCCCTTCGGCTTTCGCGGCTGAAACGAATAGAAGGATAGTATAAATAGGGAAATTGTGGAATATAATCATTTCTAGGGATGAATGCATACCCTTTTCAGCCCTCTGTTGAACTGCCTTCGCTTTCCTCGCAGCAAGAATCTCTTCCTTGCTCATCTCACTCTGAGGTGGACCATGCACCTGCAAAAACACTTTCATTTACGGATTGTAGTTATTTATTCATTTTCACCCCTGTAAAAATGAAATCGTTTCGAAATAGAGGATCAGCCGAGCTATTGAGCGAAGTGATGTAATTATAGGGAACTCACTGCATCCTTCTTCTCTTCGTTGTTCTTCTTCGGTTCGGCGGCAGTCGATGCTTCTCCTCCCGCTTTCGCAGCAGTTTCGGCCTCCTTCTTCGCAGCAGCTTTCGCAGCTTAAATAGGCTAGTCTGATTTAAAAGTATCTTGCAAAGCATCTAACACAAACGCATGAAGCAATGCGCTCGTGAATGTTGAAATGTTTCTGACCCTTTTCGGCTTTTGCAGCAGCCTTCGCTTTGCGTGCAGCCATCACATCATCCCTGTTGGCTTCCTCGCCATTCTGCATGTGTAGATTATTCACTTGCTCGGTGATTTGCTGAACGAATCATTTTTATTGATTGCAAGAGCATTTCCGGGGTCAGATGCAAGTTTTCCCATGTTTTACCATTTTCAGCTCAATAAGGATGTACCCACACCTCTTCCTCAGAACTGACCTCGACATTAGCGGCCTGAGGAGCATCAGGAACTGCAGCAGGAGTCGCATCCAGTTCCGCTTGCTTCGGTTTCTCGGGAGATTTTGGAGACTGCTGATTTCCTGTACTGGCAGAAGGCGATCCGCCTTGAGACTTTCCCTTATTCTTGCCCATCTGAAAAGCTTATGTTACAGACGAAAAAAAGTAATTTAAAAAATCAATAAAGATTGAGTGACGTAATTATAAAAAATTCGATTAAACAAGTACGCTCTTTTTATGAGAACTACTGTGAGATAACCAAAATGCATGTACACGAAATTCTTACTCTCAAACGGAATAACCCTTAACTCCGCCTCTTACAGTATGATGATGAAATATCTTCTCCCCAAATTTTCCGCGCATTTCGTCATTCCCTAGCCTTGAGCCTCGTGGTCGCGAGTTGTACGACCTACCTAACAGCTATCGATTTGTATTCTTCACGCCGTTTCGGCCAGGTATGTGCTAGGAGTAACCCTCCCGTGGACGTGAAATCGACACCCGTCGTCTTTCATTACCAGTGAGTCATTTTAATTTTAATTTCATTTATTTTTTTCGTTATTGGGATCGTTGGAACTTTGTTGACTGCCTTATGCAATGATTATGGAGGGGGTTGATTGGTTATATAGGCTTCTGATACTGAATACCTGTGTTAACGCTCCGTGGGTATTTCGTCATACCCCGCAGTGCTCATTGTGCGATAGGGGTAGTGCCACTCTCCACTTATTTGCCATCATCAGTTCCTGAATGTTCAAGGGTGTTTTTCAGATCATGGTTTCCCTCACACAATCGGCTGATTTCATCAATAATGGACTTCAATTGGAACTCGGAGAGCATGGCCGGCGGCGCTTGGCGCTACGGAACTGGCGGCCAGGAGACTGAGTGGTCTTCATATCAGTATGCCGGATTCTCTAATGAGAACGACCCATGGCTTCTGAGAAATGACCCTTTCCTGGCCCCGGAACCGTATGAGTCATCGCTTGACTGGCCCGAACTCGGCCCCCGGAAGGAGGCCCTTGCCCTTGCGGATCACTCGTTATATTGCCGTCAGGCAGACGAGATGTCAGTGGTACCTTTACGCGTACTCACACGAATCGCGCACTTGTGAGGGGAGTGAATAAAATGTACCTTTAACACACACTACAAAACACAACTTTGTCAGCACACACTCCCTTTCACTGTAGTGTGCTATTCGTGTCGTGACTGGGCATGGCCGACCGGGTGCGCTTTGAGTAGCGTATCTGGCGGTAACGTTGAACGCGTTAATGCTCTGAGATGAGTTAGAAAGGGGTCGTTCCCTACCTGTTCCGTGAGGAACAGGATGCCGATTCGTGAGGTTGAGGAGGAGACCTAAGTGTCATTGACTCCCATGCCAGTAATGAAAGGCGTGCTCGGACGGATTCGTTCCATTTTGACTCATTCTCACTTTCAGCTAAATTTTTAATGCGATTAAGATGGTGGACGCCAAAATTTACATCAAGCGTACTTTCTCTTTTTTTAAAAATCGCAATTTATGTAGTTTAGTCCTCATTTGAAATATGCCTGATGCAAGCACCTTCATCGTATTAAAAATTTAGTTTTTGATATAAAAGTAGCTCTAAGTTATAATGTTTTTTTTTAGAATGGATCCCTTCTACACGCCAAATGACGGCGTTGATTATTCGCAATTCTTGCTATACGACGATTTGTGCCCTAAGGAGCTGGATATGCCCTCAACTTCTTCTACACCACCCTCTAATGGACCTCCTATAATAGACCAGGGTCACATGGAGTGGTTGGAAACCTTCGGCCCCATCGTGAGTAAACTCAATGTTTAAATGATTTTAATAATTAGTTTCTTTTTCGTTAAATTACCATTATCTTGCCTTTCAGGATTACGATATCCATCCTTCGGACCTGGACGACACTGCCAACAATTTGGATTTGGACTCTTGGATGAAGTATCTCGAGGACGACGAGCAGCCTGACCCGAAGAGCAACATGCCCTTGTTTCCGCCTGCTGTAGTTAAGGACGAAGCCGACAGCTGTAAGTTAGATATTTTGCTCGCAAATGCAAATTGTTATGTTTCAGATGTGCCGCAATGCACTGCTGTGCCCAAGAAAGAAACGGCGACTCCTAATTTCAATAACTACCCGATCACCGTCAAGGAAGGGCTTAAGGATGTCAAGCCTATTGTCAACGGATCGATGTCACCGGGACTGTTTTACCAGAACCGTTTCGATCCTTATGGTAACGACAAGCCTAAGAGAGGACGCCCCAAGAAGATTCGTGTCCCTGAAGACCAGGTATAAATTAATTTTTTTTAAATATTATCTTTCTCATTGCCATTTCTAATTTTATTTTTCAGGCTAAGATGTCACTCAACGAGCGTCGGAAGGCCATGAATCGGGATGCTGCTCTTCGCTACCGTGAGCGCAAGAAGGGCGAGCTCGACGAGCTGAAGCGAGAAGCCGTAAGTTATTTAAAACTGGTTGATCAATTTCAATTTAATATCATTTGTCTTATTACAGTACCACCTGGAAGTTAACAATCAAGTGTTGACCGAACAAGCCTCTCAACTCGAGCAGGAGATCCGCCTTCTCAAACTTAGATTACACCACGAGTACGATCTTAAGTTTGATTTCTTGACTAGCAATTGATTCCAAATTTTAATTTGTTGGTTCATAGTTAGTCCAATGATCTCATATTGTCTACCTGCTATTTTCTCAATTTCCGATATCAATAATTATCCGTCTTTATCGTTCTCTTTCGTAGTTTAGTTACTGTGTTGTTCATAATAAAAATGTTTTTTTGATACATCCGTATGAACTGCATCACGTTTTGCAAGCAGAATAAGAAATGGTTTATTTTGTTGGTGGGGGTCAGAAAGTAACTCATGAGATCTGTGTGGGAAATATTTGATTTTGTCTTGCCCAGAACGATACTGTTAAACCCCAACGAACAATCAATGAATTGCACCGGGTGATTCGAGGGGCTAAACTGAAGTAGATAATCCCAAGGATTCCCAAAGGGTTCGACATTTTCCTTCCTTTCTACCATTCTTATCGGAATTCATTGATGATAAGAATGAGCCATTATAAATCTCTCTTACGAATGACTAGTTATCGTCTCTTCAAGATAATAACTAGTCAAGTCTCCTCTGATCATTGATCTGCACAAGAATGAATTGTATTGCAGGTTTTATACGCACTTTCATGCGGCTCTTAGTATACATTAAACACGATTATATCGAATACCAAAACCAGATATCGATCCAAGGATGGGGTAGATAGATCAAAGATCAGCAGGGAGGGATGTTACAGTAATCCTAGAATCAATACTGAGATGGCTTAAATCCGCCCTTACATTGTAATTAGCAATACATGAAAGTTATGCAGAAAAAATTGATTAAGGAGGAGCTAAGCTGAAGTTAAGCAAGCGAAAATGAAGACTGCATATTATTAAACAATATTAAACGAATACAATTGATTAAAATTCTAGGGCGGATTGGTAGAATTTTGAGACGGTCTTGCAAAGGACTTTGGCTTTATATCGAGATATAGTGAGAGTGGGATGGATCAAAGATCACGAATCTATCCTAGAATGTGAGGAAAAGAAAAGAAAAGGAAAAGTTAGTGCATGCAAAAATCCTACCATTCTAGTATAGATCACATGATCTCTGGATAATGTACAAAATACAAAAAAATAGATACATCGTGTATAGCAAAATTAAGATTAAAATTATGAATTAGAAAGTAATAGGGGTTCTCGAACGGTCGCACATACAACGATAAAATGCAACGAATTCGATACGAGATCTACCTCTTGTATACTGTTCATTTTTATGGAGGGGACAATTGCGTGATGAGATCACGATCGGGTTTGTGGGAAGAAGAACGGGGGAAAGGGATTTGACCAGATTGGATGGATGGATGGGGAGAGGAGAATCGAGAGGGAGAGGGAATACGGCACTTTGGGATAAAATGGGGAAGGGGAATAGTAGGGAGAATGGTAAGAGGATGGGAGGGAGATAGATACATCTACAATCTCTTATCTCTTCTCATTTCTTTTTCTGGCCAATTGAGGATTGGACAATCGAGAGATGAGAGAGGGACGAAGAGGGGAAGAGGCCGAATCGAAGTTGAGCGCACGTCGGGAGACACCGCGAAGAGCTCCTACAGGAGATTCTAGTTGAGATTGAGCCGCCCGACGAGCTTCCATGCTGAAAAAGAAAAGGATAAGTAAGGCAAATAACACTAGAAAGGAAATCAAAGGAAGAATGGATAGAAAGATAGCAAAGCCAAAAGTTGCCTCAGATATCCGTTCTAATTTTTTACAACATGGAATGGCTCCACCGATGGTGCCTTCATGATTAGCATGATTCTCGTCCTCGGCAGGTTCCGACAAAAGCTCTCGAGCACGGGGCGGGGGTCGAACCAGCGACCGGCCGCTTTCCAGTGAAACTCGCTACCCACAACACTACTCTCTACTTGGTGTCAGAGAGAGAAGAGAGAGACTACTCACGTGGTGGGCATGGGCAGACGGGAGACTGCGGGCTTGAAGGTGCGCAAACCTCGGGTCTTGTGATGGCGGAACTTGTCCATTTGCGCCTTGTACTTCAGGTCCTCCATTTGGATGTACGCGAAGGGCTCGCACAGATAACCCAGACTGCAATGAGAGACAATAAACATTGAACTGAATCGACCCTGGTGCATCTATGTTTCACCGTTCCTACTTCCTATTGAGAATCTACTTCAGTTCGATTAATTATGGTGGCGAACATAAAAAATCAATATTATCTACCGTACTGACCCATTGTCCTCTGCATTCTTGTGAAATCCCTTGTATCCTCCATTGAGGACGTACATCTCCGCATGGTCGACCACTGGCCAATTGTTGCGTAGCCGATCGAAGGCGCGCACTGCCAACGCCCTGCAAGGGAAGGAATCAATAACTGTCGATGCTACCGTAACCTAGACCTCAATCAATCGATAACTGAAATAGCTACCGTATCTAATCGATTACCCATCGATCTTCCAGCTACCGTAATCCTGTCCATCCACAGGACTTAAAAATCCAATACTCACATGCTGGGTCCTCTCTTCTGACTGAACTCGCAATAGAAGATGGGAATCCGTCTTCCCTCCTCCTCCGTCTCCTTCTTCAAGATTGACGTTGTCGACGAGAAGAAGTGAGCATCGATCGCCAGAGGATCGTATACGTTCGTAGCTCCCTGGAAGCAGATTAATCAATACAATAATCAACAAAAAAACCAATAGCATTTTCACATAATGAGAAAGATCATCAGTCTGGTGACACCACGTCCACACAACAATAAATTCAGTTGTCAATCGATTGTCACAGTACTCTACCGTATCCCTCCATCATCTACCGTACCTTAATGTGTCCACCGTCGAACTCGTACGGGTAGCGGCAATCGATTAGCACGTAGCTGCAACCGAATCAACATAATTTTCAATGTTCGGGATATAAAATCAATCGTCGATAGTCAAGTGTGCGACTATCGTACCTCTTGGCAAAGTCGGCGCCCATCGTGCGCATCAGTTCGGAGAGCATCTGGGCGTCAATCCTCCGATATGCTTGAGAATCATCTGATTGAAGAGACCGATCTCTTTGCAGAGTGTACTTCTGCAATATCGATCGATTACTACCGTAGTCAACAGATATCGATGGCCATAACTCAATGAATCAACTCACGACAGAGATGGGCTCCAGACAGCTCTCTTCCTTCAGCAGATGTTCGAACCTGCAATGGCTACCGTAATCTTCAGTTCATAGATGTCCAAGCCGCAGGCGGCAGGAGTGGTGCGATGGGGATGGGAATGAAACCCCTGCGGACCCATGTATAGAGTCAAATAAAAGTCGGGGGTCACCCCATAACCTCATCCTAATACCATACTCAACCGTCTATAGGTCGCCCCGGATTTTAATTGTCGGCTACGGTAACCTACCGTAACCCGTTTCAGTGAGTCAACCTTTTTAGACTCCGGTCACACTCACGACAATGATGGCGACAAATCGTCTGATATCCCACAGGAAATTATTCCACCGTATTCTTCCACCGTAATCTCTGACTACGGTAACCACGGTTGGCAATCGCGAACTAATTTTTTTTCAAAATTTTCGTCTATAATTCATTTTTTTGTGCTGACACTCATTGAGAACCATGAAGGCAACCCGCACTATCGCTTTCATTTTTTTTGTTATTCCGCTACCGTATCCTACCGTAACCCGGTTCGGTGTGTCAACCTTTTGACAAATCGTCTGAGATCGAGCAGAGAATTACTCTACCGTAACCTACAGTAATCTACCGTATCCACGACTAAAGTAATCGCGGTTGGCATTCGCAAAATAACTATTATTTCATGATTTCATATAAAAATATGGGGTGACCGTCGATATTAATTTTACGATGACTCTCTTTACATGGGTGCGTAGGGATGCCCTGCCCACCCCACCGCACCCCCCTTCTAGGCACCGTTGCTGCTGGAATCCTATTTTTTAGTTATAGGCCCGGTCATCATCCAATCAACAAAATTACCATTGTGTCTCTTCGTCAGTCGCTTGCTCCAAATCCATTCTTTGAATGGTCGACGGCGCCATGACTATAGTCTTCTCCTCTCCTCGACAGTCAACAGACTGCGTACGGGGCGCGAACGATGTAGACGCTATCTGCAGAGATAATCAATCAATAAATGCTACCGTAATCAAGTCAGTTGTCGATCGCTGTCTACCGTAATCTACCATACCTCTGAGTGTTCGTCGATCGATTCGGCGATTCTCCATCGCTTGCCTCCCATTCGTGCGCCGAACGGCGACTCGCTCACGCACGAGTCATTCATCCGCTTGCGGTTTCTGCAACCGATACATTACAGTAATCCAGTGAATAAAGTCAGTCATCGATCACCGTAGACTACTGTACCGATCCCTCTACCGTACCTCAGTCCTCCCGTCGAGTGGGCCGACATCGTGGGCATCGTTTCGTTACGAGCGAAGCTCTTGCTGCTCTCCTTAAAAGGAGAAATAAAAGTGTTATAGTCCAATGAACATAATGATTCCCATGTTATGTTGATATTCCCGTACCTTCTTTCTGTCTCCACTGGTGGAGTTTCGATTGCTCTTGTTTCCTCCTCCATCCTTTCTATCCAGAGAGGGCGACGATTCATCACCACGGGTGTGAGTGTGCTGGCGGTGTCTGCTGTTTCCATTCGCAGGAGCAGTTTGGCCGCCGTTCGAGGGACGACTCACGCCATTCTCTCCCTCAACATGAACACTTATTCATAGATATCAATGAGTGCGATGAGCAAACATTATTATGCGCATATCAATCAAGGACAGCAGAGATGCGTGACTAGTGAAACATCGATGGTAAACTGGATTTAAAAAAAAACAATTATATTTACAAACCTCCTTGGTGGACTGGCGTTGCTGACGCGGAGGCTTGTTCTCGGAAGCTGCAAATACCATCCATACGTCAATATTATTGTCATCGTTAACGACTATACAAGTCATCACAGGGAATCATTGAATCAACAAGGGAGCTAACTCACTTTTGGGGGGCTTGGTTGCAGCTGCAGCTGCGTTTCCTGCAGCCGGAGTGGCCACGGGAGCCGCAGCAGCGGCCGCACCCGCCGCCTGCTTGTCAGCGTTCTTGCTATTCATCACCGGCAAAGGTTCCTGAAATGGAAGTAGATTGAGAAGGGATTGGAGGTTGAATAACGATGGATATCCCGGCACGAGAGGACACGACAACATCAATAATTCGGATGGACTTTTAAAAAAAGCACTATGAGGATAACCAACACACAGAGGGGTAGCATAGAAGGGAGTACCCCATCCCCGCACCACCGAATAAGGGGAGCTGCGCAGAATGACTAGAATGCCTATCGCATTCAATACTTGGCACGCTGCCATTTCTGAATACGTAGCTACCCTAGAAGCGCACAATGCATCTCCGGCGCTAAGCACATTCATAAATGCGCACTTGATTATCCAGAATCATAGGTAAACGAAAGTACCCAAACAGGACAAATTATCGTTTGAATGCGCGCGAAAACCCCAAACCGCAAATTAGCGACAAAGCAACGAATGACTTTATTCCGGCCTGGTCGCCTGGTTGCCTGGTCCGGCCACTTTTTAGGGTTATTATCGATTTTCTGATTTTTTTTAAAGCGCAAGCAATACTAATTCGACCATTCTCTATCGAATGAGCATATAAAAATAGGGGGTCAAAATCGTCCTTGTTGGGTAACTTTAACCAGCTCGTTCCTGGTAGGGTCTCCGGTTCCGGTTCTGGTGGTGACGGGTTCTGGTTACTCGGTTCATTGTCCCCTCTGTGTACGCGTGAATTATTGTCGTGTCGTCTCGTGCTGGCGACATCGTGATCATGGCCCCCGCGAAGGGCCCCCTTTCCAAGCGGACTTTTTTCACCTTATTTCGCCTAGCCATATTGCTTTGTGACAGCGCATGTACAGTCTCCGGGTAAAGTAGTTTTGTACTTTCTCAAGAACCTTTTTGTCGAGAGCGATGTAGGGGTGTAAACCATAGATGCGCATTCTAAAATGGGTCTGATGTAGATAGAGTAGGCTTTCATGAGTACTTCAATGTTGTGGGTTCGGAGCGCTCTGAGAATGGTGTCACAGGCAGTTTTGCTCTTCAGCGCTATCGAACGGCAATGCTTTGAGAATATGAGGGGCTTTTCAATTGTGAAGCCAAGGTCCTTAAGTTCATTCTTTTGCTCAAGTTTGGTAGTCAATTGAGTGCACCCTTCTAGGATTCGCCCTTCCTAAATGTAGCGAGTTGCATTTGTGGGGTTCAAGAGGAAGCTACCATTCTATATCATTGGTTTAACGAATTTTGAAACGTCAATAATGTATTAAGTAATTCACTTGCAGTCATCTTCTGAGCGAACACCATATCGTCGTCTCAGAGATGGGACTGATCGTCGATCCCAAGAGGTACTGTGGATTATTGATTGATTGGAGAATAATCTATGACCTTGCAGATACATCGAGCACTGGCGTCAGCGCTTCGCGCAGGAGAGCATCGACAACATCTTCCCTCGTGTGGAGGTAGACGAGAACAATCCCCACCATGGTCAGTTTGCGATCAAAGAAGGAATGATTACGGTATTGGGATGATACGGTAACATTTATGATTCAGGGAAGACGGAGTACTACTTCGAGATGAGTGCCGCCCTGCAGGAGGACTTCCAGGTCCGCCAGCGTCTGGCGATGCGTCGTCTCGAAGAGGCACTCTTGTGCCAGCAGAGGGAACGGTACGTCGTCGACCTGAAATTAGTTATTTTACAATGCTATTTATTTAATATAATTTAAAAAAAAGGGTATTGCAGCGACGACACGAACTTCACTCAACAGTGCATATTCTGTCGATACACTGCTCGTGGGAATCGATCGAAGATCATCCACCATCTCTACATGATCCACCATCTCAATCTGGGCAGTCCCGACAATCTCGTCTTCGTGACTGAGTACATTGACCATCTCAAGGTGAGCTAATCGTTCCGTTTTTCCAGCCTTTAGGAAGTCCTGTAAAACACAAATGTCCAATGTCAAAATGTTGCAGAAGAAGCTGGACAAGAACGAGTGCATGTACTATGAGAAGATCTTCGGTGATAGGCTTCGGTGATATATCATGGACCATATGAGGAAGAGGAACCATCGAGAGGTTTGTCTTCATATTTGCAATTTTCCTCGCTAATATTGTAGATTACTGCTTCTACTATATGATGACCTTGTTCTGAAACGCGAACCTTGCAGGTGAATCCTCGCAACCACTACTATGACAAGTTCTACATCATCAACTACCTCGAGCTTGGCAAACGGTGAGTAAATTAAACATTTTAAAAATAATTTAATGAATTAATTTCAGTTGGTTGGATGTGCTCGCTGAGGACTTTGAGGACACGATGCCCACCTTCCAGGACTCTGATGAGGAGGAGGAAGAGTGAGTTGATTTAATTTATTTATTTTTAAATTATTTACCCTATTTCATTTATGTTTCACGGGTAATTGAAAGTGACTTCATCACTCAATGAATCAATTTTGATCCACTTTGTTAGTAACATGAATAATTGCAGTCAGGAATGGTGCGAGTGGCAGGAGGACAAAGTGGAGGACGAGACGAGAGTGCTCTGTCTCTGCTGTGAGGAGACGACCGATTGTGCCGGAGCACTGCTCGAGCACATGAAGGTAAGGAAACTTGGATTTTTGATCGATTTCTCGCCTTTTTTTTGAAACATGATCTTTTAATTATTTCTATTCAGGAGAAGCACGGTCTCGATCTGCTCAAGGAAATTGCCGATCACAAGCTGGGCACGTATGAGCGAGCCAAGCTCATCAACTTCGTCCGCAAGCAGGTAAATTGTGGTTACGATTTCTCCCACATGACAATTCGTGTTTCAATAGGATTATTGTTACATAGTGTTGTGGACATTTGCAGTCAATTTATTATAATTAGAAGTTTTACCCTGGTGGATTTGTGCTCTAATAGGATTGTTTTTCTTTTCTTTTTTGGATCCTGTTCAATCGTAACACTGATTGTTGCAATATAAAATATAATATTAAATACTATATACTACAGAACTACAACTCTACTTGTTGGGTGTGCAACAAGGCTGAGCTCGGCAACTGGATGGCAGTCTACCGCCACATTGAGGAGAACCACAAGCCTGTCGTAAGTTACTCACTTTGTCACAGTTCATTTGTGTTTCATCGTGATGCCTAATACAAACATTGTATTTGAATTCTAATAAGTTCCACATTCGTCAGTCATAACCCGTAATTTTCTTGCAGTCGCTTCCTGATCTTGCCACTTGGGACACTGAGGAGGAGCTGGTGCCTCTTTTCGGCAACGATCACTTCATTTGGATGCTCGAGTCGATGATCGATGAGGAGACTGATAAGGGTGAGTGATTGGACGTTTTAGTCTAGATAGGTGTTAGGTTGGGAACATTATTGAAGAGGGTTAGTGTGACACTCAGGAAATATGTTAGCAGATACTGTGGTGTTCATTTTCGCGAAAAAAATCCTAAGGACGAATGCACGAAAACTAATACGTCTGAGATACTTTTACAAGAAATTAACATCCCCTAAATTTGCAGACAGAGCCTCTCCTACGGACGTTGATGTGATCGCCAAACTGGTCGCCCAGAGCAAGATCAACACTGTGGAAGGAGTGCTGGCTGAGGATATGCCTGATATCCCTGCCCTCGAGGAGATTGATCAGATCTTCTAAATCAATCGATCGACTCTTTTCCCTCTTACTATGCTACCGTAATCAGCAGTGATCCACTCCCATCCCTCTTCCCTCCCTCAAACACCACCTCGTTCTCCCCTTTCACCTCACCTCCCTCTCGGTATTTCTTTGGTTTAGTTATCCCTCTAATTAGCCTTTAGTTGTCCATCTAGAAGTTGCTTTTCGTTGTTCACCTCCAGACTCGAATCAATCGATAATTGCTTCACTTGTATCGCACGCAACCATGGCTGTTAGTGTTCATTCACAGTGCTCAGTTCTGTTGCTGCTTCCGCCGTATATATTCGTGACTATTCCTCATGCACTTGTTGATTCTACCTACTAGTTGTCTGTTGTCCACTTTTAGACTAGTACCCTTTGCCCTGTCACCCACCCTCACTATTTGTAATATTTTCGTACCCCCCCCCCTTTGAAGGTCCAGTTTGAGTTGTAACCGACATCCCTGTGATGGATACGTTTCACCCTGTTTCTTCCCCTCCCTTTTCCGTTGCACCCTGTCCTGATGCTATCAGTCGAGATTCGATAGTTACAGTACCACCATCACTTTGCACTACCGTATCACGCTGTTAGTACTCTGATAGTTTTCTCTCGATGTTGTGTTGTTCCTGATTTTTTTCCTATTTTATCAGTCGTTGAGTTGATACTTGATCACATCGATCTCCCTGTCTCATACTAGAGTTGTAGTGGAAGATGTTGAGATCGGAGTAATCAGGTATTGATTGATAATGGCTACACTCTGTCCCTTCCCCCTTTTGACATCGTGCAGGGATTGTGATAGACCAATAAGACCTCAATCCATCCATCACTGAGTAAATGACACATTTCACTCTGCTATATCCATCGTATTTTGGTAATACCACCACCACCACCGTTTACCAGAGTTTGTCGATCATTTGTTTGGATACTGTAATTAGTTGTATTACGGTAGACTTACATATTATCGTTTAGCTCTTTCATAAGTAGACACCCATGCATTATTATTAACGTAACAAGTTCAGAAGATACCCCCATCATCATTATTGTATCTTGCTGTGTTCCATCCCATCTATTGCCCCCAACGTGACCCCATGTATCTTTCCATCCCCGGTATATCCCTACCATCCCGTTATACCCCCTCACACCCCGCTGGATTCGATCGTTTACCTGCTGTATCGTGGTTGATGCTACCATAGGGATGATCTTTGATCTTTCTACTGTAGTAGTTGATAATTGTGGTTCAGCTCGTTAATGATCATCCTATTGTTGACACTCGTTTGAGTAAAGGTTGCTGCTGAAGAAATGCGAGTTCCACACATGAAAACGGGCATCTGGGAACTCTTTCTTAGTGACGGAAGGCGATGTGAAATATTGCGTCTTGTTTTAATTCTACATTCTTCTTTCTGATCTGACAGAATGATCTATTTCAAACACACGCAGTTCATTTGTGAACCTCCGAATTGAGGGGAAAGAAGGGAGTGCCCAATGATCCTTTGTAATTTCGACCTACCGATGAGGTCATTTGACCCCTTTCTTGTAATAGCTATTAGCTATTCACTCTGACATCAAGGGAGGGCTAGCCGGCTGAAGAGAAGAGATCTATGATCGACAAAGCAGTAACTTGAAATAATATTCGATTGGGATCCGCACGTGACTCGGTCCTTGACTCAGATGAGAATGAAATATTAGTTTAGGTTCAAAGAGATGGTAAGTGGAGATTACCAAAGGAAGTGTTCCTCTCAAGGTAGAAGGCCACAAATCGAACCCAGATTGAGTAGGAGGGATTGTGTCATTTAGAGCCTCCCCCCCCTCTTCTCCCTTTTCAGTTCTCCTGTTCGGGTCCCGCCCACAATCCGTTCCATTCGGGTACCCTATCTGACCCAAGTCAGTCTACTCCCCATGCTACTGGTACTTCTATCGGCACTGGTCGGATCAGGTATGCGATAGGAGTCGGTTGTGGAGAGCTAAGCATTGATTATGCAGGAACGGCGATTGATGTGTGCTCCCGAAGCATTAGGAGGGAGGTTCAGGTAAGTAGCTGGGTTACGGTAGAATGGAAGAATGTTATCTGAAAAAAAAGTTCTTCATGGTAAAAAGGCGAATTGGACGTCAGTCTGAACTAAATCTGAAGCATATTTGATCTGCAGTGGTACTACGACGAAAGATGGCGAATGTGTTTCGCAACGAGAGTCGACTGCATTCTGAGAGGAGGAATTGCGATGGCGGGTACGGTAGGCGGATTACGGTAGGAGAAATTCCACAGCGAATAATATTACTCACGATGTTGCAGAATCTAATTGTAAATTTCATATAATTACAATGATTTTATAGGTCGCACCCTCTACGCGAGTGAAGAGACGTGCACTCTGACCCATATGCGTGAGTTGATCTTTGATCTCTAATCTGTGATCTCCGATCTCTTGAGAATTCCGCTGGATCTCCTACTCACTGCAGTGCCCATCGGACAAGAGGATGGTCGTGTATTCGAGGTTGCTAATTAGTTAATTAATAAAGTAATTAAATAATTAAGATCCAATGGTGATCTAGTCCCGTACATCTTCGACTCTCGTCAGTGCAGAGGAGGGCAGGACGAGAGTGATATGTTAGTATCTGATTCTCTCCGTTAGCCATGATCTCTCGCTTTCTCTGACTGATGTCGAGCTGAAGAATTGACCTCTTCATTCCGCGTGATTCCTCGGAACTCTGACCAGTACCTACGTGGAATGAAAAGATGGATTCTTCATCCTGAAAGCCCTATTCGCTAATTGTTGCTTAGGTGTGACTCGGATGAGGTGTGTCATTCTCACTCCTACTTCGGATGGTGCTGTAAGCGGATTCCATTCGAGGGAGAAGGACCGAGTTAGTGAAGCATTTTGTTTGTTTTGTGTTTCACTGAATCTTCAGAAAGAAACGAAAAGATCAAATTCGATTGAAATGATTGAATTGGCACGTAAGAAGTGATTGGTGTGGGAAGGTCAGAGGGAGGCTAGACCGTGAAAAAAGTTAAGAATTGGACAGACAAGTGACCGGTCTCTCTTCATTCCGTATCCTATTTTCCGGTCATCGGTAGAAAGTTCCGAGCGCTTGTTCAAGTTCAGATTGATGGGCAATCTTTACGGTCCTCACAGCTCTTTTACTACAGTTGTTACTCAGTTTCGGAGTGGACAAAGAAGGAGGAAAATCGAAGATATGTCTCAACAGACTTTCATGGCACATAAAAAGCGCTGAATAGGGTAAACTTGAGAGGATTTACGACAGGGGAGGATAGAAGCGAGTCGGAAATGAGTTACTGCAAGGGAGATGTTGCGAGATTGGAGGGGAGAGGGTTTGATCTTTGATCTCTAATCTCTCGATCTTCATTGCAGATGCGGGCGTCTTCCGGTACACAGGCTACGGTAAGTGAGGGCTGGGATACGGTACCGAGGTATCGATCGGAAAGTGGATAATACTGCAGGAGGAGTGGAACATCACATCGAACACGCTGTGGCCACTGAAGCGCCCACTCCACAGCCAGTCAATTGCAATCAGGACGGTCCCAGAGGGATGGTCGAGGTACGGTAGGGAGGGATTACGGTAGCATCGATCTGCGATTCACACTTCCTGGAAGACACTAACATTATATTCTCTGTCGTATATATACCTTTCACGCATTAAACTGGTGTATGGTGAATGTGGCGACTGATTTGATGATGCCATTTCTCCAGTGGTATCGTGCTCCATCCTTCGGTTGCTTCGCCCGACGTTCAGTGTGCACTCGTCCCGCCTTCCCTCTATCGAATCCCGAGATGACATTCCCATCCCATCAAGACTGCATTGATCATCACTATCGTGAGTTGGACTGGAAGGCTGTTTCTTCATTCCTCGAAAACCTCTCATTAGAGTGATCAGAGTGACTGAGTGACACACGGTGGGCGAAAATATGTGCCAATGATTTTTTTTCGATTCTTAGGTGACACGCAATACGCGTATATGCTGTAAAATTCTTCAGGTGAAACTTTTAAACAAGCGTCCCCTCTGGTTGCGCTCAACCAGAGAAAGCGTCGACTTTGTATGTATCACGCGTGTCACTTAAGAATAGAATAAAATAGGAAATAGTTTTCGCAATATAGGACCCCCCCCCCTTTTCTGTGCAGGATTTCACAGTCCATAGACTGTGGACCATAGGGTCCCTCACAATATAGCGTCGACCTTTGTTCAAAAATTTAGATTACTTGAGAAGTAACATATCTTAGTGTCTGTCTGTCTGTCTGTGTGTCTGTGTGTCTGTGTGTCTGTGTGTAACGTGTGTCACGCTTTTGAAAAATCGCTATAACTCGGCTCAAACTCATCGTACAAGGCTATCTCCAGGACCATTGGACTCCTCATGGAAAAACAAATTTTCTGAAAAACAAATTTCGTCACCATTATGCAATATGACGAAATTCACTCCTACACCGTTTTTCGCGCCTTTTTCGCTGAGAACTCAATCAATGCGGGCGTGCAATACACCAAACGACTCGTCATGAAGTGCGCTTCCACTTTTCACAAGAATTTCATCATCCTTACGTAATATGACGTAATCCTTAGGCAATAACTCGTTTTTCGCGCGTAACTCAGCGCAAACTCGACCAATCGAGACGTACTTAGGCTCAAACGAACCGGCAAGTGTAGCGCCATTAAATTTTGAATGAATTTCATCATCCTTACGCAATATGACGTCATCCTTACGCAATAACCCTCATTTTCGCGCGTAACTCA
>LS487995.1:23059-87920 GCA_900490705.1 Pristionchus arcanus
CGAGAAAAACCCTCATTTCACCCTCTTTTCCACTCATTTTGCGTCATTTAGAGCGCCCGTGCGGCGTGAAATGATCGAATCGTCTCATTTCACGCCGCACTGGCGCCGTAAGTGACACAGAATGAGAGGAAAAGAGGGTGAAATGAGGGTTTTTCTCGATTAGGAATTTCTCGTTTTTTAAGGATTTAACTACGAAGACACACTAACCACGAGTCGAGACCGGGCGCATTGCAGAGCTCTGATCAATGGCTACAACATATCAAAAAATTGGAATAGTATATTTCCTCGTTTTCGAGAAAAATTCGATTGAAATTTGCATGAATATGCAAATTTTTGGAATCATGAAAAATAAAGTGCACAGGCGTGTTTAGCGCATGAAAATAGCCCCGGAGCCCGATTTTCAGCCAATTTGATAAACATCGCTCTGTTTTATGTCAGAAAAACCTTAAAAAGTGCCTTACTTTGACCTACCGTAATTAAGCAAATTAAGATCACAGGCACTTGAAAATGACTGCAATCGATAGAGGACCTTTAGGGCTATCGAAATCTGTGAAAAAATCGACGAGTCATTTTTTGCTGTACGGTGGGGTGGCGACTCTTAGGCGAACGCACTGTTATTCAAAGCTCAAAATCTGATTATTTGATTTTTTTCCAGTTCAGTGGTAGTTTTTCATTTTCTTCGGAGGTCATTCGAGGCTACAACAGTTACTTACCGATGGAGGATCTTGTCAATGAAGATAACGTACGAAAATATAAAAGACTAAATGAAACTCAATCGTGGCTTTTCAGGGATACACGAGCAATGGAAAACTGAG
This sequence comes from Pristionchus arcanus, assembly GCA_900490705.1. NCBI lineage: Eukaryota > Metazoa > Nematoda > Chromadorea > Rhabditida > Neodiplogasteridae > Pristionchus > Pristionchus arcanus. The sequence continues at coordinate 23,875 of LS487995.1, forward strand.
TTTAGAGGCGCGTGTGACTGTTATAAGAGCTTGGAGTATACGGTAAGTAAAATTTTTAGGAAAATTATTTAACAAAAAATTGAAGGAAAAGGATTGTCGTTGATTTTGATACTTGTGACCCTCCCATTCGATGTGGGGTCCTACAGATTGGCGACAGGAAAGTGTACGTTTCAAAAGAGGTGTGTGCTTTAAAATATTTGAATAGTTATCGTGAGATTATTTTCCATTCCACGCGTGTAGCCTTTGACTACAGTTCGAGGGGCGGAGGTAAGAAGAGGCAGGGAGGAGTCAGTAGGGTATCTATCCCAAAAGGGAAAGAAAAATAATTTGGTTCTCATCCAGTGTTATCATCCGCACGTTCTCATCCGACCTTGTGCCAAATGTGATAAAATATTTCAGCTTCTCGCAGAGCACTCTCCGGTTTTCAAAGCGACTTTCTTTGGAGATTTCGAGGAGAAAAAGAAAGAGACGGTTTCTTTTCAAGGAATTGAATATGAGGTAAGTAGTTACTGAAATAGTATTTTGAAAAATGTTCAAGATAATAGACGAATTCAGGAATTTATTGATCTGCTCAATGTAATCTATCCAACTTCGTTCGAAATCACTTCGAAATCTGTGATGCACATTTTGGAGCTGGCTGATCGATTCCAAGTTGAGGTATTTTTTTAATCTGCTATATTTCGAATAACTGACCCATTGCGCAAACACACTCTGCATTGTGATTTTTCTGGCTCTGCAAAAGTTTCTTCATTACAGTCAGTTCTTCATCGAGTGCAGCAATACTTTATGAACTCGAAGGAATACACCACGTCTATAAAACTGACGATTGCCGAGCAATACCGTCTCAAATTGCTCACTGTATGCGATTTGGAATTGATTTTTTAATAGTTTAGATTTATTAATTTCTGCCCAGTAGCTTAAGGAGGGGTATTATGAATTTTTGAAATTCAAATATATGGAATATGGCGACTCCTGCAACGATATGCAGGATTTTAAAATAACTGGAAAAATGCCAAGGATGAGTTCCGAGATTGTCGTTGGTATAAACTGCATGAACAAACAAAAATCCCACCCGCGACTCTGGTAATGGTCCTGAACTTGATACTTTGGAAGCGGATCTCTCGTCCTAGAGTGGACGTACGACTTTCAAACTTCGGCTTCTAATATCGTTCAGGATCGTGACCTCAAAAACTTATACTATTTTTCATGATACGCCTCCTTTAAAGAAGGATAGGCACGAATTTTTGGTTATACAGACTGTCGAAGTGGTGCGGTAGGAAATGGCTGACCGATCAGAGATAACATTATCCAAAGTGCTAGAAATTCCTCTGAATCCCCGCTGCGGAATTTTGAAGAAAACTAGGATACTGTACCCCCGTACTGATTACATCAGATTGAAAGTCGAAAATAGCCAGCAATAATGCACTCGGCGGGAGTCGGATCAGCAGGTGATGAATAGCTAGGCAAGAGCACAATCCGCAAGGCTACCTGCCGTCGGAATCTTTGGACCTAGAGCACTATGTTAAGTGAGCCGAGTGACTCAACCCGAGTACTGATTACGGTATAGGTATAGCTATGATGCAGGCTCTTCGTGGTAGGAGCCACACTTTGGTTCGTGCCAATCCTTCTTTAAAGAAGGTGTCCCACGAATATCTGGCTAACTGAGTTCTCGATGTGAGGTGGTGGGTCGCTCTTACCCGATAACACATTCGAAACTCCCAAGTCACCATTTTCCGTTTGAACTTAGTTTTGATCAATTGGCTGCGTGCTAAGTGACCCTGAAACGCAGGCAAACGGGCGAGAGAGCGTGCGGAATGAGGAGAGCGTCCGTCTCATTCCTCACTTTGCATAGTCGCCCGCGCGGTTCGTGGGACGCCTTCTTTAAGTATCTCGCTCTCTCGATATAACAAATCTGTTTCAGAGTTTTTGCATCAGATCCTTCACTGATGTGGCACAGATCATGGAAATTAAGGTATTGTAGATTCTGATGTTCACCATGTTTTCTCATTCTATACTACTTTCAGAAAACTCCCCTCTTTATGCATTATTCCGATACGCTCAAGGCAATGATTCTCGAGAGAATGGTTGATTTTTGAATGATTGTTATCAGTTTTGAAAATTTTAATGTTGAAGTAAACACTTTGCAAAAAAACTTGATCCGAGAACTGAAACACATAAGCGCCAATTATCAAAATTGAAATTTCCCGAATAAAAAGAACAAGCACTGCGGGCGTACAGGCTCTAGTGCGGCTCAGAGACAATATGTCGCAAATGGCAAAAACAATCTTTCGTACGTTGTGGCCCCTACCCGTAGCCTCATGTTGTCGATCGGATGCCACCAACCAGAGTCTCACGAGTCATCATTAGACTCTGTTCTTTGCGTCTTATTTGTATTATTTCTTCTACAAATTTATGCGCACAATCTAGAAATTTAACTTTCTATGATCCATGCTTTCCAGGTATTTTTCCGTTGCATTATTATTGAGAGTATATCTGAAAATAATAAAATTAACAGCACACTCTGGTGTGCGCATCCAACTTGGATCCAAGCAAAAAGGGGTTTCCAAGTTGGATCCAAGTACAGTACCACGGCCTCGAGAATCCAAGTTGGATCCATGTTGAATTCCAACTTGGATCCAAGCTGATCCAGTCGGCAGAGGGTGTTTTAGCTTGTAGAAGAGGTCGCGTGGTCATTAGGAGCATGGTTTATCAAGGCATAAGAATAACATGGCAAGCGATAGTAGAACATCAGAAGTATTGGTCGGGGATCGGATCCTGTTGCTCGGAAGGCTCTCCTTTTATACTGCCGGGAGTGATGGTGTAATGTTGCAGCATAATTATTTCATTAACTGTTTCTTCTCTGGCTTCTCCTCAAAACTCATGCTCTCTAGCAAGAGATGCGTCATGCTCGCGGCATGAAAGTGGGGGACGAGATGATTAATTATGTACCGCTTATGTAACTGTCCACACTATGGAGAAGCGTTTTACGAAACGCTTCTCTTAGTCAGCTCCCCCGCTTTTCCATTGCCTCGCAGATCGCCTCAGTTATGTAATGCCCTTCTCTTATGAAGTGGGATGCGCCGCTTCGCTTTGCTTCGCGTCGCATACGTCGCATACGTCGCACCTATATTACCCACAGGAAACCGTCCCCGGTCTCAGTTTCAATATCCTGTCTAAGTGTAACCCCAGCTTCGTTAGAAAAGGAGATCTGCCGAAGAAAATTAGTCTTACCTATGATATTCAAAATCCTTTCGTGTCATAACCGTTATCCCATCAGATTTCTGGTCCAACATTTCAGCTCTTCACATTCCATTCCCCTATCTAAATGGCTTCAAGCCTGGATTAGACTTCAGTAATGCTTTACCCCAACCGATCTCCACAGCCTTCGTCCTCCTCGGACTGAGTCGGTTCTTGATCTGCAATTTCTTCAACCTGCTTTGAACATTATCTTTCTAAAAGTTGGAGCTCCTATTGTATTTTGTCTTGTCTCAGCCCGCTTTCTTTTCCTGCATCGGTGAAATACGTGTCTCGATTCATGAAGGCTCTTTAAAAACTGATATTCGCTGATAATCTAATTGCTTACTGCACCCCGCTTTTTAAAGAAGGAGTGGCACGACCATTTGGGTCACATAGACTGGCAATACAGGGATGTAGGGAATTCCCACCCGATCAGAGATCACTTTATCCGAAGTGCTACAAACTTCATTGAAGCCTCCTACGAATTTTCAAAGTTTGGGCTTGCGGGCAGGCGAAATTAAGAGTACTGTAAGATTTCAAACTGGTATTGATCGATCGGACGTGGATATCGAAAAAGTAGAAAGCAGCAATAGAATATTGCGCTGGACGGGAACCGAACCAACAACTACACGATCGCAAGACAGACATTTTCAATAACTACCCGATCACTGTCAAGGAAGAGCTCAAGGATGTCAAGCCAAGGTTGTCAACGGATCGATGTCACCGGGACTGTTTTACCAGAACCGTTTCGATCCTTATGGTAACGACAAGCCTAAGAGAGGACGCCCCAAGAAGATTCGTGTCCCTGAAGACCAGGTATAAATTAATTTTTTTAAATATTATCTTTCTCATTGCCATTTCTAATTTTATTTTTCAGGCTAAGATGTCACTCAACGAGCGTCGGAAGGCCATGAATCGGGATGCTGCTCTTCGCTACCGTGAGCGCAAGAAGGGCGAGCTCGACGAGCTGAAGCGAGAAGCCGTAAGTTATTTAAAACTGGTTGATCAATTTCAATTTAATATCATTTGTCTTATTACAGTACCACCTGGAAGTTAACAATCAAGTGTTGACCGAACAAGCCTCTCAACTCGAGCAGGAGATCCGCCTTCTCAAACTTAGATTACACCACGAGTACGATCTTAAGTTTGATTTCTTGACTAGCAATTGATTCCAAATTTTAATTTGTTGGTTCATAGTTAGTCCAATGATCTCATATTGTCTACCTGCTATTTTCTCAATTTCCGATATCAATAATTATCCGTCTTTATCGTTCTCTTTCGTAGTTTAGTTACTGTGTTGTTCATAATAAAAATGTTTTTTTTGATACATCCGTATGAACTGCATCACGTTTTGCAAGCAGAATAAGAAATGGTTTATTTTGTTGGTGGGGATCAGAAAGTAACTCATGAGATCTGTGTGGGAAATATTTGATTTTGTCTTGCCCAGAACGATACTGTTAAAGCTCAACGAACATCTACTTTGACAATCAATGAACTGCACCGGGTGTTTCGAGGGGCTAAACTGAAGTACCAAGTCATCAAGGTACGATTTAACGTGCATCGTGGGGTGAAGGTGTGGGAGTATGTAGTACAAACATGGCAATTACTGTATAGGCAAGCACCAAATCGATAAGAACTGTCATAAAAACATCCGAACTACACAATCAATCGATACGTACGAACGGAAAAGTAAAGACGAAGCGACAGATAGTAAATGCAATATTATAGGAATTATTGTGAACAAATTATATTGGAAATGGACTGTTCGCGCAATTGCAATGTATACTCTAATTTAGTTAGACTAGCCAAAAGATTAGAACAAAATATATATTGGTTAAAAAGCTCGTTCGAAATATCACGATGGCTCGGGGGTGGATGAGATCTTTGTTCTAACACTCGAAGGGCTTGTAATAGGAAAGATTGGAGATGGAAATACCGTACCACATGGAGGGATACGGTAGTCCTACCATACTTGGCACTTCTTGTCGGGATTCATGGGACTGTTCTTCGGACAATTGAAGGCTTTCGAGAACTCTGGTCGATTCCGAAGTGGGATTATGGCACGATACTGAAAGGGAGAGTATTGAATTATTGATCGGAGAAACTACAGTATCCACGTGAATCTACAGTATACCTTTGAGGGCGCGTGGACGTCAGTCATGATGAGTTGAACGTAGTGCTTCGATCGCACTACCGAACACCAGTTCTGAAAGTGATCGTTGATCTTTGCCATTTCTTCAGACCACAATCCGTTCGCACGAGGAAATTGATCTTTGATCTCTTCCACTTACATTAGCGTATGCGAGGAAGAACATTTGATCGCTGGTCATATTTTGGAATCCGGGCAGCGATGGTTCGTTCTCTGTGGCGTTTGACTTCCAAGCTCGATAAGCCTGCCAATCGAGGGATACGGTAGAAATGGTAGTGCAAGTATGGGTGATTGTAGCCGTATAAGTAGGGCATACTTAAGAATTTATCAACAACGCACATTGAACGCAGTCTTGACGCCTCCATTATCAGCGATATTCTCTCCGAGAGACAATTGTCCATTGAGATGGACTCCCGCCTCTTCCACTCGCACCGATTCGTATTGGTGCACGAAACATCTATAATTTTGATTATTTTCTACATTGTTTTCAGGAGATAATTGACTCTTTCCAATGGCCTATTTTTAGCCAAAGAAGCATAGGAAGAAGAATTTAGTTCATTCGTCACTCACTTATTCTTCTCTTGAAACTTCCTATCCGTCTCTGCGTCCCACCACTCCTTCAGATTTCCTAGCTCATCGTAGCGACCGCCTGAATATCGATTATCGTAGACGCTACCGTATCCAGCTCTTCTCAATACAGAATCCTACCGTATCCCAGATCTTCCTAATCGATTACTATAACTACTACCGTACCCCTTTACTCACCTTGATCATCGAATGCATGGGATACTTCGTGCCCGATGACAGCCCCCACCATTCCGTACGTAATGTAGTTTGGCACGCCGATTGTCAGGAACGGAAACTGCATTATTCCCGCCGGGAATACTGTAAGGATCGATCGATAACTAACTTTCTGAGCTACAGTAACTCAAAGACTACCGTACTCACTCATTTCGTTGCTGTTGGGTGCGTAGTAGGCATCGACTTGGGCTGGACTTTGGTACCAGGTGGATCGGTCGAGGGGTTCACTCAGTCTGCAAGTAGGATTGTATAGAAGATAGATTGTTTTCCAATGATCATCATTGCAGATTCGAACATGATCTTGATGAAACATACATTTCCGTTTATTTTAATTTTAGAAAAATGATGCTGACCTGAGCAGTTCCTCAGCGTATCGCACCAGTTTTATTCGGATTGTGAGATGGAGGAGGGGCTCAGTCTCGCGGAAGGGAATTCCCCACTGGAATCCGCGAAATTAAGAATATAGATCAAAGATCAAAGACCAAAGATCAAACCTGTTTGCTCATCCATTCATCGTCGAAGAGCACCTCCGGATAGCCGGATTTGTACTCGATTGCGTTCGCCTGAAATTTCCTCATTATTGTTCGGCATTTCCCTCGACTTTGTTGAGTTTCAACGATCGCATAAGAATGCTACAGAGAATCCCATTTGATTTTGAGCACTTTTATAATCCTTGCGATCCATTATCTTCCCAATTCATACCTTGCTAATGGCCCTCTCCCTCGTCTCATCATCCATCCAATCCAATACGTGCAATTGCTTGATGAACTCGGATTTGAGGTAGAGAGTCAACTCGTTCATCTGAAGAGGTTTCTTCATTACATTCAACCACAATATTGTTTTCAAGACGTGTATGATTGAATTATCATGTGATAGCCATGAATCACGGATAGCAGGATTCAATAATTGATTCAGAATACTGATAGTTCACCTTGGTCATTGCTCGTACTCGATCGAAGAAGTGTTCGACGAACAGCTTCCCCACTGGCATGTCCATCATTATGACGGAGAGTGTCACGCAGTCCTCCCATCTGGAATGGAGGAAGAATAGAAGCTGATAAGAACAGTTTTGTGTTGAATAAATTTCCCCATCACGTGCAGAAGTACTGTGAAACCTTTTTAGATAGCTGACTTCGCGGATCTACATTTCTTTCTCATTTCAGGTATGTCTTCACCGTCTTTTTGATTTGTAAATCTGAACTTTCTCACCGATCAGGTGGTGGTGAGTTGAACATGCCGGTCTGATTGGCCTTGAACTGATAGAAGGGCTCGCGAGCGGTAGGAGGAAGGAAGGGTGAGAAACCCTGAAGAAGTAAATTTTATTTCTGCGCACTATCATTTCTGGGAAATTTCTCAATGAGTTTCAGGCCCTCCAGAAAGGTGAATAAAGAATGCAGTGCGGATTTTAGACCACCATTGCCGATATGTACCTGTACGATTCTCCACGAGATGTAATTCGCAAGGACTCGCTTGCTGGTGTCCTTCAAAATGTGTTGGATTCCCTGCAATTATTGATTTATTGCGTACCGTAATCTACCGTAACCCCTTCTACCATACCTTGAAGTATTCCGTCTCCCTGATGATTATCGTCTCGTTGTCCGACAATTTCACCAATCCATCGAACACCGAGTGAACGTACTCATCGATTTTGATCTACAATGCGATTATTGATTTTATGGCTACAGTACCCCAATATACAGCTACCGTACTCTTCACCGATCGCAAACTGACCAGCGGGAAGTGGTTCTTCAGCTCCCACAATTGGAATCGATTGTTGCCTCGCTCCGGATCTCGTCGGACCTGCATTACCGTAATTATAAGTACAGTAACCTCGGCCTATCAATCAATATTCTGGCTACCGTACCATTTCCTCCGCCGAAAAGTTAACGAGTTTCAGCTCGAGCTCCATCGCTTCCTTCATGTCTTTCTCCGCGCGCTCCTGAGGAGCTCCTAAACGGAATGGATTACTGTAGCCCAATAAAGTTAGTCCTCGGTGATCATTGTGGTTCAGGTACCGTACCCATGGAAACGGCGGTGGCGACCATGAGTGAGGTGTAGTTCTGTATCATGGGATCATCGGGGCCCATCAGATACGGCCATCGGCTGCCTACTCCCCACTTCGGTTGGTCCAACTGGAATGATGAGAATGTTTTCCACTTCCCTTCACTTCTTTCGGTCTACATGATAAAGTGAACGAAATGAACAGCAAATTGAAGGGATCTGCTATTTTCATAACTATGAATACTTCCCTACGCTATGTTCATCTGCGATGACTAGCCATCGTACTCTTTCCCTCGCGTGACGAAGCGCATCGCATGAGTCAGCAGCATAGATACCGGTACTGTTATTTTCACTTCGTTCGTGCTATTGTTTCAGCGAAAACGTATCGTCTATATACGAAACTTTCCATGTAATCCATTCCCCTTCTACTCTCCGACCGACTAGATAAGTAGAACTATACCTCAATGATGCTTCTGGATGAGTTACTCGGGTCGTGAGTAACAGCCAACTCGAGAAGAACTGCGTTCACTCCAGTCTGGAAATTGTTAAATTATCCCTCTCCAGAAAGGCATGATTGTTGGATGAATATCTACATATATGTAAGATTCCGAACCACATCAACCTTCAAAGGTCCATTCACTCTTTCTCTGATACGTGAAACATACGAGCAAACAAAAATTCATACTGAAGAGAATGTGTAGCAGTTGTACTAACTACTCTTCGTCCAAAACCATTTATCGCGATGGTGTGCGAAGGAATGACCAGGGAGAGAAGGAATCTCTCCCTTTAATACACGTTGTGAATCATCATCTGACACATAGGGGAACAGTGGGATAGAGGAACAAACTGTACTACTCGTGCAATATCGATTGAATGTGATATCGTGGAATCACGACACTCCCGAGAGGAAAAGATGGGCAAAGAGGTGGAATTAAGTGAACAAGTTCCTAGTGACAATTGAACGAACCTAGAATACTTCCAAAAGCGATAGATCAGTTTTGCGAGTGAAACTTGGAATCTAATGGAGAGTAAATAGGGACCTGAGCCGGGACTATGAACCTGGACGGACGCTGAGGTTGGGCCTATTCGAATGACGTGCGTGGAAGTAGCATTCCACTGTCGAATCGCCTGCAGTGGGCGAGAAGCTGCCGTGACGTTGGCAGGATTGGAAGATAGGTTGTTCGGGGTGCTTCGATGCCTGTTCGTGCGGGAAAGATACAGGGGAGTTCGAAGAGAGAAGGGGACGGCGAGGTTCGAGTGTGACTTGCCGTATTATGGAAGAGAGTAATCGATGAGATGACTGTGAGAAGGGAACTGTTCGGAGAAGGGAGTGGACGGACGAATGGAGGGGGCACTCATTGTCGCTCTGTCGAAGAGAGACAACCTCCGGGCGGAAAAAGTCGATCGATGGAGCTGGAGACTAGGTGGAATGGATCGATGACAAACGACCGCCTGGTCTCGGACTGAAAAGGGGGTGGCCGGTAGACTGTAGACTACGAACCCCAATGGTCGCCATGTAGCAGTTGTACTAACTACTCTTCGTCCAAAACCATTTATCGCGATGGTGTGCGAAGGAATGACCAGGGAGAGAAGGAATCTCTCCCTTTAATACACGTTGTGAATCATCATCTGACACATAGGGGAACAGTGGGATAGAGGAACCAACTGTACTACTCGTGCAATATCGATTGAATGTGATATCGTGGAATCACGACAGAATGTTTCAAACTCTCCAGACTATCTAATTTTCTAGAAATAGCAACTGAAAACGAACCTTATTCATCACAACGGCGAGCTGCTTCTCCCAACCATGCGGCCATTCCTGAATCGATTATTATCGTATGCTGCAGTTCCCACGGATCTACCGTATCCCAACCGTACCTTCCACTTGTCTCCCTCAACAGTCGGCCATCCTCCTACCCACGACAGCACGGACAGCATTGCCTCCTTCCCGTGGTGTTCGAGGGTGTCTGCAAGGATAAAGATAGCTAATGAATATTCTTCAATCCATTTGCCTCTCAACAGTTGGTTCTAGCAGTTTCTAATCTCTACAAGTACGATATTAGCGATTCCCTCTTCACATGAATAGGCAGATATATTTTGAAGCTAAAATATCTGACCCTCATCCTGGCACTTCCTGTAGTATCCCTTCGCCAGACTGTCCCACATCTTATCCTTCGGAGAGGGATCATCAGCGAGTAGGGAACGGACCTGACATGAGTTGTGTTAAAGGGGATGTGGCATCAATATCGGGCTAGATGAGTTGTTGATGTGAGATGATGGGTAACGGACACCCGATGACACTTTCAAAAATCGAAGTTTCGTTTGAACTCTGATATGATCGATTGGCTGTGTTTCAAGTGACTCTGATCGTGTAGGCAATGAGCGAGAGAGAGAGAAGGACAGTGAAGAGACGGAGCATGCAAATCGGTGCGCGCCGCTCGCTTATGATATTTGACCTACCGCTGATGCCACTCCCCCTTTAATAACAAATTCAAATATGTTTCACCAACGCTTGATAAACTGCACGTAGAGGAATGCAATGATTACCATCGGACTTCAATGTCAAATTATGATCAGAATTCTAATTTATCTTGCCAGATAGTTCTCATCAAGAAAAGGCTGAAGTCTGACCTGCTTGTTCAATCGTGCTTGCACATCGGAAATCGTGTGTCGGAGGGGTTTGTTAGCAGCCAGATTCCGATTGAGTCCGTAGTTACCACACGCAAACTCGTAGAAATCATCGCACGGGTCTACCTGAGAACAGGAATTCTCAGAAAATGGAGAGATACTAGAGATTGGTGTGCTGTTGAGTTTTCCAAATTGCAAAATCGATTCAAATGTGTTTCATCAATGCATCATAATTTGGAAGTAGCGGAATGCAATGATTAACACTGGACATCTCTTTTAAATAAATATGAGGCCGGTTGCCTAAGAATCAGTAAATGGCTTGTGATGGCTGGCACAGCGAAAATGTATGAGTTTGAGAAAACTTGCGAAAATAGGTTCTCGAGGGTGGTGATCATCGCTGTCAACTTCATTTTGCTCCAAATCGATCGGTGCAGCCGTGCTGCATCCGTGCTGCACGGCACCAATTTTCTATATCTCCGCTCCCCGTACACCAAATGGTATGAAAATTTGAGAGCGTATGTAATCGACTATGACGAGTCGAACCGTGATGTCCTCGTTTATAAAAAATGCCTTGTTTCACGATAAAAATTCTATTATCGAATACTAAGGGCGAGTGAACTTAGCTTTTCACACAGGCAGATGCACCGCATTCTGGGGATCATTTTTCATATAATAGGTATGGGGAAAAATATCCTCGGTTTTTTGCTACATAATTTTTTCTACTTCATTTCCCATCATCTTTCACTGTTTTACCACGTTCAGCGAGTGAGAATGAACGAAATCCATTTCATTCCTCACTCACCGCGCGAAATGAGCGCGGCGGGGAGCAATAAAACAGTGAGAGATGATGGGAAATGAAGTAGAAAAAAATATGTAGCAAAAAACCGAGGATAATTTTCCCCATACCTATTATATGAAAAATGATCCCCAGAATGAGGCGCATCTGCCTGCGTAAAAAGCTATGTTCACTCGCCCTTAGTATTCGATAAAAGAATTTTTATCGTGAAACAAGGCATTTTTTATAAACGAGGACATCACGGTTCGACTCGTCATAGTCGATTACATACGCTATCAAATTTTCATACCATTTGGTGTACGGGGAGCGGAGATATAGAAAATTGGAGCCGTGCAGCACGGATGCAGCACGGCTGCACCGATCGATTTGGTGCAAAATGAAGTTGACAGCGATGATCACCACCCTCGAGAACCTATTTTCGCAAGTTTTCTCAAACTCATACAATTTCGCTGTGCCAGCCCATAGCTGATTCTTACGCAACCAGCCTCATATCAAAATACCAATTTTCATACCTTGTCGTTCAAATTTTCTGCCAGAAACGCTGCAAGTACTGTGCATTCTCTGCTTGTGCAAACTCGACCTGAAGACGATTATTTGCTCCATTTTCAGAGCCGAATTCACAGCTTCTTATTGCAAGATGGGATCATTCGTTGAGAGAAAGATTATGTGAGCATTCTTCAAGAAGATTCGTTGAGGGACCGTACCTCCATGATTCTTCGCGCTTGGATCTGCTGCTTCCTCTCCGCCTCCGAATGAGATCTGCGATGGGTAGAGCGGCTTGCCTGAAAGAGCATCGCTTATCATAACGTCACCAGAACACCGTTTGCAGAGATACAGATTTCACAAGCATTTTACAGGAATATCACTCGATGCTATAATTCAATTGAGTCTCTTCAATGATACAAGTTGGCTCACCATCAAAGAACGTCCGGTATCCTTGCAGGTATAGCAACCAGAATGTAAGTGTGGCTCCCAAGGAGAAGAGAAGGAGAAAAACGAGGAGGATCAGACAGAGTTCGAGACGGGAGAAGACGCATTTCCTTGAAAAGTAACGGTGAATCGGACATCACAGTTTGATAAATTCTACTATTACTTCGAAATTTACCAGATTCAAGTTTTTATTCGGCATAAATCCCCTAAAAATCGAAACAATCGACCTATATTTCTTGCCTATAAAATATTCGATCACAAAATAAACTCTAATCCATTTCTTCCCCCTCCCAATCAGGACCTTCTAGTCGCATCCGGCCACACTCTACTCCCGTTGCTCACTGATTCCGTCTTGATCATTATATCGATTAGATAGATTACGGTAGTCTACTTATTGATTGACTTCCGTCTTCGTTCCATTCGTGTCGGGACCACTCACTCAAGCAGATCAGGCAATGGATTCACACTCTGCAGGAATGGATTCAGGAAGGGTGTGAGATGTTGTAAACGCGCTAATTTCAGACGCGAAGGGCAATAAAAGTGAGTGAGAAGCGAAATCACGAGGGGAATCAGACATAAAATGAGTAAGAATGGACCTTCCGGATTCGAAAAGTGGAACGGACTCTGTGGGAGTTCCTTCCGAGAACTTTCTTATAACAGACAGCGTTCATCTAAACAATCGCCTTCCATTTCGGGTCTGAGAAAGATTTCCAAGTGTGAGGACTACAGAGGGCAACAATAAACAATGAGAAGAAGGAAGAAGAAATGGATCGAAAGCAGGCAGAAATTAAAAGATGAGACAGACAAACTTCAGATGATTGCCTACTGGGGAAAAATCAAAATTATTCGTGTTGTCTTTTTTTCAGGGTGTTCTAAATACAAATGAACAAAAAAATTATCGGTTGACATCCATTAGATTTTCTTAAATTTTTTCCATTAGATGCGACTATGACCATCCTAGTGTAAAAAAAGCGCGAAAAGGTAAGATCAGTGCCGTCACAAACCCGTAAGTCGACATAGTGCATTGTTCACGACTGCCTCGTCGTTTCGTCGACTAGTGGAAGATTCCCCTTCGAGAGACCATGGAGATCCAGGAGGGTGCAGATAGACAGAGATAGATGAGAGAGTGGGGCGATTGGAGAGACCGAGGGGGCCAACGACTTGTCGCAACACCCGCATACACAACAGACAGCTGATATCTGTTCGCGATGGGATTCCGTCTGACTCTCTCCGAATCACACACTCTCTCGCACTGTCTGATTGGGGAGATAGTGGGAGAGATAAGGAGAGTGGGAGAAGAGGGAAGTGATTGGAAGAGGATCAAAGAAGAGTAGAGAGGACAACGGAATGTAAGACACGGGTTCTTATTGAGAGAGGAAGAGAGATGCTAGGAGAGATCAACGGAAGAAAGTTGAGATTTTCGCAAGTTCTATATTTTCAGGATGACTGGAACTGCGAAAATGATGCGGATACACATGGATACGGTATGACACGATTCTCGAATCCTTTCATATTTCGAATCGGAAAAATGTAACTTGAGCCTGATTGGAAATGATTACGGAAATGAGTAAATCTAAGGTAGAATTTTTTCGCAAGGCACTTTCCGATAGATCACAGCAGAATAATAACTACTCTGCAGATTGCTTCCGAATCGGACAAAGTCGGTAGGTTTACATTGCTCGTAGATCCCCGATTGCATTTCCCCTCGTCTCACAATTCGCCCCCTTGAGCAACTATAACCGACGAGAGACAGTGGAGATCGAGGAGAGTGAAGAGAAGCAGAGATATCGAGACAGTAGACTTAATCGGGAGTGAGTGAGAGAGTGTTGCAATTGAGGAGAGCGAAGGCGGTCAGAGAGTGCGAGAGAGTGTGTGATATGGAGAGAGCGAGGATGAATCTCGACACTGGCGAGCGTGAACAATGCCTGAGGGGACTCGATGAGTAAATACCGGGAGTGAGGGATGGGAGGGAGGGGAGAATATGGAAGAAGCATCCTTCGGGAATATGAATGGAGATGTTCCATTCTATCACTGAGCGAGAGAGATTCAACGACCAATCGAAAGGATAGACAATGGAACTGAGGATGGAAGAGGAGTAGAGTAATCCAAGTGGATCCCTTCCTCCCACTTGTTCAGACAATTGGGCAGGTAAGGATAGGTCTGAGATATTTTCCTGTCGGTTTGTCCATTGCTAATGGTGAAATGTCGAAGGAAAAACGCCAGTTTTGATGTATAAGCATGATGGCATCGACATCATCCAAATAGATACGAAAAGATGAAGGAGACGCACCGAAATCGTTGGGATGTAATCATTTTTCTGTACACGAAGCCAAGCTTAGAAAGGGATCAGAGAACGGAGGAAAAACATCGGGAAGAGAAAGAAAAGCCGAGTAAAGAGATGAGAATTCTGAGCCCTCTCCCAATTGGGATTAATCAGGAGTGAAGGGTGTGAGGAGGAGGAGGAGGAATGAAGAAAGAGAAGAAGGAGGGGACTGTCGACAGGGAAGGGGATTGAGGGAATGGGATGTGACTAGAAGGATGAAACGTTTCGTATTTGAATGTTTTTCAAAAAAACAATTTTTTGAGGAGACAATTTTTTTGCTTTTTCGTAACTTTTCTTGTGATTATGAAGAAGCAGTTTGGTCAAAGCTATATCGGATGGCATCAAGGCGAAAAGATTGTCGACAGGAGCGAAATCTTAGAAAGGCATGAATGAATGAAACAGCAAAGATCCGAGTAGGGATGTGACCCATAATTCGGTTATACGCAATGTCCCTTTCCGCAACTTTCACTTGAAGAAAAGGCTTGTAAAAAGTTACTGCCAAGATTTACGTTTTTTTTCGTTTTTGGTTCAAAAGTTAATACAAAATTGACCGGATTGCTTCTTTCGTAGTCATGCGAAAAATTGCCTAGCGGTGATTTCAAATTGCGCACATCCTCTGAATCTCGGATTTGTTATGAAGAGAATGAAAGAGAGTGGGAGTAAGAATAATTGTGTCTCTGGACGAATTGCAATGGGAAATGGAAGAGAATGGAAGAAGAAGAGTGATGAAGATGGGTGATTATCATCGAGATAATGGCCGATAGTTATGAGATGATTGGAGTGACAAACGGAGATGAGAAAAGCGGTTTAGATCGAGAGAATGATTTGGAAGTATGACCTAAAACACGAAAATCCAACATTTTTTCACGTACACCGGTCTCAATGGCGATACGGCGCACAGAAAGTATAAAATTACGTTTTGATAGAAAAATTTGAAATAAATCCTTATCCGGGATAAAACAAGTGCAAGTCAGAAGACGACACGACGGAAATCCTCAGAAGTCTCTGTGCTCCCCCATCAATAATTGAGCGCAATTCCGGTAATAAAAGTTGGCTGATCTCTCATTTACTCCTACTCTTTTCCTTCTGATGAAGAGTAAAAGGAAGCGTCTATCTGAAGTCCCTCCACTTGTGATACACTCGAAATAATGGATGAATTGGGGGAGGGCTAAGGAGAGGAAAAAGGAGGAAGAATGGAGAGATTGAATGAAGTGGAGGAATGGAGAATTGGCATAAGAGAAGATCGTGGTCGAGTAAGAAGAGAAGGAAGAGAAGTTTTCTCTCCTTGAGGAGACCAGTCATTCCAATCTTTTATGACGACCGACCAATTCTGAAGTATGTACAGACCAGTGGAAGGACCAGAATGATGCACATTCTGCCATCACAAATCATCATTGAGAAAAAGAACGGAATAAGTAGAGGAACATAGCGGAAACATAAGTGAAAGTAGAGATCATAATATCCTAGATTGGTTCCAGCTCATTCCTCCTTCTTTCCTCGTCTCGCTCATTTCTTAGATTGCAACATGTCGTGAAGGAGTCTCACTACGAAGGGTGCCAATGAATTCTGAGAACACATACATATGAAGAACAGCATACATGAAGAGCTTATTCGAAATTTTCCAGTTTTCATCGCTAGACTATTCGCGCAGTTGAAATAAACAAGGTTTACGAAATACGGAAGAAAAACGGAAAAGTGCTCGCAAGTTCTCCTTACTCGTTTTCCATTTCGTTCTCTAATCATTTCAATTCCACCCTTTCCACTCCCCTCTTTCGACTATCAGAACCAATCTAGCAGAAAAGCGGATCCTCCATCAAATCTCTTCTTCCGCCCAACTAGGTACGTTTCCAACCTATCCCTTCGAACTTGTCTAATCTCCTATTCGGATAAATTCAGAAAATCATAACAAAATCGACGGTACAGGCGCTCCTTGGAGGTGAAGGGGTTTCGAGAAGAAAACGACCCATCCCGCCCATTCCCAAATATTCCTCCGTTCATTCCATACATTGACAATGAGACGAAATACCACCTAGTAACTTCTTCCTAATTTACTGCAGTTTTCGAGGACAATAAATTAGCATGACGTCCGTCGAAACTGCGTAGCTGATAGCGTATCTACGTCAGCATTTTCAAGGCGGAACAAAGGAACTCATTGCTTCAATTTCAGAAATTACGAGGCACCAAACTACGAATCTCGCACGAATGAAAAATTGAAGGAGTTCAAAGGCACTGCAAGAAGATTCGTCCATTTCAAGGATCGAAATGGCTACAGAAACTACAAATGAACGCCAGACTAGGCAAGCTACGAATGACATTGGATTTAGATTCAGCGCCAAACTATGAAAGGCTTCGAATCCAACAAATATCGGTGAAAACGATTGTAAAAATTAGGCTAACAGTCCAAATCAGCTCACACAGTTCATCAAACACTGTTGTCCATCCATTCATTCACCCCATAGCCTGTTCCTCTCTCGCGAAGTCTCAAGAGCTGAGAGGGAGGCTAATTGAAACTTGTCCCCTTCGCAGCCTTACAAAGTGCGAAATGACCCCACCTAGCCCTCATTAGCCCTTTCCTTCCCCTCTCTTCCCTCTCTCAGATCTATCCACTCCCTTGACTCCCTCAATGGACTGTTCAGGTACAAATTCTCCGTGAGTTATGGAGTGGGAACTAGTGATCTCAGGAGGAAGAAAGGAAAGGAACAACATTCGATCAGAGAAACAAAGGCTGCAAAGAATGCTAAAATGGATGTAGACAGAGCGAAAAAAGGAACGCTGCTAAATGAGTCTTAGGGACGAAATGTGAGAAGTGGAGAAAAAAGGAATGGGAACGACCGAATGAAAACTGAGAACATCGGAAGAAAATGACGCGAAAAAGCCCATAACGAAGAACAGATTCAGAAAGAATTGAACAGAAATATCCGAAGATCCTCGAGGAGCGATCAACTTCTTGACCTACCTAGATACTACCCGTCTCGGAGAATGGGGGAGGAAATTTATTGGAGGGAAAAGAAGGAGGAAGATACTCATACCCGAGATGATGATCCCATAAAACAAGGCTGAATTGAGGGGGAGATCAGACATAAAGAAACTAATGAGGTTACTTCCTTCCCTTAGAGCAGAGTTCACTGAGAGACTCAAGCGGGACACAATAGCAGAGATCCATCTCGTTCTCACGCTTATGGCAAAAAGAAGACGGGACTAATAGGATGACCGTATGACTATACTACTGCAATGGATATCTCCCTCCTCCTTCTCTTCTTCTTTCTTCTTCTCTTTTGACCCTCTTGCGCGCGACCCGTTCTCAGATGGAATAAATCAAAAGATGCGAAAAAGCAGCGGAGGCGGGGGAGGAAGGAGACTGGGGAGGGGAGGAAGTTACTATCAGATCTTTGTTGAATTGCATCAACATAAGTAGGGATAGAGATGGCGTGGAACGAGTCTCAAGAAAAAATCATGCTAATAGCACACAGGGGTAATCGATGGCGAGGAAGATGCGAAGTTACAATCAGGATGAAATCAGTAAAATGGAGCAAAAATGACGAAATAGATGATAATCGATGGAGCAGCTCAACCCATCTTCCGTCTCTGCACTCTCTCAGTTGGAAGTTCCCCATCTACTCCCACACACACGAAATATGATTGATGAGTGGAGGAAAGAAATCTGTCATGAGTCATTTGGAGAGAAGATTGGGTCGTGATTAGAGCTGTCAGGATGAAGAATCTGACTCTTCATTCCTAGCACAGTTTCCTCTCAGAGCTCTACTCAAGGAATACGGAATCTTCCAGATCCCACCCCTTTTTATCATTTCCTCCTCCATTCTGACCCCGCGCAATAACAGTCCAATAACGTACGACCGCGAAAGGAAATTATTAGACGATAAACCGGGAAAATGGGACTGGGAAAGGGCGAGAAGAATTTGCTAATACCGTAGTCTAATTTCTAATCTTTTCTTCGTTTCGCGACCGGCGATCCTGATTCAATCAATCGGCAATTTGTACTCACCGATTCCTCTTTCTCTTCGGCAGATAGAGGTTGCTCGATGGTCGAAAGGATGAGTCGCGAGAGAGGGAAGGGATGGGTGGAGGGTGCTGCAAAGTATATTTTTTCATGATTATAATTCAATAGTTATTTTTTCCATCGATAACGTTCAATCAGTTTTGCACCACTATTTATCGTGAATACGAACCGATTGGTCATCACCACAGCTGTGTGGGCATAGCAGAACAGTCAAACCCCAACTGATGGGACAGCATTAGCACACCAATCGAACGAATTTCTCTGGTTCGAGATTACAGAGATTATCCCAACCTTTCCATCAAAAGATATCACTAACTTTTCTCGGTGCAGGTTCAATATCATGCCATACGAAAACATTTCTCTGGTACCTTTCGTTCCCCTATGTTTTCCCAACTATCTACTTGGGAATTTTTTTAAAATTGCCAGTTGAGTTAAATATACAGACCTTTCTGGGTGCAGGTGCATGACTGCTCGCTGGGATCGTCGATAGGGCGGTGCTCGATTCGAATTGGAAGATCGGCGCTGCGTAGCAGGGAAAATCGAGATCGTCGATCGGATTGCAACTGCAAATTTGCCGTTTTTCTCGGAAAATGTTTGTTCTGAATTCGACCCTAGGAACGCCACATTCGTTGAATTCCATTAATTTTCTCTGAATCACCTATAATGCAGCCCGGACGTAATGGATTCTCCGGTGGTGGCGTAGATATCCGTGTACGAATCGAGAGGCGGCCGCGTATTCGGAGGATACGGAGGAGGAGGCCAACGACGATCACCCATCACATACTGAAGGGGGAATTTCAGGATACTGGTCTCAGCAATTCTCGGACCTTTCAGTTAGAGCATCGAAAGATATACGCGAAATACGAAGAGACATTCACATCTCGACAATCTACATAAACTGATACAGGAGCATATAACACATAAGGTACGGATAAATCTGCACAGTTTTCAATCAAATCATGAAGACATCTCGAACGCGCAATAAAAAGTGAAGAATAGCAGTCTATCGAATAAGAGTGTGAATGGAGTGGATTGAGGGAGATCTGGAAACATCGTAATCACTTCTCATCTCGGGGCTCTTCTCTCTCATATTTGTCCATCTCTCTTCATCGCTCAAATCACTTCTTCTTCTCGCTAGAGGACATCTCTAGCAATGAAACCTGAGACATTCGCAAGCACATTGCACCCTAATCTTCAGTAATTGGAGGAAATTGGTCGTCAATTTGGTGATCTCTTGCCAGAGTTCATCCGACAATACTCATCTTGAAGAAGGAAGGGTGGCTGATAGGCTCAAATGAAAATTGGGCTATTCTGGAGAAAGTTCATCGGTCAAATAGAAGCTATACGTCTGATGCAGTCTCAAACTTCAAGGAGGAAGCTAGACTGGCCAAAGCTGCAAGATCGCGGAAAAGCCATTCACGCAGTTGAAAGATGGCTGAAAAGAAGGAAGCGAAAAAGGCGCGACTCCAAACTTTAAAGGGAGAAGTCACCACCACTGCAAATGGAAGAGGGGGGAGAAACTGAGACGGGAATGGGATAGACCACGCTCTCGCAGGAATCTCTCCTCCTTCTTCCCTTCACGTCAAGCAATTATCGCCTCTTTTGTTGACCTATCGATATCCCCGCAAGGTGTGCTGACGGAAGGGACTCTCTCCATTTCATGTACTCTCTCGCTCTGTCTAGCCTACGAGGGATCATGGGGATTGTGGAGACGGATGGATCATGCAATCGATATCCGATACCGTAATCGGAGAATCGCGCGCGGCGAGAGACGGAAAACTGGCCAGAAGGGAAGAGGCGAGGAAATTGGCACTTGGACTATCGTCTGGATGATAAATGGAGAAGGGCGGAAACTAGAGTGGAAGAAGGGTGGAAAAATATTAGGAGCGAGACTCGAGCCGAGATTTATCTGCTGCCTACTTGGCATTGGGGAATGGAGGCAGGAGATCCTGAGCTCCGAATGAATCTCCTCATTTTACATGCTCTCTCGTCGGTTAGAAACAGCGAGAGAGCAGGGGAATGAAGAGACGCAGACCACCGCAGCTTATCCCGAGAAGGCGAAATGGAAACGGAGGGATGAGGGCAATTAGGGAGACTAAAGAGAAGACAGAGAGGACGAGAGAGTGTGTGAAAGCGAGAGAGTGCGCGAACAAAACAGGGAAGATTACTGGAAGAGAAAAGACAGCTAGAAGAAAGCCGGAAATGTTCGGGATTGGAGGAGAGAAATGGCAGAGGAACGGGAGAGGCAATCGTTTAGAGGAGAATGGGAGAACTACGAGTAGCCTCAGTGAGCTAAGTTATGGCGAAATTATCCCGTAATTCAAGGCACTTGCGTCCTTCGGTATGGAAGGAATGGGGTTTCGGGGCACACACTTATTCAATAATTGACCGATTAGCGTTGAACTATCTACATCAATATATTCGAATTACGCACAGCCACTGTCAAAATTTGAACATGATTGATGAAATTGAGCAAGTTCAGGCTACAATGAAAGTGTCTCTCTTCATAGCGAACATATGTGAAGATACCAAAGAAGAATAAGAACGATGAGATATCTCAAAGGAGAGAATGGCGGCTTTCTCTCGTTTGTCCGAATCTCCACGAGAGAATCGGAACGAGGGCGAAATCCAGTGTGAACAATCATTGCACTTTTGACGAGCTCGAGCCTGAAATTAGGGCTGTCAGGCTGAAAAAAACGTATCTTCATTCCTCGTACTCGCGCAGAATAAAGACACAGATTCTTCATCCTGACAGTCCTACTTGAGCTTGGGAGAATTCATGAAATGATGTGAAACCTAGAAGCGTTCGCCGATGAACTAAACCACAGCATGAAAATATGCCGCCTCGTCAATCTCGAAATGAGTCTCAGCGAGAATAGCTAGTAGGATGAACGAAATGTAATGCGACTGTGTGTAATGCGAGATTCGATCAAATTGAGACGTCGTTGTGTGAAATTCCGCGAATAAAATGAAAATGGTCTCGACTGCAAACAGGAAGAAGGAACAAAAGAGAGAAAAGACGTCCGTCTATTTCGAAGTATCCAAATCTCATTCCCTTTCTTTCCCTTTCCTTTCTTTTTGCCTTCTTCTTCTCTTTCCGCAATCAGCTATGATGGATCTCGAGCTGTTCCGGTCGGCGATTGATCTTTGATCTTTTGAGAGCTGACCATTTTCGCGTTTTCATATTTTTTGCAGAATACAATTGTGATCTGATAGTGTGTGTGAGTTTCCCTACAGCACGCTAACAATAGGCGTCCTTTCAAACATGGAAGAGGATTTCGTTCGGACGCCTTTTTCATTCCGATTACAACTAAATTTTTTAATTGTTCCTGTAGCGTTTAAATTCAACGACCAATTCTCGATATCTTCATAATGGCGGTACGTTTTTATCTCAAATCATTTATTGATTGTATTCGTTTTCAAACACTTATTCGAAACAAACAGATTTTGATGCAATTCAGGAGCGCGATACGGCAACATTATTGCAATTCAAATCCATGTGGACGTAAGCTCATATTCATGCAAAACAATATTTCCAATTTGTCTAAATTCCAGTGACGTCGGCTCTAAAATGGGAGTGATAAGCGTGAAGATAGAATCGGGCTCGTACGATATGCCATTCTCTAACGATTACGAGACTACCGTCACCTTCGAGGCCTATGAATCTCTTCCCAATGATCTTATTTGGGAATTGATTTACGTTGGAAGTACCACTAACTCATCTTTTGATCAGATACTGATGAGTGTCAATTATGGAGCAGCGGAGAAAGGGGAGCATAAATTTTTGATGGAGGTGAATCATTTTCATTGGAAATTCCTTTATCAGTCATCTCCTAACGGGCTAAATTATTTATAAAGCGTCGACTCGCAGGCTCCTTATCCTGATGTGAAGAAGATTCCCGTCGCTGAGCTCATTGGGGCTACTAAAATAATACTAAAGGCGAAGTACAACGGACAGGTAAGATATTCGAATTAGGCATTGGCTGGAGAATCACATGAGATAGAAGCTTTTTTTGGGGAAAAGTGACAATTCTCAGGAATGTCTGACTATCGAATGGCCAGTGATCATGAAATCTCCAGCTGCGAATATAGACGAACTGCTCGAGTTGCCTCTGAGCAATCCCGTTATGAGAAAGGTCCGAGAGATAAAATCAGCCAAATAATCAATAAAATATTTCAGTTGAATCTAAAACGAAGAATAAACATGCATCAATACACTGTGACGGCCCATGAAATCGATTGGGAAGGCGGGAACGATTTTGACATGGAGAACGCCCAATGAGAAAACTGTCAATTCCATTCTCCAAATGATAATGAAAAACTCATCGAAATATTGTAATTATCATTGACATTTTTCAAATAAACATATATCTTGCAATTATTGTGATCAAATCAGAGATCATGAGTTCAACCACAAGATCAGCCTTCCGATATTATCCGATTGCCTCAGGGAGTTCGGAAGGGTGGTTGCAACTTTCATACCCTCTGGCATTTTTCTTCCATACCCTGAGGCACTAAGTAACGAATCGATAGAGGTCACACGAGTCTCATGACCTAAGGGCATAACTTCGGATACATGGGAGACTAAATGTCGATATAAGAACCCCATCATCGAGATGAATTCACTAGTCTCTTCACGAGTCATCCATGAGCACTCCTTCATCTTCTTCTCTCATCGACACTTCTCTTCATGAAGATATCGATGATCTTTTCATTCCTGGATTAGATTTCGATCAGGAAACCCTTGCCCTCGCTGATGAATTCATTAGGGATCTTGACTCATCGGACCCTTCTTCATCTACTGACAACGAGTCAATTAATAATAATTTTAATAATGATAATAATAGCGTTCGTTCAATCACTAATTCTTCTGAATATCACGATTTTCCTTCCATCCACAATTCCAATTTCTCTGTTCCTTCTCCTTCTCCCTCTTCCAGTCATCTTGATATTCCTCATAGCTCCCTTGATAATGACTCTCAATTACCCCAGTCAATTAATTCTGATTTCCATGTCCCCCTTCATTCTTATCCTACCAATCTCGATATTCCTCTTACTCCTCTAAATAATCAATCTCAACCCTCTCAGTCACTCTATCCAGACTCCAACCCCATTCATCCTCAATTCCATAACGAACACAATTCTCCAATTACTTCCCAATCCCCATCTCATTATTCTTCTCCCAATATTGCTCCTTCTAATCATGATGCACCTGATTCCTACTGGAACTCTAACGGATGTGTGAACGAATTCTTCAATTTCGATCATCCCAACAACTCAGGTTGGTTAGATTTTCGATTAATTTATCTTTTTTTCGAAACAGCAAAATATTTTTGCAGGAAATGGCTCAGTCGTCTCTGCCATTCCGTCTCCGGCTGCTCCTGTGCTCAATATCTACGCTGCCACCGACCCAAATGCTACCTCCAAGCTCAATTCCAATGGTATGAAAATATTCTTCAAATTTAGTTTTCTAATTTATGATTTGACTAATGGCTCATAAAATAACTTTCCATCTTTTGAATCAACTGGAAATCAATCTCTGTCCAATGAACCTCTAAAAACGATAAGAAAACAATGGTGTGGGATTTTCTATCATAACACAACAGCGATCCCTATTTCTTCAAAATTTACTATTCATGTTTTTTAGATCTTCATCCTCCTTCTGGTTCAGTGGAGAAGGCTCAATACAAGCAAGTGAAGAAGGGTGAATCGAGTCAACGAGGACGATTCTTCCCTGCTATTCTTCCCATCGACGAGACTCATTCCACAAAACAAAATAAGGGTCAGCTTATTTCTAAACAATTTCTAATTCGATGTTGGGCAAAAATAATTATCTACTTCCAGGAACATATCAGTTTTGGTTCTTTATTCTCCAATTGCTGATGAATCCATCGAATAAATCGATCATTATCTGGACGGGTCATCAGCGTTTCTTCAGAGTAATCGATAAGAATGCTCTCTGCAAACTATGGTCAACACATCTCGGAAATGCTTCTGATGTGAGTTCATCATCCCTTGACATGACAAAGATCAATCTAAATTCAATTTAATTTAGGGCAACTGGAAAACTGCTGAGCGTAATATTCGAACTTGCGGAGCTAAAGGAATTATGATGCCGGTTCCCTCTAAGATTCACATGGGAAGAAATGAAGATGGACTATTCGGTTTTATGATGGAACCATCGTATTATGTCGGAATGACGAGAGAAGAATTGGATAAATTCATCGTTGAAAACTGCGAGGTTTGATTATTATCCCCGAATAACTTCTAATCAATGATTATTTCAGACTGCGCCTCTTCAGTCACAGGGGATAGCTTCATCGAATGCACCTCAACCTGCAATGAACAATCAATTATTCCAACTTCAACAGCATGCCCCTCTCCAGCAATCACAGGAACTTGCTGCATCAACTTCGTATGCACCTGTAATGCACAATCAATTGCCTCAGTTTCAACAGCAACCCCAATTCCATCAGCAACAATTCCACTTCCAACCTCAAATGGCCCAGCCTGTGCCTTCATTCCCTTACTATCCTAATTTTCCTCATTACCAACAGCAACCACCCGTGATGCATTCACAATTTCAACCGACGAGTTATCGCTATTGCCCGTATTGAAATGAGATTATCTCTCCCAATTATAAGAGTATTGGTCCTATCCGGTATTTCGTTATCTTGTTTTTCAAATCCTGTGCCATGATAAACCTCTCTTACGAATCACTAGTCATCGTCTCAGTACAAACTTATCCGAAGCTCCCACAGAATAAAGTTCAGGCTACCCGATATGATAAGACGACAGGACAATATCACGCTTGTCACGAGAGAATCGAGCTAGAATAGCAATTCTTGGGCATGGGGCCGGAATCGTAAATTGAGTTAACATCATAATTAGGCACATCTGGGCATGTCCTAACATCCCCCAAAGTCTCGTTGTGCAGATTTCAATTTGGAGCTCCCTACACCGGGTCGATATCCTGGATCCCCAACTTTAACCATTATTATCTCAGTTCTGGTGCATTTTAGAGAAGAATTGTTCCAAGACTAACCCCAGCTAATTTGAGATGCTCTATCGATCTGTTCCGGTTAGAAGTCATGAAAGTGCTTTTTAACGGTGCTACACTCAACGATGCATAACTCAAAAGTGTAGGAAAAGGCGCAGCTAATTTTTGGATATGCTGTGCGCTAAGTCGTTCTCTTTCGAATGAGTACCTTTCGAAAAATATGCATCCATGGAGCGATATCAATTACACCCCCGAAGGTTTTGGAATGATTTGAAGATTTTTTTCAACAAAGAATTTCTCTCCACACCGCTCCTTTTCCAGCGGCTCGTACAGAATGAATGGAAATCTCTACAATTCATTGTGGAAAAATATTTTCAAATCATCCCAAAAACTTCGGGGGTGTAAATGTTATCGCTCCATGGATGCATATTTTTCGTAAGGTACTCATTCGAAAGAGCACGATTTAGCGCACAGCATATCCAAAAATTAGCTGCGCCTTTTCCTACACTTTTGAGTTATGCATCGTTGAGTGTAGCACCGTTAAAAAGCACTTTCATGACTTCTAACCGGAACAGATCGATAGAGCATCTCAAATTATCTGGGGTTAGTCTTGGAACAATTCTTCTCTAAAATGCACCAGAACTGAGATAATAATGGTTAAAGTTGGGGATCCAGGATATCGACCCGGTGTAGGGAGCTCCAAATTGAATTCTGCACAAAGGGACTTTGGGGAATGTTAGGACATGCCCAGAAGTGTTCAAAACTGATGCTAACTAATTTTACGATTTTGGCCCAATGCCCATCTTCTGTTCGATTTTCTCCTGACAGGCGTGATATTCGTTGTTTTCTGCTTCTTCATTCCCATTTCTAATATTCTCCCCTCTGATCTTTGATCTGTACAAGATTCAATTGTATTGCAGGGTTTATACGCATTTTCATGCGGCTCTTAGTATACATTAAACACGATTATATCGAATACCAAAACCAGATATCGATCCAAGGATGGGGTAGATAGATCAAAGATCAGCAGGGAGGGATGTTACAGTAATCCTAGAATCAATACTGAGATGGCTTAAATCCGCCCTTACATTGTAATTAGCAATACATGAAAGTTAAGCAGCGAAAATGTTTATGGGAGCTTGGCTGAAGTAAAGAAAGTGGAATTGAGGGGCTGCATAGGATTAAACAATATTAAACAAATACAACTGATTAGAAATTAAAGGGCGGATTGGTAGAATTTTGAGACGGTCTTGCAAAGGACTTTGGCTTTATATCGAGATATAGTGAGAGTGGGATGGATCAAAGATCACGAATCTATCCTAGAATGTGAGGAAAAGAAAAAGTTAGTGCATGCAAAAATCCTACCATTCTAGGATAGACCACATGATCTCTGGATAATGTACAAAATACAAAAAATTAGATACATCGTGTATAGCAAAATTAAGATTAAAATTATGAATTAGAAAGTATTAGGGGTTCTCGAACGGTCGCACATACAACGATAAAATGCTACGAATTCGATACGAGATCTACCTCTTGTATACTGTACATTTCTATGGAGGGGACAATTGCGTGTATTGGAAGAACTAGAAGCGGCGACTGCACAGCGGAACGGGCGGTCGAATCGCAAGCACGGCGCCGTTTTGCAAACGTCGTCGCGCGCACACTCGACACCACACCGAACACGGACTAACACTAACTGCCTACTTGCTAAAGGGCGAGAATACAACGACTCTGTGACAAGAATGAGTACATTTGAGAGATGAGATCACGATCGGGTTTGTGGGAAGAAGAACGGGGGAAAGAGATTTGACCAGATTGGATGGATGGATGGGGAGAGGAGAATCGAGAGGGAGAGGGAATACGGCACTTTGGAATAGAATGGGGAAGGGGAATAGTAGGGAGAATGGTAAGAGGATGGGAGGGAGATAGATACATCTACAACTACCCTAGATGGAGAGGAAGGGTGAGGGAGGGGAGGGGCGACGTCAGCGAGGTGGCATCTTCTGATACTACCGCGACTTCCACCCCCTTCTCACCTCACTTCTCTTCTCGTTCCTTCCTCAGGAGAATTGAGGATTGGGCAATCGAGAGATGAGAGAGGGACGAAGAGGGGAAGAGGACGAATCGAAGTTGAGAGCACGACGAGATGCACGACGAGTCACTCCGATAGGAGATTCTTGCTGGGATTGAGCCGCCCGACGAGCCTCCATGCTGAAAAAGAAAAGGATAAGTAAGGCAAATAACACTAGAAAGGAAATCAAAGGAAGAATGGATAGAAAGGTAGCCAAAAGTTGCCTCAGATATCCGTTCTAATTTTTTTACAACATGGAATGGCTCCACCGATGGTGCCTTCATGATTAGCATGATTCTCGTCCTCGGCGGGTTCCGACAAAAGCTCGCGAGCACCGGGTGGGGGTTGAACCAGCGACCGGCCGATTGCCAGTGAAACTCGCTAACCACTACACTATTCTCTACTTGGTGTCAGAGAGAGAAGAGGAGGGATACTACTCACGTGGTGGGCATGGGCAGACGGGAGACGGTGGACTGGAAACTGAGCAGATTGCGTGACTTGTGATGGCGGAACTTGTCCATTTGCGTCTTGTACTTCGGGTCCTCCATTTGGATGTATGCGAAGGGGGCGCACAGATCACCCAGACTGCAATGAGAGACAATGAACATTGAACCGAATCGAACCAGGAAAATCAATGCTTCACCGATCCTACTTCCCAATAGGAATCTATTTGAATTCGATCGATTCAAGTGATGCATTAGAAAAATAAATCAATAATGACCCCGAACTACCGTAATACATCTCCCTTGACTCACCCATTGTCCTCTGCATTCTTGTGGAATCCCTTGTATCCTCCATTGAGGACGTACATCTCCGCATGGTCGACCACTGGCCAATTGTTGCGAAGCCGATCGAAGGCGCGCACTGCCAACGCCCTGCAAGGGAAGGAATCATTAACTGTCGATGCTACCGTAACCTTGCCCCTAATCAATGATTGAAACAGCTACCGTATCCCTGATCCCATACACTCAGTAACTGTAGTAGCAACTGTAATCCTGTCCATCCACAGTGGCTTAAAAAAAATCCAATACTCACATGCTGGGTCCTCTCTTCTGGCTGAACTCGCAATAGAAGATGGGAATCCGTCTTCCCTCCTCCTCCGTCTCCTTCTTCAAGATTGACGTTGTCGACGAGAAGAAGTGAGCATCGATCGCCAGAGGATCGTACACGTTTGTAGCTCCCTGCAGAGATAATAATTAATACAATAATTAATAATAAATTCAACAGTAACTTCAAAGTACTAGAAGGAGCTTCATGATACACTAATCAAGTTGACGATCGATGGCTACCGTAACCTTCGAGTGAATCCCTACCGAAACCCTTCATTTACCTTAATGTGTCCACCGTCGAACTCGTACGGGTAGCGGCAATCGATTAGCACGTAGCTGCAACCGAATCAACATAATTTTCAACGTTCGGAATATATAATCAATCGTCGATAGTCAAGTGTGCGACTATCGTACCTCTTGGCAAAGTCGGCGCCCATCGTGCGCATCAGTTCGGAGAGTTGGCCGGCTCCGATCCGACGGTACACATCAGAGTCCGCCTTGTCGAGGGCCGGATCCCGAGACAGAGTGTACTTCTGCAATCAGGAACAATAACTACCGTAATCTACAGAAATGGATCGATTCCGTAACCCAATCAATATCGACTCACGACTTCGAGGGGCGCGGGTAGGTTCTCGTCATTGTGCTGGTGCGAGTAGCTGCAATTGCTACCGTAATCTTCAGTTGTCGATCCGGCTACCGTTATCAATCAATCGATAACTCACATTCCCATCTCCAGGACCGAAGATGACTGTACTCGATGGAAGGTGTGATGACGGGACGACGATGACGTCATCACTACCGTCTTCTCCTCTCCTCGACAGTCAACAGACTGCGTACGGGGCGCGAACGATGTAGACGCTATCTGCAGAGATAATCAATCAATAAATGCTACCGTAATCAAGTCAGTTGTAGATCGCTGTCTACCGTAATCTACCATACCTCTGAGTGTTCGTCGATCGATTCGGCGATTCTCCATCGCTTGCCTCCCATTCGTGCGCCGAACGGTGACTTGCTCACGCACGAATCATTCATCCGCTTGCGGTTTCTGCAACCGATACATTACAGTAATCCAGTGAATAAAGTCAGTCATCGATCACCGTAGACTACTGTACCGATCCCTCTACCGTACCTCAGTCCTCCCGTCGAGTGGGCCGACATCGTGGGCATCGTTTCGTTACGGGCGAAGCTCTTGCTGCTCACCGGCGAGTTGACTCTGCTGCAACCGATCGATTGTTTCTCCTATACCGTACTCCCAGTCAGTTGGTGATCGGAATCTCTCGACTACCGTACCTGTTCTTGATGTCTCCAAGCACTCGTCGTGTGGGAAATGCGGGCGGGGGCATCATCGAGAACGACGAATCGCAATCGCGCGCATTCTGAAATTTACACTTTGAACTTTCAACAAGACACACTTATGCTTCACGCTTTTACTTCATCTACGCAGCTGGTTCAAAACCAATCTGAGAAGAATTCAGCCCTATATTCATTGTTATCGTACCTCATCTTCATTGAATATATCCATGAGGTCCATCTTCGTCCTTTCCTCCTTCTCCTTTATCCTCTCAATGTGCATCGATGCCATCTCGCGACTCAGCTTCTACAAATTAAATAAATTTTACTAAAAAAACAATATTTGAATAAATAATTCTTATTGAACCGCCCTACACCATTTCAAACTGAGTAGAGAATGAATAGTGATTGGCTTTCCACCTCGGATCCGAGTCGGATGCCCGGTCATATTCGGGTCCAATCAGGTCGGTTCCGCGGAACCAAGCTACCATCCAGGTTACAAGGTGTCTAATCGTAAAATAACCAAATCGGGCGTCGAACCCCTCATCATACATTTTACCATCTTGCTGCTCACCTGTGTTCCTCCACTCATTCCATTGGCCATTGACGAGAAGTCGATCGGTCCCTTTGAGTAGTTGCTGCCATTGCTGCAGCTGCTGCTGCTGCAGTCGCCCAATCCCGAGTCTCCGCCATTCGAATCGTTGTCGTCCTTCTGTCGCGCATCCAACGCCAACGACGACGAACCCCTCGTGTGGTGCATAGAATTGGCTCCTGCAACGAATTCAGAGATGGGTTACGGTAACGATCAATAAATCAGTACTGCAATAGAAAAATGACCGAAACACTACGCGTAATCTAATATGCATATAGGTACACTTTTTTCCTCTGCCATCAAGCGTCGCGAGCCGTAATGATAAGCGGTGAGATAGCAGGAGGGGAGAGACAATGATACAGATAGACAGGAAGGGGTGCGATACGAAGGAGGACAGCGGGATCCCCTGTAAACCGATAACGGCCCTCGCAACAACGTAGCAAACGGACAGGAAGGGGTACCCCATTCAAATATCGCCTCAGGGGAGGGGCCGGTGGGGGACAGATCTCAGGATTCGCGCAAAGTCGGCATCTAATCCTGAAGGAATCTCGAGATAGATACGCATCGATTCGTGTCAAGTCAATCATAAATACAAGGGGTACATGGATCAAGGGAGGGGAGGAGGTAAAGAACACTTGCAACAGGTGATCTTCTCTCTCTTGAGGACACACTTTCACTCGCACCGCCAACTCGACAGATGGGACCCCGATGGAACCATGGGGAGGAACCAAAGGGACCATGAGCCTACCTGGGGCGGGCGAGTGTGGTAGCCTGGATCCATCCTGGTGCTGGTCCAGGTGCCATTGGGTCTCTTGAGGATTGGCGCACTCTTGGATACCTGGTGCCTTCCACTCTAATCACACAGCAAGGGCGGACCCTGTCTAGACTCCACCCCCTGCCAAATCCCCTCCCCCTCCTCCTCCTCCTCCCCCTCCCGATCACCTCTGCCATAGGGAGTAATCATCTCAATCTCTCCATTTGACACATTCCATCCCGATCAGAGAGGACGAGAGAGCATGGCTAATCGAGAGAGTCTCGACATTCTCGATGCCAGAGGGCATGCTCCAATCTCTCTCTCTTTGCTGAGATAGCGCACTCTTATGACGACAGCAGACGTGAGAATGGATCGCCATAGGGCCTTATTATTAGCACGATTCCACAGATTGCGAATGGGGATATGGTAGGAGGAGATCGAAAGATCAAAGATCAATACGAAATAGGATACAGTAGTCGTGCGGGAGATTCAAACGGATCAAACGGGAAGGAAGAACACCGGGGAACGGAAAGTGAAATCGGGTCACGGATTTTGCCAGTCACTTTCGTTGAGATTGAGATGGGATAGACAAAGAGGGCCCTTAGGGCGAAGAGGGATGGGTAATGCGAAGGAGGGGGGATGAATGAGGTACTCCCCTCTCCTAGTATCTACTGCCCGCATACCTCATTGCACCCGCTGCTAACTATCCCTGGAGGGGAAGGGAGGAAGGGAGGAGGAGAGGAGTCAAAGGGAGGATCAATGTGACAGTCGATATGAGGATCAGTGAACTGAATTGACCGGTACCGGGATAGCCTCGGGCTACCGTAGGTACACATTCAAAAAAGCGAACGAACGAATAGGAGTGAACAGGCGGTCTATTGGCACAAGAGAGAGGACTGCGAGGGAATACGAGACCAGGTAGGAGGGGAGGGGAGGGAGGGGAGGGGGGAGCGAGATAGTGCTCTGATCGAGGAGTGCTAGCAGATTCCTCTGCCCACTCTGGGACAGGTGAGGGAGGGGAGGGAGAGGGGGGGAACGAGGACTGAACGGGCGGTCTATTGGCACAAGAGAGGACTGCGAGGGAATACGAGACCAGGTAGGAGGGGAGGGGGAGGGGAGATAGTGCTCTGATCGGAGAGAGCTAGCAGATTCCTCTGCCCACTCTGGGACAGGTGAGGGAGAGGGAGGGGAGGGGATCTCAAATAATAGGTCCGAGTCCTGGCATGCCACTGCAGTCCTGCACTGTGTGCTCAAGAGGGCGGGAGAGATCTCAGTGGGAGGGCGAAGGGCGGGAGTGTCAGGTCACCATCAACGAACAATTGAATGGAATGGACTCATGGAATGGCACATACGGATGAATGCATCTAGAGGATGGAAGAGAGGGGCTAAGGACAGTCTAGCCATTGGATCGCGCAATCGCTCCTTCAGCCCGAAAGAGGCTACCGTACCCAGTCGCTTCCTACAGTAACTCCCCTTGCAGACAGTCTACTCGTCGGTTCTACGGCGCCTCGAGTGGAACCGACTGGGGGCTAGTCCAACTCAGGGCTACAAAATGGCCGAGAGAGACGATCAAGGGGAAGGGTTAGATTGCTCCTATGAGATGCTGCGGCACGATAAGTAGTGGTCACTGTGCAGGGGGAGGAAGGGGAGGGAGGGAGGGGAGGGGGAGAGGTAAGGTTACCCGCGAGAGAGAGGGAGCTCAATTCGAATCTCGATATTCCCTTCCCTCGGTCGACCCTGGAGGCATGAGAGGGTAGCAAATTATGATTTGCCTGTCTGTCAGCCCTGAACAGTCCTCTCTTCCCCATCTCATAGCTCCCTTTCACTCACTAATTATCCCTCTAGCAGTGCCCCTGAAACCTCGGCATTCCACTATAAACTTCGAAAAGATGGAAGAAGGGCCATGGGAATTCAGGGGCAATCGTTCTCAGCTCCTATAACATATGGCGAGGTAGTTACCTCGGGGAAATTACCGCTTTGACTCGACTGACTCGCACCAGTCGGTACGATTACTGTGTCTGCCAGCCTGCCTTCACCCTACCGTACCCCAGACTACAGTAATCTCTCTTGACGCCTCCCCGCTGGGTCCATGATTAGTTCATCTTGCTCAGTCTAGCCATCAGTGGCTAAGAGAGGGGAGAGGGGGGAGGGGGATCCAGGTAGGATCCTTGCACATAAAGGGATGCGCCGATGTCTCAGATGAAGCTTAAGTAGCCCGGTCAGATGTGCTTGGATTACAAGAGGGACAGCGCTTACTACTGTAAGAAGAGGGGGGCGCAGGTCATCTCAGGTTACCCCTGTCCCTACAATCACCGAATTGCGCTTCTAACAGGCGTAGTGACGTCACTAGTACAAACTGTAGCTGGCTGGGGATTTGGAAGGAGTGAGAAGAGAGGAGTGGAAAGGAGATAAGTGAGCAGATCTGAGCAGTGGGAAGGGAGGAGATAGAGGAGAGAGAGATGGTAGACGATATCGGGCTATCTGATACCCATCTATGGGGAGGGGAGAACCAGCAGAAAGAATGTGATTGAGCGAGCTGTGAGATGGCTTGGGGGCGAAATGGATAGAAAGACAGGAGAGGAAGAAGTAGAATAAGGCAAGAATCGGTCTACAAATCGACGGAAACCAGCAAGATACAGGCAAAACGAGGAGCGTGACACGAATCAAAACGCGAAAGGAAAAGATCGGGAGCCGGCAAGCAAGACGAAAGGATGACTTCCTTCACGCTATTCCTCCGATCAATCAATTGATCGACTGGGAGAGGCGGCAGACTAGAGAGAAGGGAAAGGGTTCGTGATCTACCTCTTCCTTCCAACGTGCGAAACGAAGAGTTCAATGCCCTTCTCACCCTCTTCCCTGCCCTCCCCCGGGAGCACTCCTTCGAGGATCTTCTCTTCATTAGCAGCTCCCTTCGATATCTCACCTCATCTACCGTACCCTTTGATCTACCTTGAGGAGGGACTCCATCTGTTGCAACAAGGGGGTAATTTGAAAAGTGCGCGATAATTCGTTCCTCCTTTTGCACATGTTGCGATATGAAGGGGGAAGGAGAGAGGGAGACGGTGGTTGTCAGGGTTCCTTTCACTCTCTTCTTCTCATAATGACCACCACGAATGATCTCCGTTCAAATATTGCGCCACTTATCCCCTGATTCGATTGCGAGGGGAAGGAGGGAATAGTATCCAGTGAACCATAAGTTGCACTCTCGATTAGATATCATGCAAACAGTATCAGGTCTTGCAATCAACTCGACTCTTGATCTACAGTAGCCTTCGCTCTTCACGCCTTTGAATGTCTCTCGGGGCTAACCTCGATTCCTCACTCATATCAAAGTGTTCCATCTCCATTGCTATCTCCTCTGACCACTGTACTAGGTACGACACCCTCTTTACTGTGCAAACTATGACACCTCATTCAAGTGAGGAGTAGACAGGGTTCATCCATCTTTCCACTCATGAGAACAATCTACGACTATCAAGATAATCATACTCTCTCATCAGCCATAGACAATGAGATTAGTGATCAAGAGATCATTGTCCTGATCTTCTCTCCCATGGCAGTTATAACTACGACGAGAACAACCTGCCAACAGATAATCCACGAGATTGAGTATCTCAATCTCCAAGAGATCTAAGGGATCTCAGACAGCTACCAAATCTCAGTCTCTATTCATGTAATCCCATTTACGAGCCTACTCTCAGTACCGCATTTGATCTGTAGAAATGGAAGTGATCAGGGATACTCCAGAGGGATTAGTAACCTTTTAGATCCTACAGTTAGCTGCACTAAAGTGCGAAATCTCTAGCTTCCGAGAGCCTTCCTAACATCTTTTTCTCCCCATCTACAGATATTTCAAAACTCCTGTGCGAATTGTGTATGCATCTCGTTCCATCCACATCTATAGAAATCACTCTAGTTCTAGATTCCGAGAATACATGCACTCCTAGTGAAGCCTTACTCTCCTCTCATTCGTGTGAATTGTCCCCAGTGGGTATTGTGTGCCCACTGTTCTTTCGCTCTAGTACAAAGTGGCATCTCACCTCCTGGACCTTCTCTTCATAGAAGGGTGCGAAGAGGGATTTGTAAGGAATAACAATGACATCGGACTTCCCTTTGATCACCGCTCATCTAATAGTAAAGTACTAGATTCTTCCCTATCGAATACTCCAGGGATCATCATCCTTTCTCACTCCACTGAAACCCAAATCCATCCAGATGCCCCATCTTCGTATCTCAACTTGTAAACACCGCCCAGACCATAAACCTACATGTCCTCACATCTCAAATTACTATATTATCTCTTTCTCGGGTCAGCACCACTAACCACTCGTGGGAACGACATTCGAGGACAGTAATCAGAAGGTAATCAATGGATCACCTCAAATCATGAGTCTCCCGATTTCCGGTGTTATCTCATCAATATCTTCCCGTTGGGTGGGATCCGAATACTCTCAGGCCAACTCTAATCATCCATCACTCATCATCTCCCATTATCCCATCACATTTAGCGCACTCCTAAGATCTCAGCCAATTACCGTAATCTACCGTACTCTTCCATCATCTACTGATAGTCGTTCAAATTCAAATGAAGAGGGGGGGGGACGATCCTCATCCATCTCATTTCCAGGACTGAGAGATGACACTTTCCTCTTGAGACTGTGCTGGCATGGGATCGCCCAGTGAGGTCACAGGGATGCCATTCGAATGGGATACTGTGGAAAATGCATACCATCCAGATTTTTGTCGAATCCCCCCACAAAGTGCAGACCACTATTCCCTAACCCGAGAACATCCCGTCTAGCCTGCTCCTTTCTCTTCCCGTTCAAAGACGTCGCCTCAAATTCTAAAGAAAAGAAAAGATGCTCCTGATGGTCGAATATGAAAGGAGGAAAGACTGTGTGGGATCGTACACATTAGAAGGGGGGATGAGGAGGGGAAGAGAGGGGCAAAAAGCACGGGTCTAATGGGCAGATGAGAGAGAGAGAGAAAGAGCACGGGAATTCGAACGGAAAGCCTGCGCAAGATTTTGAATAGAGCAGTCAATGGCTTCATAGATAAAAAGTGCGCCATGCGATTGTCTGGGAAAGATAACGTCAAAATTGCCTTAATCAGCAATTCCCTTTAATCTTGACAATTTGCGGATAAAAAGTGACAATCGGTACCAATCACTATGCCATAGACAGCGCCTCTATCGCCGCACGAACAAATTCGAATCCTCTCCTATTTTCTCTCCTGCTCCTTACTCATCGACAATCTTATCACTTCCCATTATCTCTTATCGTATCCAATCCTTTGTTTTCCTTTCCTGGCTATTGTCACCTCCCCTCCTTAGCTGCTATGCCATTCAAAAACTACCGTATCCCCCGCACCCCCTTCTCGGTCTTGCATAATCCCTACTCCATCCTCAGACGTCCTTCGTCTCTCTCTCTTCTCTCCCATTAATTTGTTCTTCTCATCTCCCTCAAATTGCCTCTTCGTCTCTCGCTTTTTCTGCTCTCGCGGGTGCAAAAAACGGACCGAGTGCCGTTCGGTGCCACACAGAGAAGAGGGGCAAAGGGAGGAGAGGGCGGTATTGCTGTGACTGAACCTCCCTCCTCCTCCTCCTCTCTCGATTACAAAATGTAATCGAGAAAGGGTGAATCAAGGGTGAATCAAAAACGTGCACAGATTCAAATGAAGATGAGGCATGCACACTGAATATTTTCAATTTACGGTTTGGACGGAAAATGGAATACTATTAGGCATGCCACGATTTACAATTGATACTACTTAATGCTGCAACATTAATCTCTCCATGGCAGTGAAAATGCATATTTTTATCAATTATTAATATTTTCTAAAACCAGAAATCTGATGAAAATCAGAAATGATCGCATCTCTCAAAGAGAGGAAGTATTCGTGAAACACAAATCATCCTTCCAAAATTCTACTCCATCCTCATCTCCTTCGTCCAACTCACTTTTCAGTCCATTCATCGTCCTCCTTTCCTTCTCTCCTCTCTTCACTGCAGCCTCTTCGTGCTGCACTCTTCCTAACGAGAGATGGTGGGAGGGGGATGGAGTGGCGAGGGTTACCTGCAATCAATTTGAGATTTAGGAATTGCTTGGTTTGAATATAACATGAAAAGGCAGCACGGAAAAATGGGGAGAAATCAATGTAGGATGGAAATCGAATTATTCGGGCAACGGGGCAAGTCACACCAATCCTCTATCCGAAAGGTGCAAGGACAGGAAAGAAGACCTTAGCATGACCTCCCCCACTCACAGTAGCCACCGATAGATCAAGAGGAGTCAGAGGGAGATATTGGATAGAGATGAGAGGGATGAGAGGACACGATAGACTATATCAGATGAAGGGGAGAAGGAGGAGAGAAGTGATGACCGCTTATAATAAACTAAACAAACACTGCAGCCTAATGTCTCTCTCTTAGCGATTCAAATGAGGGCCAAAGGGCTTCATTCAAAAAGGAAGAGGCGAGACGAGTGAACGAATCGTGACAGTCGTCCTCAGTCACTCATCGAGAGACCAGGTATCTCCCCGTCCCCTCCCTTCCTCCGTCCTACCCACTGACTGTGTAAGAAAGAACTGTCCTGATCCTGCCAATTAACTTCTTCCCACCTCTCTCGACTCTTTCGGGTCACACTAGGGTCATCCCATTCCCTACAAAGCTCTGACTGACCCTGGAATAGAGAGGGCAGCCATAAATGATCCCATAGGCAATACCTTTACCTTGAGAGGGATGAGAACGACTGCCCCCTATTGCACGGTCCGTTTGTGGGTGGATGACGAAGGTTACTGCCGTTTGAATAGGTTCGAGATCCTCGGGGGTACGGTAGGTGCAAGGGTACGGTATTCGATCTATGGTCGAAGGCCGAAAGAGAAGATGAGCACGAAATAGAGGTGCAAAGGTATGAGAGAGCAGACTATAGAGCATGCAAAAAGCGCGAACGGCGAAGGAGGAGGAGGAGATGGAAATGACAGAATGGTCAGAAAGAGAGGAGGGCAAACGATTGCTCCGATTCAAATGGGCGATGGCAAAAACCTTCAATTTCTTGCCGATTCTATAATTCCACCTTCTACCGTACCCTCACCATCTCCCCATCTCATCACTCTCTGGCGCATCCAGCATGAAGCCCCATTATCTCACTTCATCCATTCTTTTGGGACCACGAGATAGTGTGGGGATTGAGGAGAGTGAGGATGGGATAAGCTCGAGCACAATGGAGAGGGCGCAATCTGTTGAGTGACTCGAGACGAGATGCCATGTGTTCTATCTGTACTCATCCCTAGAAGAAGGGAGATGTCTAATCAAGCTAACAGCATCATAATTCCTGCAGAATTCCTTCCCCCATCACTCATCTCTGCACCCAATCTTCACACACTGTCCCCTCTCCTCCATTCAAATCCCCTTCCTCTCCCTTCTATCCCCAGGCATCTTCCCAATCCATCATTACTGCCAATTGACAAATCGTCGCCCTTCCCACCCCTTTCCCTTTCAATTTGGGCACCCAGCGAGCACTACCATTACCGTACCCAATGACCTGCTACCGTAACCCGGTGTGCGGTACCCAGGGGGAGGGGCAGCTGGTCCTCAGGATAGCTTCCTCAAAGGGTGCTCTCGGGCGGCAATTCTTTACGATTCGCTGCACTTTCTCGCTAGAGACTGTACCAATTGGAGAGATCGAGACCCGTGGGGACGAGAGAGTGTGGAGATCAGAGAGAGTTTGTCTCTCCTCTGCCAGGTGATTCAGTTTCGTGTCCCCCCGCACCAAGGGTTGAATTATGATCTAACCTCCTCCCTTTCTTGGTCTCTGATTGAGTCCTGGATAGAGATGGCAAAGGGGAGCCTTCTCTAGATAGGGATCATATCAGCTGCCCATCTAGCTCGTCCATTATCGAGACTCTTTCTTTGCTAGACCAACTACAGGGACTGAGTCATGGAGGACTGACTGGGAGGGGTTACGCAACCAGTTCACACTTGATGCCGCGGCAGTTCAACCGAGGTCGCATAGCAACCACCCGGCATCCGCCTCCTACCGTACTCCAGCCACCCGACTACCGTATCCCTTCGAACGATCGTTTCCGGTGATCTGCCGCCTCAGGCAATTGCTCAACACCGCCTCAAATTGGCACTACCGGTTCTCCTAAATGGTCTTTGCAGACTGTGGAGAAGGGAGGAACGAAAGGGAAATTCGAAAGTGGGTCCTCTCCTTTCACTGCTTTTCTGCACGGCTCGTTTAACACCTTTCTGGATGGGTTTCCTCCTTCTCCCTCCTCTTCCTCGCCTCTAGGCTCATTTCCAATGGCGCAAAGAGAGGGGAAGAAATCAGGCTGAACTCTCTTGTCGGTCACAGTCTTCTTCCCTCTCTTGATCCACTCGTACAAACAACCACAAAGTCGCCTCTCGCTCTCATCGGAACAAACACGACCTACAAATCAGCTGAATGAGAGGAGGATATTGTGTCAGATTGGGGATCCCATCCCGATCGATAGATCAGGACTACGGTATCCGTCACCTCCACTCCTGTCCCCATTGACCAACTGTCGAGTGTCCCCCGCATTACGCAAGGCTGAATCAAGTCTGGAGAATGGCGAGGAGCTAAGGATAAGGGCCCGCACGCCAACTGTTCGCTTGTCATATTCAGGAAGAATGGAGGGGTCTGGATATGGAGAGGAACCAGATTACAGGGTCCGAAAGCCCCGAATCGACCCCGGATGGCCGATCGATTGCATAAGAGGCGAAGGAACAGTGTATACAATAGAGAGATGATCGATAGACACATCGGGTGATTGTATATACATGGATATATTGAGAGAAACTAGTTCGGAATGAAACAGAAAGATACCGATCGAGGAACTCAGGGATCTCTGATCCCACTCGAAGCCACATGGCATCCTGCTCAATCCTCAGGAAATACGCGCAATCTCTTCCCTGTCTGGGGTCATGCAAGCTGTGTCTCCTCCCGCTCGTTTTCCCTCCCTTGCTCTGCATGCTACAGACCACCTGTTACAGTGTGCCAGGCACTATCGGCATCTCTCAGAAGGGAGACAGAGTCTTCATTGGAATTCGAAAGCGAAAGGGAAGGGCCCTCCATACGTCTCTCTTCCCATCTCACAATCAGACAGGCGAATTGTGATTGGTGCGAATGACAAATTACCTTTTCACTGCAAGGCACCGCAGGATGATTCGAACCGCTGCTCATCGTCATAACAAAAATATCCTTGCAGCAGGGAAAACGTTAAGGAACCTATAGATGCAGTATCTATTGATAACTTTATAAAAAATTGAAAAAAAACTATAGATAAAATATTTCCAGAATTTCAGTCGGAAACGCAAACCGGCTTAGCCAAATTTCCCTAATTAAGCCCTATCATGAAAGAGGCAAAGGCCGGACACAGACAAAGAAAGTGCAGAATATTCAAGCATCTCCCAATGAGTCTCTCTCTCCATCTCCATTCTCTATCTTCTCCTTGCATCTACAGTGCCAGAATGTTGCTTGATGGGCTGAATGACAGGCAGCGAAGAGATGGAAGAGGGAAGAGCAATTTGGAGAGATGGAATTCACATGGAGCATAATTATGAGCGCGATTGGATTGA
Source organism: Pristionchus arcanus (assembly GCA_900490705.1). Taxonomy (NCBI): domain Eukaryota; kingdom Metazoa; phylum Nematoda; class Chromadorea; order Rhabditida; family Neodiplogasteridae; genus Pristionchus; species Pristionchus arcanus. Next base: position 65,118 of record LS487995.1, read on the forward strand.
ATTGGGCATCAAGGATCTTGCAAATAATGAGAAAAAGCAACGCAACATCTAATGATTAGTTCCGAGAAGGCTGCACTACACCATAATTGAAGGGCACTTCGGAACCCTGCCAGAGTACGGTAGAATAGTGCATAATACCAGACTGGGCCGGGCCGGGCAGCGCAACACCCTTCTCCGGCCTCCCCTGCGGCCGCGCAATCGCATCGAGAAGACCAATAGTACGACTCTCTCCATTCCACGTGATCTCTCGCTCTCTCTGATCATCGAAAGAGCATGCATAATGGAGAGATCAGGACCGTTCTCCCATCGAGACATTCGAATGTTCAGAAGAAAGGGAAAACGGGAGAATGGGCGAACGGAAATCTGAGGAGGAGAACAGAAGAGAGGCTTGCGCAAGCGAGAACTACGCCATTCCATCGCACACAATGAATAAATCTCCACCGAGAACGGATGACCGCTCGGAATGGCAAAGGAGCAGAACACGCTCGAACATTCGAACACACGATCCAAAAATGGTCTACAATGAGTCAAAAATCGTACTGATTCCAGACTAATCGATTACACGTAATCATCTCGAGACAAAGTGCACAATCGTACTCCTCCCTTCTCATCTCGAGTCTCGGCCCCCTCTCCAAAGGGAAGCGCGCGCTCTGGTCTCTGATTCAGAGCGTGCTGATCGAACGAAAGTGAGAACGAAGGAGGGGGAGAACAAGTAAGGGGGAGGAGGGAGGTAGAGGGAGGGGAGGTGGTGAGTGATACGGAGGCACGACAAAGAGAAAACATCACCCGGTCAAATGCCGCACTTTCGATTCGAATATCGGTCTGTGACGAGTAAGAAGAGGAGGGAGAAGAAGGAGGAAGACGGGAGGGAGGAAATCGAGACACGTCTTGGTACCACCAGTGGCATTTAGGGCGAATGTCAGATATGAAATCAATGCGAGCGCGGTATTGAAGGCTCCCGGCGACTGGAGGCAACGAAGGGAAGACGATCTCTCCCCTCTGGCCAGTTTGAATCCTCCTCCTCTCCCCTTTGGCACTTTGCCAGAGGCTGTTTCTCCGCCCCTTCTCTCTCTTCGGCAGAGGAAGAACCATCCCATCTCTTCTCTGACCCGACCGTCCTCCTCCCCTCCTCTCAGCTAGCGTAATAATAATGGCTGAGTGAGCCATCCTCTGTGAGAGATAGAGAGGGAAGACTCTCGAAGAGACGGTCGGGGACAGACAGAGAAACGACGAGATAGTGGGTAGATCGAGGAGTGTCTCGGGAGATGATCCCCACCCACCAAGTGTGCTCATATTTGAATGAGGACATCTCGGGGGAGGACTTGCAAAGGGAAGGGATAGAGGGAGAGGGGATACGGTAATATGCCTCTCGACCTCTCTCTCTCATTCTGCACACATGCCATTGCAGACTCATTACGGATTAGCCCTGCAGTCATAACCCTACGGGGCCAATCTACGAGACCTCAAGGTCACTCCATTCAAATATATCGAGACCTACAGTACTCTCCCACCGTATTCCAAGGAAGATCAAAGTATTGATCCACCCCTTGGTTATTTACAGTCGGCCGCAGCTGCTCTTCTCCACTTCAGTGCCAACGACAAAGAGCCTCCCATCGCTCTCCAAACCAGAAGCCTGGAAGCACCGTGCTCTCTCTTCTCCTCTCACTATCTCACTGGTTAGAGTGGCGAGATAGCGTGCTCAACCAAGAGAGCCTGCCAGTTTCTCTCCTACCAGAAGAGTTACAGCCCCTTCGCGGGGGAAGCTCAGGACAGGCGCCCATCAATCTTCCGCTCCTCCTTCTCCTCTGCAGATCCTTCCCTTAGGCACCGATGCCTACCGTAACTACTGCAACTTTTGGGACATCTTATTCTCAGAAGTGCATGAGTATCATGCTCTCCATCTGTCCTCAGCTACATGCATTCCACCTGTTTCTTCTCTATCAGTGTGATCTTCAATCACTCCCTCCAGCTTTCCCTCCTTGCATCATCCCTTCCATTCAATCCTTGCAGCTGCCATCTGTGCTCGTTTCCTCATTAGTCTCGGGACACCATCTCCCCTTCTCGAGACGAGAGAGCACGAGGAATCGAGAGAGCACCCAAGATAGGGCCATCCCCTGTGTGTGAGGAGGAGGACAGTTCTTCTCAGACCCGGCTGGGTGACCTCAGGGATCGGGATGACGCAATCGCCCCCTTTCACTTTGCCCTTCTGGAGAGGACGAGGGCAGAGTGGGCACCCGAGGCTGCATTTGAACGGGCCCCCGAGGGCACACCATTCGAGTGCCCTGGGGCAATATGTTCCTTTTTATTGACGGAAGCTTCTGGGCGGAACGTTTGAACTTCGAGTCATAGAGCACTGGTCAATTAAGATCATAGAATTACGCACAACATGAATTCCAATTTATGGGTACGGTACCACACCCTGCGGGCCTTTCCCTTTCTTCTTCTCCAATGTACTAGCCTACCTCATTAATCCGTCTGGGTCCACGATTTGAAAGTGAGAGTAGAAAGTGAGTGAAGGATACCAAAAAACCGCAGCCTGGAAATCCCATTAAAATCGGATAGCCATTTCTCCCCTTGATGGACTCGATCGTATCTTATCTATCCCAGGTGAACGAATGGAAGTGGGGAGATACGGTAGGAGTACCTTTCAAGTCTGAGTTGGGAAAGCGGAGATGGGAAGTTGTTAAGGGAGCGAAGAAAGAAAGGAAGAGTGCACACCGTTAGCAAAGTAAGGAATGGAATGGGCCTGGAGGCTATTCAAAAGAACGACACCTTTCAGGCGTAAAGTGAAAATTAGGGATCGAAAATTAGAAAAAAAAATGAATGTGTCGAATGACAGTTGAACACAAATAAATGAGGCACCTCGACAAAATGAAAGAAAGGCGAATCATAAATGTATTTGACAAGTCTGATAGGATAAAGTTAATATAATCCAACCACACACAGCGCCTTCCATAACGAATGGACTGGCAGAACAACTCCAACCTTTCCTTCCTTCTTACCAATCGATTACGCAACGAGTCACGAACTCTGGAGAGAGGCCAATGGGACTGAGCAAGGATGATAGGAGAAGAGAAAAGGAAAGGGAGAGAAAGTGGAGATGTATGATAACGAGGACTGATATCTGTCCCTCTCCCTACTCCATTCTCTATCAATCCTCATGGATGGGTCGGCAAAGGTCGGAAATGGATGGCGCAATACACGGACATTACTCAATGCAGCCTACGGGGTCAGTCGATATTCCCCATATCTGATTGGCAAGATGTGGAAGGTTCGACACTACAGAAATTTAAATTATACTCATTAAGTAATACAAATAATAGAAGCCTCACATCAACTGAGGAAGAAATTGCAAAGGATAGTTCATATTTCAATTTCCAGATCGTTCCCCTTTAGATACATAAACATGCAGTGCTCATAACTCCACTTATTGTCCATTCGGCTCTCTCTGATCTCTCGCGGAACCGTAATCAACCTTTGATAAGTGGACCCTCTACCGTATGACGCAAGTTCCCATAAACAACCGAATTCCGCGCTACCGTATTCGTACGATATAGTAATAATCGTAGGCGATTGTTCCTGTCATTCCGTTCACCCTTTTTGCACGATTGATCATGGGTTGATGATGCATCTCTCGCCTCTTTTTGACTCACAATCGCCTAGCATTTCCCTCTCTCCCCTCATCCAAATACCAACCCCGCACCCAAAGAAGGGGCCTATCGGGAATTTGAAATTGTACGAACTACGGTACGCTCAATCAGTTCCCCATTCGAGTATGCCCTTCTTCTCTCTCGCAACACCCTCCCTCCTCCCCTCTCTCTCGGAGTAACAAGGAGGGGCACAATAAATGGTGGAATGGCATGTCTAATGGGTCTTGATCTCCTCGGGTGCCAAAAAGGAGAAGAGGGGCAGCACAATGGGCCATTCTGAGTGATCGACCCTACTCATTCATTCATTCTGTGCCCTTCTTTTCTTCTCTCTTCTCACCCATCACTTACAGAGTACTGATACAAGAGGGATCAGGACACTACTCGAGAGAGATACAAGTCCCATTGAGATGATGAGGTGATGAAAAAAATTATGGAATACGCTAGCTACCGTATTCAATCTCCCAGTCTAAACCTACCGTACTCCCCGACATAGCCCATCAACCTTGATTACTTCTTGTGCCCTTCGGCTAGTGGTGCCTTCAGAAGAAAGATGATCCATTTCGAGACCTTGAGTCAACCCATTACGGATGGAGATAGACGGGGGGGGGGGGAGAAGTTTTGGTAGGTGGTTTTCTGACGGTCTCCCAATCGCTCAAGGGCTCCCGTAATGGATTGACAAGAGGTGAAAAAGGCCGAAGGGCAAGGGGAGAAAGAGAGGGGAATTCCTACTGTGAAGTGAAAACAGAAGAAGGAAAATTAAAGGGAACGATTGCAATGGCATGATCACCCACTGGGAAAGGGTACTGGAGTAAGGGGGGGGGGAATAACAATGGAAACTGGGAGGAATCAGTTTGAATTGTTTCACAGTATGTCAATCAATGTTGCTTCCGACAGTGATTGATTAAGAGTACAGAGCAGAAATTATTGCGAATTTATGAAACAGTAATTTTACTATACCTTTAAACCGAACAAAGATTATGTCGAAGCCACACTTTTGCCAGCATTTCTGAGCATGAGATGATAGACTAACCAAAGAGGTATCCTCGAGAAATTAGAAATAGAGCCAAAAGGGATATGCAAACCTCATCATTCCACGCATTCTCTCACTGATCAGTTAGATTAGAGACAACGGTGAATTGAGAGAATTCCTCGATATGATGACTTGCGCAAGCTACTTAGGGTGAGATATACGGCCGCAACCTCGGCCATTCCGCCTGATATGAAGGTCGGCCGAGATATTCCAATGGGACATCAATCGAGTCATCCATCAACAATGACAAAAACAACTCGAACAAAGGGGTTGGATATCGTGATCTCAACTGTTTTTGCATGAACACAAGAGTGCAGAACGACTGGTAAACTGGAAAGATTTAAAACAAAACTTTCCGATAATATCGACAATTAATATCTCAATATTTTGCAACAAAGAATGCATGGACCCAAAATTGTGGATGGTTCTGAGCCTAAACGGGGACGATTCTTCGCTCGAAAGAGTCCCCTCTCTAATTACAGTGCGACTGTCCGTATGCCCTCGAGCTTCTCTCCTCCATCCACACACTATCTCCCTTTCCTCAGCTTCCGCTCTCTCCATTTCACATGATCTCTCGTCTCCTGCAGACTGTCTCTTCTAGCCCTTGGGGGACTAGGATACATGAGAGGATATACCCGTCTGTCTGTCTGCCCGTTGTTACTCCATATTCAAATGCGCAATGGCAGAGGCGGATATGGAGAGCATGGGGTTAGAGTGGGGGCAAGGGGTAGATCATTACTCCTTCGCACAGTGGGAGCTCACTCTGTTCCTTATGCTAACTGGAGGAATCACACCCTCTGGGAGGATCGACTTCCTTCCTTCTTCGGATCAGTTACTCAATCTTGTCAGTGGGTGCTTGACGTAATCTCCATCTACTCAAGTCTCCCACTGGCCGAAACTTGATCCTGATCATACCGTAACTTCGACAGATAATCCATTCATCCAGATGGTGAATATCCGAACTTAGAATGGAAGATAAGGGATCTCCCTCCACTAATTCAAACAAGCACATCAATCTTGTCACACCTAGTTCATCCACTATCATTGGCCCAGATCTGCCTAGCACTTAGCACCAACTTTACATGGCTATACACTTTGCATTCTCTCTCTCCAATCTCCAGTGACATTCAGTCAGCACTTCTTATCAATGCCTCTGATCATATGGTCAACGGCCCTGGAATTGACGAGAAAAACAAAACAGAGAGATTACGGTAGCTAAGAGAGTCGGAAAGATGAGAAGATCAGGCATTACCTCCTTCACACCTACTGGGGAAGCTAATCCGTCAAGAGAGTTGAGATTTGGTCGGCACACAAAAGTAGACTTCTGTTGAGAACACATAGTAGAATTAGAGAAAATATACCCAGTAGAGGAAGATAAAAAACATCATAGGGAAAATATCTGAATTTGAACAGATTTGCTAGAGTACTAAATATATAAATTAGAAGATGATAATTTAAAACCAAAAATTGTGCGAGAAAACAACGATCACATGAGAGAGTACAACAGCAGGCACTGCCACTATTCTGTTCTTATCAATCAACGATAAAGGAGGAAGGGAAGTTCCAGACTCAAGACTACGAGAATACTAATAGATTGACGTTTTCACCCGAGATTAGCCCTTGCCCGGCGCCATGATATTATGCACGAAACAGTCACGACACATTTTACGAATGGAGAAATAGAGCTCGACTATACTATCCCTATCGGTTCGGATGCTAAATAATTAATGATCGATGGGTAATTGGAGCTTGGAGAGGGGAAACGGAACCCGAAAGCGGAATCGATCGAGCGAACGGCTGTCAGAATGGTACACACTGGCACAACAGTGGGGAGACCGTCCCAGGACCCCCTCAGGGGGCTTAGTGTAAGACTTTTACCCTGTGAGCAACAGTTGACACGACCGTGGCTAAACAACATTTCTGAGACCCCCAACAGACGCGCCCTCGATATTCTTGAATTTTCGAAAAAAATAATAAAAAAATGTTAACCTCGCGACTTTGGACGAGCCTCGTCAGCCCTCTACTCGAAGGCCGCCGATGCGCTGAAAAGGATAAGCGATTGGTGGAGTTACGCAAGGGAATGGATAAGGCAGATCGGGACAAAGAACTAGAGACTAGGGAAGAAGGAGGACAAATGACGACTGTAAACGAGAGCTGTAAACGGCGCCATCGTGAACAGAGACAGCGATCACTCAATGCAGTCACAAGGGAATCGATCGAGTTAAAGAAGGAAGGAAAGACCGACCGGGTAAACTGTGGGTGTTGCCAAGCACGCAACAGTCGCGCGGACGGACTCAACAACAACATTATCGTTCGGAAAGGGGAGAAGGAGAAGAGAGGAGGGAGAGGAGGAAGAGATAGGAAGCGAACCGACTCTGCCCTGAGGCCATTACGCGTAAACAAGCGATAGCCCACACCTGGCATGGACTGTTTGAACGCTCCGGCTGGTAATTACAGTGGAAATCGAACGAGCAACAATAAGAATCGAGAGGAAACGGAGCAAATGCGAATAGAAATCGTCAAAAATTTCAATGCTAAAAAAATCAATATTTTCTGGAATACCGTAATCCTTTCGTGTCAGGAATTCTTACAGTAATGTTCGTGTATTACAAACTCGTGTTTTTTCAAATTTATTTATTTGATTAGTTTTTGTGATTGTATTCACACGGTCATTACTCAGTGCGGAGTGTAAGGGCACGATTCCCAGTGTGACCACTCCTCGGGTGGCGCATTCCCGACCTTCTCGGCGGCTCTTTTTGAGTTCTGTTGTACACACAATGAATGGATGGCAACTCGCGCAATGCTTAGTCAAAGAGAACAATGAGGGATAGTGGACCCGCAGTTATGTAATGGCGTCCTTAGAAGGTTTTGGACGGGCAAGGACCGAAGGACACCTGTCGAGTTATTCGAAGATCTATTGTAACTTGAAGGAAGAATATTTTTTATCATCACCAAAAATTTAACAGTATTTTTGTAATTCTAGATAGATGATAAAACTTAGCCCGTATTGATGAATTGTACGATGGGTCCATTATGACTCATCTAAATGTTAGTTCGGGGACTGCTAAGAATAGCCCGAGTAGCCGTGGTAACTGTAGGTGTCTTCGAATAAGTCCACTTAGAGAGCCGAGGGAAGACCTGAAATTATAGTAACTCTTGAAAATTGACCGAGGAGGTACCTATTTTAGGAGCTCCAATGACGCACTACAATGCTGTGTTTGGAAGTTCAATGAAGTTGGAATAGATAAAAAAGGCCTTATTATTTGGTGTAGACTATTTCAATGGTGTAAGTAGGAATAAAAACATGGAACAAAGTTATCAAGGTTCAAGAAGTTTATGAGTTTATTCGGATTTGCACGCGACATTCTTCTCAAATTATAATTGCGTCGTTCCTTCTCCTGATCTTCTTCGTGGACTCATATTCGATGCTATCATAGGAGATACTGCTGACGTAGTCCACGACATCTCCTTTCGCTTCCAAGTGAATACCTATTCAATTTATTTTTTTCATCAAGGAGTGCACTCACCTCTCTCCTCAACTTGGGCGACGTAATCAATAACAGAACTGGCTCAGCAAATGCGCTCAATGTGTTGGGGAAGAGGTACTGTAGACGACATTGATTATCGATTGATCGAGTTTCTGACATACCAGGCCAACAACAGTAGCTTGAAGATCGCTCTTGTTCAGCAACAGTGCTATGAACCAGATTGACTGAAAATGTGATTCGTAGAAATTTATTCGTATTCATTTTTGTACCTGAAGAATGCTCTTGAACATGTGCGAAGTGGTCAGTACCACAGCATAGAAAGCGAACATTTTCTCTGGACGATCGGAGTCTATTCGATCCTGCACATTACGTGTTATGTTTCAAGGCGCACTTATTTTAGGCAAAGACCATATTGCCAAAAACTGGTCTGGATAACTTTTTCAGTCTTTGAAACAACAAAACTTACTCTTAATCGCTCAGTTCTGAGTCTCAAAACTGAGAAAAAGCACATCGGAACAGTAGTGATGAAGAAGAAGAAATAACCAGCTGCAGCGAAGGCTTTCGCTATCTGAAAATCATTTTTAGATTGAATTGATGGATGGAATTTGCTCACAGTTTGCCCGGGATTCGTGATGCCAATGAAGATTCCATAGCCGTTCGCTGTAGGTAGAAACACGGATCCAGATAGAGGGAAGTAACAGTAGATCAGAGTGGGAAGGCCGAACATGATCACAAGACAAACGGGAATCACTCGACCATCCCAGATCTGAAGTTTCTCTCTCAGGGTATTTGTAGCGGGCCTAAACGCTTACATTCTTCTTATGAATCAGGCAAATTGCAGTAAATCGAGTGGTCACAGACAGAGTTTTCCCGATTGAAATGGCTAATGCGCAAATATGCGATAACATCGAATCAATATTGAGGAAGACACCTGAAGAAAATTCAAAGTGTTTTATCTGCAAAGTATCTACAAACCCCGATTGGGAAAGTACTGAAATCGATTGTCAATCAGTCGCAGTACCCAATTGAGCAGGACATTGGAAATTGCTGCCACTCCTAAAATTAGATTGTGGGTGAACAGATTTCAGGAATCACCAACCTGTCGCTACTGAGAATACGTAAAATTCCGATCGGAAATTGACTGATCTCGCTTTGATTATTCTGATGAGAATGTATGCATAAAGAACACAGAAGAAGGGCTCGATGATATCCGAATAGATTATTTTGAGCACATCGAGAACTTCAGAGGCAGTCGCCATTTGGTAGTGCGAGAACTAGTAAAGACTTCTGAAATCTCCTTCGTATACTTTTTGCCGTTTTATTATATTCAGCGCCAGCAGACTAGTCTGACTTAGTCAGACGCCGAACTCCTAGAAAAGTGCTAAAGAGATACCTTGCAATAGCGTGAAGGATTTAATTTGACGGTAGAACTTCTGAGAACGGAGTAGAAATCGAAGTGAGGCCTTCTATTCTCTCGTACCTATCCCAACCACTGGTGGTGGCAATCCGCGTGATTCAGACCCTGGGGGTGAGAAATATCTCTTTCATCCTTCACGATCTCTCGATTCTCTGACTGACGAGATAGCGAGCAGAATGAAGAGATCACTCCCCCTTGAAGACATTTCAACCTACCAATCATCTCAACTGATAGCTAGGGGTGAAAAAGTTGTGACGACAGTGATACTTGCTCTCTTTTCTAGTTTTCGTGTCTCTCTGTTTCAGTTATATTTGGAAGCCACGGTCTCCATCACACAAGTTGATTGGCCATTGTCGTAGAAGAATTATAAATACAGAAAGAAATATCACTTTCTAAAAGAAATATTCTAGTTGAAACCATCCGAAATTATGCCTTTCCCTGAAAGGCGGAAATGGAAAAGAGTGAAGTCTATCAAACTCTAGACAACTTTCCAACCTAATTTGCGGGTTCAACGCCAACTGCCATTTATTTTTTTCGCATTTAATTCACGTTTGAAGGAAAGGGGCAAACATCCAGGATGACTAACAACTTAATTTCAACAACAATCAGTCGTGATAACGATTTGAATTCGCACTTTCAAACATACTGTCCGAGGAAAAATATATGATCGTTTCTGAGGATTCCGAAGAGGAAAGGACGATCGATGAAGATTATAGGGATCGAAGGAGAATCATCACCATCCTCGTCTATTTGAATACCATGATCTCCCTCTGTCACAGCAGCAGCTTCCGTCCCTTGTTCATTTACCAAAATTATCTAATTGTATAATGTGTATAATAAATATATTTTATACAAACTTCAATGACGGCTTTGTGCTTGATTTTGGAGATAAAAAGAAGCTCATGAGAAATCTAAAGAACACTGTTTCAAAGTTCTCGAAATCAGATAAATCAATGAGCAAACCTTGGAGAGATTGGCTAAGAGCTCATTGAAGAGAGTTTTCACTCCCATCTTCTGTAGGGTCTCTTTTGCATGCAGCTCGGACTCGAGCTTGAACTTGGGAACAATTATCTAAAAACTGAAAAGATTACACTTCAGAAAAGGCTGCAATACCTCCACAAATTCGAGTTTCGCTTGTTTCATAATATTTACGAGTTTTCCTCCGGTTAGTCTCTTTTTCATATTCTCGAGATTTGAAGACTCCTTGGGCATTAGATAGAAAAAGTTGAACTTTTTGTCCTGAAATTTGCAAGTTTCTTGGTAAAAATGATTATTGAATTAGTTACTTGGTAAGGCATCAGAAGAAGCGTTCCAAATTCATTATTCCAATTGACGCGAAAGTTGTTGATCGTATGCATGATTTCAATCTAAACAGATAACTTTATCTCCGACAGTCTCGTTCGACGTTCGAAACATTCCTATCTCGAATTGCAAACCATTCGCTCTCCTGTTACTCCTTTGAAGAAATCAGGTCCTGCTGATTCAAACGATATTTTCCATTTTGCAAGAAAATGAATGACATTGATGAGAATAGCAGCTGTCTAAATTTCACATTTTACGAGAATTCATGGACAATGAATTCATACACAGTTGTCGATTTCATCGGCGTTCACAATATTCCCGATTTTACCATTTGTCGCTGTTTTTACAAAATGGTTTATCTTATTTGCTGAGCCGACCTTATCTCTTAGATTGACTTTGTCTACCTGAAAATAATATAAAATTCTTAAAATTATTTTTCTGACCCACCTTGACATCGTACTTGTTTTGAATGTGATTTTGGTAGGCCGCGTCAATGGGAGTCTGCAAATAATTTTAATTGGATTGAGGAAAATGGAATGTTACTCACTGAATAATTGACGTATAGACGATTAGCAGATTTGAATAGCACTTTGGATTTGCTAGTTCTCGATTGGGAGTGAGCAAGAGAGGAATAGAAGTTGGTCACGTCTGATGGAGTGCAACCTAAATAGGAGATTGCATCGACAGATGAAATAAGATATTTACCCTTGAGAAGAAGATGCGTTAGTTCTTTCTGAGTGTCGCCATCAGCTCCATCGTGAACGATGGATAGAGCGGTGTTGAGGGAGAATGGAGAAAAGACAAAGGATTGATTGGTATGGGCAGAATTTCGAAGAAGAGAAAGAGCGAGGGAAGTTGAGAGAATGGCTGCTGTAGAACAGACCATCTGAAAGAATGAAAAGGAAAAAAGAAAGGAAGGAAAAGGTGAACGAATATGAGTGAAAGACAAGCTGCTCAAGGCGAGAATGAAAGGATCTCGTTTTGAACTTGCAATACCCTATCAATTGACACTGCCGCGCTTGAGAGCGCGAATCGGTTCTCATTATCAGTTTCGGTCAAAGAGAGTGGGAGCTGTGTATCAATCATTGTTTTTATTTGCAGGAACATTCGATAATCTTCAATATTGCGATCGTTCTGTTGTGAAAATATAACTATATTATTATTTTATATATGATAAATATATAATAATAATTATTATTATAATTGCGTCGTTCCTTCTCCTGATCTTCTTCGTGGACTCATATTCGATGCTATCATAGGAGATACTGCTGACGTAGTCCACGACATCTCCTTTCGCTTCCAAGTGAATACCTATTCAATTTATTTTTTTCATCAAGGAGTGCACTCACCTCTCTCCTCAACTTGGGCGACGTAATCAATAACAGAACTGGCTCAGCAAATGCGCTCAATGTGTTGGGGAAGAGGTACTGAAAACTTTTGATCGATGTATCTATTGTATGATGATAATCCATACCAGTCCGACAGCTGTTGCTTGCACGTCCTTATTATTGAATAGAAGAGCTCCAAACCAGATTGTCTAAAAAATCATGGTAGTTATCACGATAGTTATCTGATCAAGAATCAAAGCACAAAACACAAACCTGCAGAATGCTTTTGAACAAGTGAGATGTCGTAAGAACAATGGCATAAAACGCGAGCATTTTCTCATGACGATCGGAACCGAGTCTTTCCTGCTCTTTTTTCTGTAAATTCTCATGGAAGCGAAACAAGGAAAAATGATAGCTTGAAAATTTCTGGAGCTATTCGGAGCTGGGAAAAGCACGTACATTCAGTCTCTCGGTGCGTAATTTTACAATTGAAAGACAACACATCGGAATCGTTGTAGAAAAGAAGAGAATATATCCGCCAGTGGCAAAGGCTTTTGCAATCTGTAAATACATGTTCATCACAAATCCTCAAATAGAAAGCGTACCAATTGTCCGGGCATTGCGATTCCGATGTAGTATCCATAACCGTTGCTTGTCGGAGTATAAACGGGATCGAATGCGGGGAAGTAGGAATATATCAGAGTTGGGATTCCGAACATTATCGATAGGCAGACAGGTATGGTTCGGCCCGTCCAGATCTGTAACGACATTTTTCGTCATTTGTGAGTTTTCATTCTCACATTCTTGAGGTGCATCAAGTAAATGGCAGTGAATCGCGTAGAAACTGAGAGAATTTTCCCGATTGAAATGGCTAACGCGCAAATATGGGACAACATCGAATCTATATTCAGGAAGAAACCTGAACTGCATTTCAATGTACAAAAGAAAAATAACGATACCGCGATTCGGAAATAATTGAAATCGGTAATCGATAAGTCTCAGCACCCAATTCAGCAAGACATTCGTAATGGCAGCAGCTCCTGAGTACGATTCGTCATCCCGAATTTTTCTTTAAACTTGCCTGTCGCTATTGAAAACACGTAGAATTCCGAGCGGAATCTAATCGATTTAGCTGTGATGATTCTAACGAGAATGTATGCATAGAGTAAGCAGAAGATTGGCTCGATGATATCCGAGTAAATGATTGAGAGCAGGGAAAGAATCTCAGCGGCTGACGGCATTGGAATCAATAATTGATGAAAAATTTCAACTGAAAAATGACGATTTTCCATTCACCACTGAATAAATATCAACTCGTTATTCGAAATCTCTAAATTCGATAGGACATAAACGAACAGCGTGGGACCATTCCACATCATTGGCTAGACAAATAAAATGTTCCTCAAGAATGTTATCGGGCTGTGTTTTGTCTTAGAGACGGGCGATTACTTCTTTTGTTGCACAAAAGTTTATCGTGAGAGCAAATGGGTGTACTTGAACTTTCAGAATTTTCCGCACATGTACATATTAACATTCGCAATGGAATAAGAATCAGACGAATTGTCCCAGGAATAGAATGTCTTCATCTCTGATGATTCCAAATAGGAAGGAGCGATCGATGATGATTGTAAAAGGAGCACTCCTTTTAGTGCACTTGACGGCGGTAACAGCAGCAGCTGTAGTACCCTGTTCATCCATCTGAACGAGTGAGATTCCTTACTCCAAGTAATGTTAACCCACCTCAATCATTGCCTTGTGCTGCACTTCGGATACCCGAAAACGAGTATCAGAAATCTGAAAGAGAATGAATAATTACGGTAGAAGAAGTAAACAAACCTTCGTAAGATTGGCTTGATCATTGAACAGAGTTTCAACACCCATCTTTTTCAGCACCTCAGTTCCATCAATTTCCGACTCTAGCTTGAACTTGGGAACAATAATCTAAAAATAGGTTTGGATTATTTTTTTCAATTTTTTTTTGCAACTATACCGTTACTTCCGTTCTATGGGCATTTCTCAATAGGCCGAGAAGTCTCTCGCCGGTAAGTTCCTTTCTCAGGTTATCGATATTTGAAGACTCATCAGGCATGAGATAGAAGAAGTTGTACTTTTCATCCTGAAAACGATGATCTTTGACTAAATTTTTTAAATGGATTTACCTGGTAGGGCAATACTAGAACAGTTCCAAAATCATTTATAGTATTTACATTGAATTTCTCCTCATTTATCGACATGAATTCCATCTGAATCAATTGCTTCGGTTTACAGTGTAAATATTTCAACAAAAATTTACCTGTTTAATTCCGTTAAATAATCGAGAACGTGTACAACTATGTTTGAATGGAATCTTCCATTTTCCGTGAAAGTAGATGGCGTTGACAAGGTACGCAAGATTCTACGATGTCTAATGAACGAAATTAGAGAATGAAAATAGTAGAATACATCATTAGACATCGCATCGGCGTTAATTATTTCCTTGATCATTCCATTCGTTTCTTGATCGACAAAATTGTTCATTGTATCTGCTGCATGATTATTGTCTCGCAAATTGAGATTCTCGACCTGAATATCGATTGGGAAAATCGTAGAGTCATTGGACCTATCGTGCGTTTGAAATTCTCAGCACATGAGACGTGCTGTTTAGCGAGCTATTAATTGTCTGGGAGAGAGGAAGGGCAGAGATAGGGGAGGCTACGATCCTCCTCCCGGCCTCTTCCTAACCCCGCCCCCTCGAAAGGTAGTCAAAGGTCAGCTACGTGCGGAATGGAAAATAATCTCACGATATATAGCCGGGACGAGGGGAACGTGGGATATGAGCACGTCAATGTTCGCACTCTGCACCATCCACTTGCAATTGAAGGAGTATCGTCCCACATGCCGTTGTAATTGTCTTCAATGTGTTGCTGATAGTCGGCCTTCAGAGAAATCTGTAAAAATAGTAGTGCGAATTCAGAATTATATTCTTTTCTTACTGAGTGATCAATATAGAATCGGTTAGCCGATTTGAATGTCACTTGAGAATTACTGTCTGATGAAATGGAAATGGCAAGCGATGAGTAGAAGTTTGTCACATCGGATGGAGTGCAGTCTAAGTGATTCGATTTGCGGAAAATCTGGACATATCTATCAATCACTTGTCAGTAGAAGATTAGTTAGTTCTTCCTGCGTTTTTCCATTGGCACCATCATGTACAATGGATAGGGCAGTGTTGAGGGAAAATGGAGAGAGGACGAATGACTGATTCGGACTGGAAGAATGTCGAAGAAGGGAAAGAGCGAGGGATGAAGTGAGAATGGCTGTCGAACACACCATCTGAAAGAATATTCACGAAAATAATTTGAAATAGTGAGACGACAATTGAATAGGGAATAAGGTTCTGGAGAGGGGAAACTTGATGAGTAAAGGGAAGTAGAAGCAGCTGGCACAAATCGAAAGGCCTAGCGTCTTCGTTCCAAAAAAGTTATGAGACGGGAGAAAACAGACGCATCATTCAACAGATATTTAACGGTTAGATTTTTGTACATATTGCTACTTATCACTTTAGCAGAGGACCTCTACGATGTAGCTCTGTTCACCAGGGGAAATTGCCCAGTGGCAGATAAATACGCGATATTCTTGGACGAATCGATCAATTCCTCTGGCTGGAATACTCGACAAGATCGTGTGCTGTCAAGTAGAGTATGGGAATGCATACTAAATAAAGGAAAACCTCAAAAAAAATCGTTGACTTGTAAAATTATTTTCTGAACGCCGAATGTGGAGTGATTATGAAGGAAAATAACTGGATCGTGATTCTATGATCAGGAATTTCAAATTATAAAACCATAGAAGTAGATCTTTCATGCTCCGAATTATCACCATCACGGAGTTTCTTCTTTCGCTTATTTCAATGCTTTTTTTTAGTTTTAGTTTGTAGAGATGTGTGTTCCACATTATTCAACTTCTAAATAAATCTTCTCATTAGCCTGTCACATTCTTTCTTCAGTGTGTCTTCAACCCAACACATTCATCGAAATTCATTTACTCGCTAGACAAATAAACAAAGAGAGAGAAAATGGATCATCGAAGCTACCGGATTTACTTTGTACGCGCGTTCACAGATCGAACGACTGCGAAGGGGCGCGAAATTTGAATAATTCTCAGATGATCTCTAGGAAATACTCTGGAGATGGGGGGAAAACATGCAAATAATAGGGTGAATTGCGAACAAACTTCGTAGTTTGGACAGATGAGGTGCGCAATTAAAAAAGGGATGGGAAGGGACTGAGCTTGGTGAATCAGTTCCTAAGAAGGGTCCAAGGGAGAGGGAAGGATAAAGTTGATTGGAAGGAGAAATCCCAGACTTATTCGGAAATTGTTGAGGAACAGAGGGTAGCGACATGCACTTACGAAAGAGATCACTTACAAGGGAAGAAATAAACGAAGTCTTAGCGAGAGAGAAATGAAGAGATGGAGGAAAGGCAGTACGGGGAGATAAAGTCTGTGTTCAGATGAAGAGAAAGTCAGAGGGTCTAGAATATTTACACGTAGATGGAAGGAGGGATGGGGTGTAGGGTTGTCAGGATGAAGAATCCGTCTCTTCATTCCTCGTATTGTCAGAGTGACGAATGAGCTCATGGAATGAAGAGAACGAATCTTCATCCTGACAAGCCCCATTGGGATCAGATGGATCTTAGAGAACGGAGGACGTTGCAGCGGTCACTTGATTGGTCGTCGATGACGCCGTCGAACCAGTCGTTGTCGTCGATGCGGGCGAATTCTGGGAGGTCCCACTTCCTCCCGACACAGCAGCAGTTGTCTCACGGGCTGCGACTGCTGCAGCTGCTGCCTGGGCTGCGGCCTGCTCCCGTGCAGCAAGAGTGGCTGCAGAGAGACCACCAGCAGGCATACCGGCAGCTTCGCGTTGCCTGCAAAGGGTGGGGTTGAAACAACTTTAGTCAAAATTTGACGGGTTTTCTAAATCAGGGAAGCTACAGTATCCAAAACATTCGTTTCGGGAGCCACTCACTTCTTGAACTCTTCGAAGTCATCTCCGAGGATCGTCTGGATCTCATTGGCCATGAATGCCCATGGCTGGACAATTCCGCCTCCTCCACTTCCCAGAGGGCACTTCTCGCCGGAGGGACAGTACATCTCCTGAACGGAATAGGTTAGGTACGGTAGGGGTACGGTACCCTTCGAAAGTAATACGATACGGTAGCACTAAGCTATTTCTACAGTAGGAGTACGGTAAGAGTACGGTATAATCATGGTACTATGAATACGGTAAGAGCTACAGTACCTGGTTGGTGACCTGGTGCTTGATGCTCTTGCGGGTGCATGGGAAGCAGAATTTATGGGCGGATTGGGAGGGGCACTGGACGAAGTGCGTGTCCTCCAGTCGCTCGTGACAGAGAGTGCAGCGGAGTGGACGATCGTTACTGAAAGTGGAGGTACGGTAAGATCACGGTAGGGGTCAATCGACTTCTGACTTTTTGTGAATTTCCCCTAATTCAACCGTTTCATCACTCAATATCGTCCTTCCCAGCAGGTAGTACTACTCCAAGACAGAGAGTCATTTTCGCCCGTGTCCGACCTTGCTCAGAACCGGAATCAATTACTGAAAAGGCCGCCTTTTTACTAGTGCTCGCGCTCTTTTTCTGGCAGTTTTTGTCCAATGATACTGTAGCGGATACCGTACCCGTTCTGTGAGGGAGGGAAGCGCCTTCTGGCTCCATTGTCAGGAGAGTGAGTTGACGTGGGCGAGACCGACGTGGTCGTTGCGTCTCCTGAACGGATTATTGATTAATTATCGATTTATTATCGATTGATCCCTCGAGTAAATACGGTATGGAATGCGATGCACCCATAGAATCTTCAAGAACTTCTCTTTATCTGCATCATCAGATGGTTTCTCAGAATCTTTCCGTTTGCCTACTCTATTTGTCAAGTATAATATTTGAGTGCTCGTGTATATTTAGAGACGCTTTCGACTCTTTGAGAAACTTCTCATTCTGTTTGCAGTTAGTAAGTTGAGGGAAGGGAGAAAGAGGGAGAGTGAGAACGGATTAGCCTTTCTAATGTTTACTTGATCAAAAGAAGCATTGATCAGAGTAGAGTCCATTTCATTCCCTCTCTGCCCTCTTCAATCCCCATCCTCTTGAATTCATTCCAAAAGAGGCCGTGTCATCCCATAGCCTGACACTACACTCTCATCCCTCAATGCCCCTTCCTCTCCTTCATTCACCCACTCTTTCTCTCGATCAAGACCGGTTTCGAGAGTGAGGGGCGAAAAAAAACCGGCCTTCAATCCCCTCTCTCCCTCTCTCGTGTTACGCAATTCGGGGTCACGTCGAAAGAGGCTATTGAGGAATGGAAAGCAGCGAGAGGGAGAGAGACAACAGAGTGAAAAGAGTGAGTGGACATGTCGAATTATGTGATGTATGGGGAGAAAATTGACCGGGTCAAGGAGGACTCGTTTTTACTGACGGACGAGAAAGATGGAAAACATTGTCTGACTCACCTCTCGCTACTTTGGCGAATGGCTCCACGGGTTTGACGTCTTCCTCGGAGTGTTCTCTCTTCCTTGCAGCAAGAGCGGCGACCAGTGCAGCTCCTTCGGCTGCAGATGTGGGCGGCATGAAGAGGGCGAGAGGGCCCGAGGGCGCGCCCCTTGCTGCAGCCTGCTGCTGCAGCTGCTGCAGCATGGCTAGCTGTTCGAGGGGAAGTTGACCGGGGGCGGCTCCCCCTGGCGCCTGTCCAGGCCGAAGCCCGCCAAGACCCTGCAGCAGCTGCGCTCGCTGTTGGAAGGCCAGGAAGTCGTTGAGGCCGGGGAGATTCATTCCCGGGGGAAGGTGAGGGGGTTGCTGCGGCTGCTGCTGCTGCACCTGCTGCACTTGCTGCGGTCGAGGAGGCGAAGTGCGGCCGACCGGAGCGAGAGGGACATCCTTCTGAAATGGATTATTGATTACTTCCTGATTCAGGGGAGTGTTTTCAGTTCATTCCCTAAGGAGGATAGAGTACGATAGTGTGTTGTGCCCCTCTCTCTCATTCATATCACTCTCATCTTTCTCCCTTCTGATTACTAAGAGTGACGTCCCCCACTTCGATAAGACTGATAAGGGAGACCGCGTGACTGCGCCAGAGAGATTGCGATTGTTTGAGAGCGCATAGAGTTCCAAGTCCAATCGAGGCGGGAAAGGGATGGGGTGAGTGAGAAGCCTTGCCTCGATAAGACTGGCGCCATCATTGAAATAATCAAGTGTCGTCGTTGCTCTCTGACCTCGTCGAGTAATGACAAGAAGTGATAGGGACTTTGGAATGACAGGAGTAGTGATAAGAAGGGTGGAAGCAGCGCATGAGAGGTCATGGGGATGATGAATTGACAAGAGAGATTGTGACTAGAACGTCCCTACACACTGTCTAATCAGCAGGGGACACGCAGCAAAGTTCGCGCCGTTTCGACGTGTTGACGCGCTGAGTGAGGCAATAGGGGTTCAAACTTCACGGGATGAGCACAATCTTTGGCACTAGACAAAGTGTCAAGAACATTCACTGTACAAAACTGCTCCTACGGCACAGATAAACAATCTTGCAGTAAATACACTAAAAATGCTCACCGGTCGTCCATTAGCGGTTTCATGCCCGGGAAATCCGTGCACTCTCTTCTGCTGTCGCGCCGTCTCAATCGCCGATTCAATTCTGCAAATCAACTACCGTAATCTCAAGAGTTCGTTAGGTCATACTCCCTATTAAGAACACCTTAGTAAGGTCCTTAGGAGTCGTAAGGAGACCTTAAGAAGTCCTTACCTGTCCGCTCCTTCGTAATTTACGCAACCTCTGCACACGGGCTCTCCGTAGTCCGAGCACATCGCCCAGGGCCAGCTGGAAAATCGATAATTAGGGCATTTTCGAAAATCAATCTATAAATCAATGAATCAATAAATCAATAATCGTACCGAGGCAGGTCGCACAGGTAGCAGTACTGTCTGCCCTGCAGCTTGTTCGCTGTGCCTTGGGCAGTGGATGTGGCTGCAGCTGCTGCAGCCAAACCGGCTGCAGGCCCAGAGGAGGAGAGCATCGGACCGCCTGATGATGGGGATGATGATGGGGAGTTAGATGGGCCAATTTAGTCGTGCAATGATTTTCACTAAGAAAAGGTAAAACTTGGGCGACACCTCCCTAATGTTACCATCCTGCATACCCTGATTTCGGGATAAATATGTGACGGTAAAACTGAGCCAAAAGTTTCTACGAACCAGGCAACCCCTTTGAAATCCCAGAAATTTTACGGCCATTCGGGGCAAGCGCTAACACTCTCGGGTTTTTGCAGGATTGTATGCGCGTTTGTGCTGCTCGTAAGAAAGTTGGCAACTGATATGAGTGTGTCTCCTTTATCTCATGGAGAATTCCTTAGAGACCAGCACAGATCGTTCGATGGATTGATGGCCAATGGTCAGATAGAATGACGAATCAACGTGAAATCGAGAGGACGTGCCTAACCCCCGAATAGCTTCCTGACAATCAAATCCCCCGTCGAGCATCTGGCACTTTTTGCGTTGAACTTTTTGCGCAAATGTTGCGCTGGGAGCGTCAGTTGGTCCTAAAGGCTCAAGGTCCAACCTTTGATGCCGATCACACCGGGCCCAAGTCGAACCATTGGGGAGAGAG
Source organism: Pristionchus arcanus (assembly GCA_900490705.1). Taxonomy (NCBI): domain Eukaryota; kingdom Metazoa; phylum Nematoda; class Chromadorea; order Rhabditida; family Neodiplogasteridae; genus Pristionchus; species Pristionchus arcanus. Next base: position 85,982 of record LS487995.1, read on the forward strand.
TGGGAGGGGACGGATCTGCGGGATTGCTGCTGGTGCTGCTACGATCCATGCCCTTCATTGCACTACTAGTGTGAGGAGGGGAGGAGACTATGCGAGCTGTGAGATGATAACTCCCTCTCGTGTCCCTTATCTGACTAGAGTCTGAAGTCTGATCGAATGAGAGCTTATCTGCGACTGCTCACTATGAAATCTGTTGCAATTCAACAGAGAGTCTCTCTTTGTTTACTCATGCAATCAGTGGTGCCGCTTTGTCGGACAAAGTCCATCGACCAAAATCTTCCAAAGGGTTTTGCTTGCGTTTCGGAAGATTCAGAAGTCTCCCCTCTGTCTCTGCTTCACTGTATTCTCCTCTACTATCATTATCTCTCTACCGTTCCATCGCCTAACAGTCTCCCTGTTCCCCATAACCTCTCCTAAAAATAACAACGTCCCATCATCATCTTGAATTCTTCCTTGGAATGGCTAGATTGGGTCCAAAGATGCGACTCTTTTCCTCTCTTATCAAACGATGGAATCACGCCATTTGGCGCGATGCCAGCAAATGTTTGTGTGTAGAAATGTCTCACTTTTTCATCGGGAGTGAAAGGGAGGACTTTCTCACCTGGTAATCGAATGATTGCAGAGGGATTGTGATGGGAGGGCGCAGGGAAGCCGGAGAATCGGAGGAGGGCCGGGAAATCCAGTGAGGAGAGCCGGAGATTATCCGAGAGCCGGGAATCAGTCGGTGCTGACCCTGAATGAGGAGGGAGTAAGTGAGGGTGGATGACCTCTAAGCATTGAAGCTGCGCGATCGGGGCTAACACACCCGGTTTGAGGCGAGAAAGAGAGAAACGAGTATTGTGAAGAGGAAGAAGAAATTATTGTGTTATTATTATTACGATGGGGAGGAGGAGAGGAGAGAGAGAGAGACAGAGACAGTAGAGAACTTCCAGTTTCCAACGGCAGAAGAGGAGGGTGAATCGTGTCTAGTTTTGAGAGTATTGACAAGGAGAGAGAGAGAGGGGATATTTGGGGTCGAGAGAGGGCGAAGGAAAGGAGAAATCAAAAAGAAAGAAAGAAGGACACATGATTCAGATGAATGCGTCATGGAGAGAAAAGAGGTGAAAGATCCCTTTTAGGAACACCGAAAAGAAACCATGGGAATGAAGGAAGGGGCGTGAAATAAATAAATCTGTATTATTATCCGCCCCACCGATATTTGTTATATTATTCACCATATTATCAGTCCTACCGGTCTCAAACCACCGTTTTTTTTTAATTCGCACAGTTAACCTTCTTGCGATATATAAATACAGGATGGAACCAGGGAAGAGGGAGTACCCACACAGTAATGAATGGAAGAGAGTTGCGAACTTGATCTGATGTAGTGTAGAGAGAGGAGAGGAAGGGAACTTGATTACTGAAGGGAGGAGGGAGGGAGGAGGGGGAAGAAAGTACGAAAACCGATTGGAATGAAGGGGAGATCACGAGGGAAGACGAACAGTCAAAATTGGATCGGATGGAAGAAGAAAATGACCAATTTGATTAGTCAGAGCGGGAATGAAACAGTGAACTGATAAACGCGAACAACACATGGCCCCAAAGTTGATCTTTGATCTTTACTATCGCAAAACATAACCGAGGGAGCAAAAGCGTACTTCTCGGATCGCTCTCTCCTTGGGTACATAATGGTCACTTGCGTACAAATACACACACACTTTCTCGATGTATTGCTCAAATAAGGAAGCTGCGCGGGGTCACGTTGAGAAAACAGAGAGCGATAGAGAAAGAAGGAAAAGGGAAGAGTTCTTGGGCTTCTTACTATGCGGCGTGCGAGATTAATCGTGCAAATGATTGCATGGCTGCATAAAATCTCAGCTGGACATTTCGCTTACAATTCAGGGCAGATGGTGTCATTCCAAGAATGCGCAAGTTCAAGGGGGGGGGGCAGGTTGCGGGG
>LS487995.1:88564-100991 GCA_900490705.1 Pristionchus arcanus
GGGGGGGGGGGGGGGGGGGGGGGGGGGGGGGGGGGGGTGAAATGGAGGCACTAAAATACACTGAGCTGGTTTGACCCGCGTATTGTCAAGGGCATGAATGATGTTCGAAGATTACGGTTGACTTTGGCGCTTAGTAGTGTGGATTCGGCCTAGGGACTACTGAAATATAGGCGACCAATAAACGGAGAATCCCTAGGATTGCCCCGTGGAAGGAATGGATGCATGTTTGCGCATGGAGATGAAAGGAAGGAGGAAATGGAGGGAGAAAGAGGCCAGGAAAGTACACGGGATGAATAACTCGTGGTGTTTATGATGAGGAAGAGCACACGTCAGGGGGGATTTGGAGGGAGGATATCGGATGGAATGAAAACAGGAATAGAGGAAATCCCCTCGTTCATCAAGATTTGTTCCATTTTGACTACAGTTTTATCTGGTAGGATAGGAAGATGTAACTGGAAAGTATCGCATGAAATCATGATAAGTGAGCCGATTCTCAGGCAGTAAAAGGAAAGTAGTGAGAGTAGTCCGTTCTCTCCAATTTCGAGTAAGTAATTCAAGGTAAAAGGACAGTGACCCCGTTCGGAGGAAGAGAGATGGCTGCAAAAACTGCTTGTGTTTGAGGGGTGAAGAGAGAGAGAGGAGAGAGAAAGGGGGAGGAGAAAGGAAGAGTTTGCGAACGCTGAGAGGAAGAGTGTGAAAGTTTAGAAGAGATCAGCGAGGTTGACTTTGTATTTCTCCTTTTTTTATCATCTCCAATACCCCCTACCGCTGTACGATTTCGTGTACGAAAATGAACGAAGCAGCAAAAAGGAAGGAGGAAAAAGGCAAAGCAGCTGAAATTATGATCTGTCTCCAAGGAGATTTGATGATTCGAGACAGGCAAAAAGGGACCTGCCCTACTAATACGAATGGACGATCAAAAATGCGTGTTTTGTACAGGAAAGGAGTGAGACGAACTACTACTGGTGGGGGAGAGGAGCGAGGAGGGGGAGGAGGAATGATGTGTTGAGAAAAAGGCGTAGGAAACGGGGCCAGCACCCACAACCGGATTGAACGAAGAGGAGGGGAAAGAGTAAGGAAGAGAGAGAAAGGAGATGGGAAAAGATGTAGGTTGCAGTTCGAGAATGAGATTACGTAATGAGTGAGTGGAGATGGCTTGAGGGAGATAAGGAATGAACGGATGAAGGAGGAGAAGGAAGAAGAAGGAATGAAGTGAGAGGACTGGAAGAAGGAGCAAACGGGTCTTCCATCAAGAAGAACTCGTCCAGAGGAGAAGAGGAGGCAACTAGTCGAGCAGCTGCATGATATTCCGGATTGAGAAGGAGAAGAAGGAGCCGGGAAATACTTCCCACTCCAGGACCGGGAATCAGTCCAACTCCTGGCTCCGGCCTTGGGGTGCACCAGGGAACTGGTTGCCATGGGATGGATGGCAGATAGATACTAACTAGAGAGAGGGGTGGGACCGGAACCTGACTGTCCTGAGAGATAGAGAAGAGAGAAGGGGAGGGATGGCACTGGTTATGGACATAGCTGGTATTGCACCCTCTCCTCCTCCTCCTCTTCTCCCCCTTCGAAGGAAGAGATGAGAACGTGTTGATCTCACTTGAGGGGAAGCGTGCACGATTGATAGCCGGGGATTAGAGTCAAATTCCGTCTTCAGGACCGGGAATCAGACTACATCCCGGAGCCGGCTTCTGCATTGCCGGTTGGGATGTAGTCTGATTCACAGTATGATCCACTGATTAGATCCCGGTTCGGTGGGTGAATGATGCACGATAGCAAAGATAGCAATCGATGCTGTCATTCCAAAGTTGCGTTTCAGCGATAGTGATATTGTAGGGAAAACGGTTTGATCGTACAGACTACAGAAGCGTCGCAGTTCAATTGGAGATAATGCGAAGGCTCCTACCAGAGATGACCAGGGAGATACATTCATTGCTTTTCAGCAACCAAGCTGATAGCAAAATACACCCTAATCATGCGAACTAAGGAAGCACATCGTCTTATCAGTACCCCGAACGTACGTTGGTTCTGCGTTGCACAGTAGTAGACTTCTCCACTCTGCGACAGCCCAGAGAGTTCGCTGACCCGCACAAAAACTCGGTAGGAGCAGAAAGTGAATCGGTTTTGTTGGGCTGGCGGTTCGAAAAGGTTCGCGCTCGCTCCGTATAGTCAAATCGTACTTTTGCGCGGCGCAGTGAAGGTCGCAGAGGTTGAACAGATTGAAGGAGGAGAAGGAGGAGGAAGGGAGGAGAGGAGAGGAGGGGGGGGGGGAGACAGGATGGATCTACAACAAAGGACAAGCTGCCTAGAGCAACCTGCTGCATGGTACTTGCGCCGATGCGGTTTCCCCCTCGCTAAAGTGCTAAAAACCGGATGGCAATGGCCTGCAGCCATTTGCCGGCCGCCGGCTACCCGGCTACCGTACGAAAAGACTGCCTTCCCTCCTGCAGTCTCGCATCGCTTCTCGTCTCCACTGCGCCCCTTCCCTATCTCGCGCTTCAAACTTGTTTCTCAGGGTAGAGGTCATAGCAGAAGAAGGAGAAGGGAGAGGGGCAGAGAGTGACACTCGCACCTCGTGGTACCAAGGTTCCCCCCTCATTCATGCTATGGCGAGCGAGAGAGGAGGAGAACCCCTCCATGAGGCAATGCCCTTCAACTCCCATCTGCAAGTGCATGAGTACTGTATGATTACTGGAAAATCTCCGATTTTTTGCTCAGGCAACAACCGCTCTGGATGTGAAGGAGGCATGGAATGAGAATGATAAGCCTCAGTGATGAAAGAATGTGCCAAAAATCGAAGAAGTCCCGACTACTGTAGGAGTACGGTAGGATACTGGCGCCTGAATGATGACTCGTAGTGATAAGAGTGCAAGTGCGAGAGATGATAAGGATGATGATGATGTGATCGATGATTGATATTTGAATGGACAAAGGGAGGAATAGAAGATGGTGAGAGATGAGAGAACAAGTTGAGCAGAAGATGTTGTGAACAATCGTGAGAATTGAGAAGGGGGTAACGAGCAACCTGATTTGAGGAGTTGAGGAGAGTAAGGGGGGGCTCGCTCTCACCCAAAAAAAGGAAGTGAAGGTAGAGGAGTGGAAAAGTTATCTGACCATCTTCTCATTCTACTACTCATTCGATGTTTGTTGGCGAAGAACCGATAAAAATACGGCCGTGAATAGCTCTCACGAAATGAAACAGTTCACCCACAACTCCTCCTCCTTCCAACTGGTTTCTATGCGAGTTTCGAGAATTGTTGTCAGCGACTAAAGCTCACTAGAGCAGAGAATAATGGTAGGGGATACGGTAGAACGCGGTTTCAGTCGAACAAAAAGGAGCTCGTTACGTATGCCTAAATTTCGGCAGATGCATACGAATTATGCGGTTACGGAGAATACGACTGCATAATGAATGAATATTAAGCAAGGAAGAAGGGCCTCCCTTTGTTTTCTATGGCCTAAATTCTCCGCGAGTGTTGCAATTGGACAAAGTGTAGTGCAGACACAACTCTCTGCATCGGATTATGACTCAAGTGATAATCCCAAAGATTTGCGCTTTTATGATGCCACTCCGTTTGATTTCCCAACCCCGATAGAGAGGAGGAAAAGGGGAAACAACCGTACCAATACATACAAATCTCGAGCCGATTTCGGGGCGGATCAGAGGGATTGCCAAAAACTGGTCCGGATTTACCCCTCGTCCCACAACGTTGTAGAGATAAGTGGAATGATGATGATGCGAGAATTTTCAGGGTCGTTTTTGAATGGGGGGGGGGAATATTTGGGGATTGGAGGGAATACAGTAGTGGTATCTACTCACAAATTGGTGCGGGATGGAGCATATAAATGAGAAGAGTGAGAGAGAGAGAGGGCTGTTATGATAATGTGGAATGGTGGCTCTTCACAATGGGGGAAGTGTAGTGAATGGCAAGTATCACCAGAATAGCGAATGTGCGAGAGAGTAATGCAAAAATTCCCAGTCGGGAGCGAGCAAAAAATGGAGAGGCATCCCTAGAATCAAGCCAGGCGGCGGACTTTGTTCCGTCTTACACTCAATTTCCAGGTAAATCTTAGGTTTTGGCCGTGTCGCCTAGTGGAAAAAAGACCACCGTGGGAGCGACTTCCATTGGAGTTTCGCACGAAAAAAAACTTTTTATGGATTGAGGGCCGTTTTTTCGTGAGAGACTACGCTAGGGAACAGCTTGAGAGAATTACGAAACGGTGGAACTTCTTTGATTTAGCCAGGAGTGTTTCATTTATCAATATTCACTGGCCAAGAAGTGATGGCTGTACCTTTATTAGTTCGAAAAAACTGTGACCAAATAAGCGTACCCTGTGAATTTTAGGTTCGCTGTCTTTCAATTCGCGTTCTCTCACCTTTCCCCTTCTACCTTACACATACCCGAACGAAGGAACGCAACAATGTTCACTGGGGTTAATCGGGAAGCGAAAAAGGAAGAGAATAGAGAGAAACTGGTAGATGATGTAACATCGAGGAGTGACAATATCGGGATCGGTGGAATGGAAGAGTGATAGAGCACGTCAAAAGAAGAGAAAAAGGAATTGCGGGAGCTGCACATCTTTCGATTTTCCGAGCAGCAAAATATTGTTGCGTTTGTAAGCAGTTTAGTGTTCGAACTGAAACGGGAACCTCGAGATTGGATCGAATTTGTCCCACACATGTGATAGGAGATGAGAGATCGTCTCTCCGTTCCCCAAACTCCTTTTCTGGCCAGTCAGACAAAAAATCGTGCATAATCGAGACATTCAAACCGTTTCATTCGTGAGAAATGACTCAACGAGTCGAAAAACAACCAAAAAATGAGATAATCAACGAAACGCGGTTGAGACAACACCAATATTTCGTAAGATTGTACAGAGACTACTGCTCTCTCCAAATAGACTGATTGTAGCCAGTACAATACTAGCAATTCGTGCTGCAGTAAAAAGCATTGCTACAAACAACGAACGAATAGCTTGGGGAAAACTACAAAATCGGGCGGAATGGGCCCATCGGAGGGTGGCTGCTAATCATAACATTGAAGGTAGATCAAACCAGAATCTGCCCCTTCACTCGTTCAATCGTACTCTACTACCCCCCTTCCATTTCTGGTTGTGTAGTGATCAACCTGCTTTTGACACTGAATGTCTATGGGACTCTGACGGGGAGAGACAATGGAGAAAGGAGAGGCCAGGACCAGACCGGGTTCGACACCCGGTTATGGGTCTGGGAAGGGGAAGAGGAAAGGGAAAGACAGACACCTATCAATGATGATGAGCAACGCATACAGGTGTGTATGTGTGGCAACCAGTGGAAGTCAGAGTTTGAAATACGGGTAATCGTCTCTTCATTCATCTCACCGGTCAGTTAGACGAGAGAGTGCGAAATGAAGAGACGATTACCCGTATTTCGAATTCTAGTGGAAGTGTGAGAGGAATGAGAAGAGGAAGTGATGAAGGATGAAGGAGAGGAAGGGTCACACGGGGAAATACCCCCGGTCATGCTGGCAATGAAGTGATCAACAATTTAGAGAACGTTTTTCTGATTTTCTTCGAATTTTACGAAAAATAGCATTAGTAAGAGTAAACCGAAAGCAAGTATAACGGTAGCTAGAAGCTAGTGCACTAGCGAAAGGGCACCCCCAAAACGTAATTCACGGCTAAGAATGCTGTTCTTGTTCCTCTCCTCCTAACTGGTATCCCCGAGGGTGCGGAAGAGAGGAAGGGGAAAGGACAGCAGAAACAATGCAAGAGATGAAGAGACGAGGAGTGTAAAGTTGTTAGAGGAGCAGCCTCCCGCTTAGACAACTTGCAATGAACTTTGATGTGAGAAGGAGGTGAACTGCTGAGTAGTTTCTTGCTAGGGAACTTCGTGAACTGAGATGGCGCAAAGTGAACTGTAGATAACGACTAAACGTTAAAAATTGCGCCGTCAGAATAATTCGACCTCTTCAGAATACGCAAAAATACGTGGGTGTGATACGCTTGCTAGTGCGACGATTGCTCTCGTCTCGCCCTATGATCTCCAAGCGTCCTGCAACAATGCAACTGAATCTCTAAGTTATCTGCGGTCTCTCTGCGTCAGATTAGCGAGAGTGAATGGTAAATGAGTAATCTAGTAATCTCCTCTGTCGATGGTCCCACTCTTCTCTACTTCCGATCACGTTTCGAACTGCCCTCTAATTCGTCGTTCGTTCCTTTTTCAGTTCAAAAAATAAATAGTTCGTCGAGAGAGAGAGAGAGTGAGTGATCGCGTGATAATGTAGCGTATCGAGGGACGGCAATTAAAAATTGGGGGTGATATTCGAATTTGAAGGCGATGTTGTAGTGAATGACGCGATGGCTTCTTGTTAACGAAAACACAGCGGGTGCAAGAAACAGAGTCCAAAGGTGAAGGGAAGGAGAAGGATGGGATAACAGTTGTTGAAGGAAGAGAGAAAGAAGCACGACGAAAGAAAGAGAAGAGACTCTGATCGAATGGAGAAATGGACTCTTGATTGCACGAAGTGTAAGAAATGAAGGATGGAAGGCACGCTGAGAATCATTGAAAAGCTTTTTTTCCACGAAAAAAGAATGCCACCTGTCGATCGATGGCGATTGAAAATGGAAGGAATCAGGGGAAGAAATTGAGAATTCATAATTTCAAAATTTATTCATTTTCAGATTCTCTTAAAAATTGTGATGGTTTGGTGATCCCTAACTTACGAAGGCTTACATGAAATCATAGCATGAAGAAAAATGTGGCCTACATTTAGGGGCCGCAAAGAGGATGGTCAATTTTAATCCATGGGGTCAAAAGTATGTTCTAACTATCCCTCATGAACCCAATAACATCATGTTTTTTGCCGTTTGTTGATATCTTGTCTGCGAGCAGCGCTAGAGCCCGAGAAGTACGTGCGCAACGCACTGGGGAAGAGAGGGGAAAGGAGAGACGAGAGGGAAAAGGGGCGGAGCCTAATTAGCGTGTGTCTCTCTCCCTCCCCCCGCCCTCTCGTCCGCCTCTCCCCGCCCAAAAGTCACAAGCCTGTGAAGCATGCTAAAAATCTAATTTTTTTTCTAAAAATCCTAAAATATTCGAATTAGTAAATCAATCTTGGTCCGAGAAGAATCGCCCAACTGAAACATGCCAAAACGACCTATTCCTTTCTCTCAAACGCAAATTTGAGCTACGCAGTGATATTATGCAAATCTGAGACCAAGCTCAATTTATAGAGGAGTATCATAGCTATCCATAGCAACTTCGATCGAGAGATTTCGTTGAAAATGAAGCTTGTGACTTTGTTTTCTCGCTTTTGCACTACATCGTGTCCGCACAAAGTGGGCGGAGCTTGTGGCTCCTAAATAGAGAAAGTCTTACCGATCCGGGCGAGCGTCTCATCCTCTCTTCCTTGATGTAGACTGCATTCTCGTGAAGAGAGAAAGAAGCACGACGAAAGAAAGAGAAGAGACTCTGATCGGATGGAGAAATGGACTCTTGATTGCACGAAGTGTAAGAATGTAAGGCATGTTGAGAATCATTGAAAAGCTTTTTCAACGAAAAAAAGAATGCCACCTGTCGATTGATTGTGATTGAGACATAATCGAAGAATTTGTTCAGGGGAACTGAGAATTCAAAATTTATACATTTTCAGATCCTCTTATAAACCGAGATGGTTTGGTGATCCCTAACTCACGAAGACTTCGATGAAGTCATAGTATGAAGAAAAAATGAGGCCTACATTTATCTCCTAGGGGAGACGTGCAGTATCACCAACATCAATGAACCCATGAGGAAGTCGTGAGAACTGGTTTCTCTATATTATTGTAATTTCTCTTATTTTTTACCCAACTGATTCAGTTACATTTTCTGGACTGCAGGATACTTCATCATCTATCAATTGGTCCACAATACGGCTTCTAAATAATTTCACTGGACTTTCAACTGTTTCTGATCAACACCACTCGATCCTTAACCTTTCGCACACAGAAAACCTTCGAGAAACCCCCCGTCGACAATATGAAAGTTGAGGAACTGGAATGACTGAAGAAAGGTGGGAACCGTGCTAGAACTTTCATAGGGATTACGAAATCAGTCGAAGGATAAGGTAGTCATGGTCTCCTTCAGTGATGTTCTTCCCATCATCACTTTGATCTACTCTGACTTCATCGAACCAATATTCTGCCTCATCTATGCCTACATTCTAGTCAGAATCTTGTTAGGGAGGTCCTCCGAGTTTCGATCGGCATTCTACAAGTTTTCAGTTGCTACTGGTCAGTGGCTTTCAATCTATTAGTTGAAGACAGATTCAAGGCTGAAAATATAGAATATTCTCACTATCCCTAGAAACTTCAGGCGTTGCCGCTATCACGAATGTCCTGCTGAACTGGATGATGAGAATGGTGGACGTTCGCTTTCCAATCTTTCACGAACGAGGTTGGGAGTAGGGCTGGCAGAATGAAGAATTCATCTCTTCATTCCTAGTGTTCTCTCATTGTTTCTTCCTGTTAATGAAGCACATTTCATCTCAGCCATCTTCTGTAATATCGACTCTTGGCTTTCCCATCTCTGTGCTCTGGCCATTTCAATCGGGAAGACTCTCTCAGTAGCCACTCGATTCACTGCAATCTGCTTTGCGCACAGGAGAGATGTGATTCTTAGAACATCATTGAGCATCATTATTATTTATTTTTAGCTCTGGGAAGGACGCATGGTGAAGATTTGCCTGTGTGCGATGTGGGGCATTCCGTTCGGCCTCTATGCCTACTTTCCGTTTCTGCCCGCATCGTTCGGAGCTACGCCGAATGGATACGGAGTTTATCTGGGCATTTCCAATCCGGGCTTCTTGGTACGCTTATGGTCTTCATAAATTGTTCCTGATTTTGTAAGATTTTCAGATCGCGAAAGCCTTCGCAACGTGTGGTTACTTCTTCTTCTTCGGTTCAACTATCCCAATGTGCTTTGCCGCTCTTCTCAGACTTCGAAGCCATCGAATCAGCGTAAGCTAGCCGAAACAAAAACCAAGATCTCCCCTAAAAATGTGATGTGGGACAATTCGAATGGTTCTCACGACGAAGTTTCTTCAAGGCTATTTTTTCCTGTGGGATAACATTCGGTTAACCTAGTTTTTGTTTTTGGAAAAAACTTGAGCAAGACCAAATCACAGGCTCGACTATCGACTGGTCGGCATGAGAAAGTTCTCGGATTCTATGCTGTAGTCCTCACAACTTCGCATATGATCAAGAGCATTCTTCAGGTGAGTTTCTATCGTAATTGAAAGAAAAAATGACATGAAAGATAATATTATTTATAAATTCAGAGTATCTGGTTCATCGCTCTAATCATTGCATACAAGGAACTTCAGACGGCAGTGATTGGACTGGTAATACGGAAAATCAATAAAGCCATTCCGTGATAACTTGCAGTACCTCATTCCCAACACTCTGAGCGCCTTCGCAGAGCCGGTACTGTTGCTGGTGACATCAAAGAAATTGAGGGACGAGGTACGGTAGAATCGATCGATCGAGTTACCGTATCAACTTGAAGGTGTTTTCGTGCGCGAGACAGGGACGATCGACTACGGTATCCATGACGGCCCAATCGTCAGCCGTGGGGAGGTCGAGAAGAGAAACGAGTCAAGCCGTGTCGATTCACATCGGGGCTTAGGCAGTCGAGCCCATTGTCATGGATCTTCAATTTATCTTATATATTTAATTTTCAAAATCAAAAAATTTTCAAATAATTATTTTTCCATGAAACGTAAATAACTATTCACACTTTATTTCTACAAAATCACGCAATTCACAAAAAAATGAATATCTTCACCACACAACGTTTCTGAAGTTTTACGGCAGTCAATTTTGTACATCCGAACTGAGTAATATGCACTACGCAAAACAGCTCGCATAACGGTCAAACGTAGATCATTACTCCTTAATAAAGGAGAGATGTCTCCCGATGTGTGTGTGTGTTTGTTCGCCGAGAGCGCCAGAGAAAGAGAGTAGGGGGCAGAGAAAGAGAGCAGGGGGGCAGAGACGCAGAGGAAACAAGTGTAAACACGTGGCCGAGAGCGCCAGAGAAAAAGAACAGGAGTAGAGACGCAGAGGAAACAAGTGTAAACACGTCGCGTGCGTTTTCTGTATTGTGAAATGAGAGAACGGAATGCACATTGAGTAGAACTCCAGACGATAAGACCCCGCCGAAGGCGGGGGCGAAATCGGCTGGTCATTAATAAGAATCAATTCGCCTGTGTCTGTACGGATTACTCTGTATATCAACACACTTACGAATAGATTATCAATGACTGAAGTGTGAGATGAAAATGCGACATATTTGGTCTCGAGATCCGATTTACACACCCGCTAAAATAAAAAAAAATAGTTTTATGGATTAAATGAACATATCCCATTTTCGCAATATTACCTCAAATATCTATTTATCAAGTCTCCCGAACAACTTAGAACAAAGAACAGTTTATAACATCTTACTTTTATCTAAAACAAAAAACACCACATATTTAAAGAAGGTGTCCCACGAATATCTGGCTAACTGAGTTCTCGATGTGAGCTTGTGGGTCGTGGCTACCCGATAACACTTTCGAAACTCCCATGTTTTCAATTTTCGTTTGAACTGAGTTATGATCAATTGGCTGCGTGCCAAGTGACCCTGAAAAGCAGGCAACGAGCGAGAGAGCGTGCGAAATGAGGAGAGCGCGCCCTCTCATTCCTCACTTTGCATAGTCGCCCGCGCGGTTCGTGGGACCACGGCTCGTTAAAGGTGCTCCGGAAAAGCACGCGACGCACGACCGCGACGCGTCTCAGCCGCGACGCCTTACTCGCTGTCCGATTTTCACCAAGCGTTTATTTCTTGGCCTAGCAATTCAGTATTCGGTCAATACTATTGCCATAGATTCTACAATGAAAACTGAATGTTTCCTCAAAGTAGCTTTGAAAACAATTCAAATAATGAGCTGTTAGAGGCGAAAACACACATAAAGTGGTATAACTTATTTAAAAAGTTGACAAATTTTGGTCAATTGTGCCTTAAAAGAAACATTATCGAGAGGACTACGACACCTGCTAGCGGAAAATTGACTTAAATCCCCAGGAAAATCGAAAAATGAAGTCAAAGTCAAAATTCGTAACTTTGTATGTCGCGAACAACCTTGTAAAACTTAAACAGATCAGTTCAAATCAACGTGACTGACCCACCAGTGACGTCCCCAGTGGTTATTTCACAATGTGTGCTAAATAAAAATACTAAAATTCGTCCAGTTTTCCCGCGAAGTTGAAACGAATGGCGAATTCGTCGATTTCTTGTTAAGTAACCTTGGCACTTCAAATTTGAACGGAAAAAGCGCGCGAAACCACTCGTGCGACGCGGTCTTTTCCGGAGCACTCTGCTTCTTCCATAACGAGCCGTGGGACGCCTTCTTTAAGCAAGAATTAAAAACAATCATCAATGACGTATCCATTATTTTTCGTTTCAATCTTTAATCAATTCAGCACTTTTCGGATGATGAAAATTGTAGAAATCCACAACGACAAAATGAATAATTTCTCCGTTGCCCATCCGAATGTTCTGCATGGAGATTCTGGTAGTTTTGCGATTTATTTTGTTTTCAATTATAAAATGTTGAACTCCTGAAGGTGTCCGAGTATGAATGCAAACCTGCCAAGTAACATTATTATTACCTTTGGATGACATATTTCAGGTAATATGCCGTCGTTAATATGCAATCAGGAAGGTTTTATTCCAAATCCTTAATTATAGGCGCGAAAGTATGATCACAAATATTAGAACTCTAATGTAAGCGATACAAGATATACTGATCTTTATACGATCTCTCAGGAACATCAAGCTGCACTGCTCACAATGAGAGAGACTGGGAGACCTCTTCAATCCCCACTGTGTATACATATTCGTAAGTAGTGAATATTTGTGTTGCCTTTCCCAATTGTAAATCCTTTCTAATCAGATGTTGCCCGAATGCCTAGATACATTTTCACTCTTCCGTGACCTGTTCTTCTTAGGAAAAACGGTTTTTAAATTAATATAAACTTAAACATCATACTTCACCTCGTAGTTCGATTCTTGTAATTGCTGATTGATGATGTATGCATTAAGAGGGCGGATCGGTAATTCTCGACCATTTCGACCACCCCCCGGACGCGTTGCCCCGAATTGCGAACCAAGGGCCCATACTTCATGCATGGACACCCCTTGGCCCTGTATACAACATAGTGCAAATGAGCCCCTCATTTGAGCTTCCCTTGGGAAAATATTGATTCACAAAGTTGGAAAATCGAAAAATCATAACTTTTGAACGGGACCAGCTAGACTCAAAATTTTTTTTGTGATGTACTAGGTATGACTAGACACCAAAAATACGACATCGCGATTTAGCTTCATCCCTCTTTGAACTTGATTTCATGACCAAATTTTTCG
>LS487995.1:101381-179096 GCA_900490705.1 Pristionchus arcanus
AAGGATATGCGTTCTATTATATGTGATAGTCAATAATTCTCGAAGAATCATTGAAATCGACGATTAGTTAACATTTCTGAACGATTGGAGTAATTTGGCCTCGAAAAAACCGCACTTCGATCGACTTTGAAAAAATATATTTTCAATTTTTTGAAGAATGATTTGACTTGAAAATTATGTGGAAAAAAATCATGACTTGAAAATGTTCATTCTTCAGTGTTATTTATGTTCTGCATTGGCCACTGATAATTACCATGCTCGTGGTTTATCATATTTTAAACAACATATTAGATTCTTCAAGAGTTTAATGATATGAAATTTTGAAATTTTTTATTAGATTATTTCGTGAAGAATCTAATAAATATGACAAAGGGCGGACATGGTAAATATCAGTGGCCAATGCAGAACATAAATAACACTGAAGAATGAACATTTTCAAGTCTTGAAGAAAATCATTCTTCAAAAAATTGAAAATATATTTTTTCAAAGTCGATCGAAGTGCGGTTTTTTCGAGGCCAAATTACTCCAATCGTTCAGAAATGTTAACTAATCGTCGATTTCAATGATTCTTCGGGAATTATTGACTATTATCTTCATATAATCGCATATCCTTCTTCATTGGATTCCACATAAGGTCCGAAATGACAACTTTAGGCAAAAATATTTAGTGATCCAAGTTATAGGCTACATAGAGGAACCCTCTGGTCAAATTTTAAGCTTAGTTGGAGCTGTCGGTCTCTCTTTATTTTAGGGTAAAATCTCAAAAATCGAAAAATTTGGTCATGAAATCGAGTTCAAAGAGCTATGACGTTCAATCGCGGTGGCTTATTTTTGGTTTCTAGGCATGCCGAGTACATCACAAAAACAATTTTGAGTCTAGCTGGTCCCGTTCAAAAGTTATGATTTTTCGATTTTTCAACTTTGTGAATCAATATTTTCCCAATGGAAGCTCAAATGAGGAGCTGATTTACACTATGTTGTATACAGGGCCAAGGGGTGTCCATGCATGAAGTATGGGCCCTTGGTTCGCAATTCGGGGCAACGCGTCCGGGGGGTGGTCGAAAATTACCGATCTGCTCTCTTAATTTGGCGGTCAGCAGAGAACATCCATTTTCCTTCTACCTCTTTATCCATGCGCCCCTAGAATATTTTTTATAAATATCATTTTGGATTATCTTTTTTTCGAAGATTCTCTTTCTAGCCATATTAGTGAGGCGAGTTCTAGTCCGTGTCGAGCTAGATTCACTACCTATCTGTAATAAACCCGTATAATTGCTAGCTACTAACTATCAAGACATTCGTGATTAAATTTCCAGTTAGATAGTCGATGTCAAAAAATGGGAAGAATGGCGCCTCAAACTCTATTGATCATACTTGATCATATGTATTTCACTTACCTGTACCCAAAAGTATTTCCTAAAAAATTACCATAATTATATAAATGGCCATGTTAGCATCCAAAATCATCGATGTTGCGAACAATGATTCCATGTGAATAATTCGAGAATTGGAAGAAATGTTCGGCCGGAAGCGATGCGCCTTAAAATACTTACTCTACGGCTCTGGGCCTTTCATTAATCATACAACTGTACAATTTCGCATCCAATCAGTCTAGCAAAGTGTTTAATTCTGCATCTAGATAATCAGAATCTAATAGGTCAGGATAAGTCTAATAAGTCAGGATAAAATATAAAAAAGAATCAGGATAAATGTAAATGTAAATGTGTAAATAGGTTACTATGTATATAAAACATGAAAATTATTTCGTTCCATCTAAATACGCTTCTTGTAGATAATTCTCCATGAATGGATGCGCACTTATGTGAAATAATAATACTGTTGGACTTACATGAACTATATATGGGCTCCACACACAGCGCAACTTACGCAACGATAATGGGATGCCGTTCAAAAAACTTTCGTTGATAAGTGATGTTATCTGCGACGATTTTCGCAAATCAACACTGCTGACCTTCTTCAATAATTGTACGAAACTGAATTAATACTTTCCAGATTTTTAGAATACGTAGATGTGTCTTCTATAAAATAGTCATATTTACAAAAACGCATTTACCTTATTCTTGTTCCACTTGAAATCTCAGAACATTGCATGTTGCAGCACTCGAGATAAATATCGTACTGTCCGCGTAGAATAAAATCCAGTTTAGAGAAGATATCTTCGTTGAATTCAAGCTAAATTGCATGTACTAAAACTAATTCGTTATATCTTCCCTTCATTTATATTGCGTTAAAGAAGGAGTCCCACGAATATCTGGCTAACTGAGTTCTCGATATGAGCTTGTGGGTCGCGGCTACCCAATAACACTTTCGAAACTCCCATGTTTTCAATTTTCGTTTTAACTGAGATACGAGCAGTTGGCTGCATGCCAAGTGACCCTGAAAAGCAGGCAACGAGCGAGAGAGCGTGCGGAATGAGGAGAGTGCCCCTCTCATCCCTCACTTTGCATAGTCGCCCGCGCGGTTCGTGGGACGCCTTCTTTAATTGTAACAAATGTTAGCGAGCTCTCCTCATTTCGCTTGCTCTATACCTAGTAGAGTTTGTAATACGGGTAATCGTCTCTTCATTTCTCGTGCTCTTTCTCCGGTCAGAGTTGCGAAAGAGCACGCGGAATGAAGAGATGATTGCCCGTATTTCGAACTCTAATACCTAGTTACATTTCAGGGGCATTTGGCACATAGCTATCTAATGGGGTAGGTCAATGAGCAAAAAGTATTTTAAGTTCCACAATTTAAATAGAATTTATAGGTTTCCAGTGGTGCTAGATAGTCCTTTGAAATTTGAATACATGGATGATTTTTTTCCACTCCAGAAGCAAATTTCAAGTGATTTAGGGGAGCTGAGATATAAAATGAAATTCAAATCTATTTTATTTTCCTTGACTTTTTCCACACCATAAAAATATTACGGTTATAAATTTAACAGTATAGATTTCAGAAATCTAGTCCGGTTAGTGAAAGAGACAAAACAACACTGCCAACTTGGCTACGAACTTTTAGTTTAACTTTTATGTTTGTAGTACATATCGATACATGTAACAAATACCTGCTGCAGTCGCACAAAATCTAGTCTGTGATGCCGTATAACATGAGAAAGTGCATCGAAAAAATAGTATGGGATTGGCCATTCAGGTAGCTGGGAAGAGAACTGCAAATACATGATAATAGTCGAACAGTTGCTGCATTTGCTATTTTGCTGATAATACATACTCCTATTCTCTGTGAAATAATTTGGCAGGAAGACCCTGGAGTCTTCTCAATCTCAAAAATGTACCTGGAAATCTTCATGTGCATATTCCTTTTCTGTTAGAAAATTCTCTCTAACTTTCCACTCCTGGAAACCATTAAAAGTCTTTGTGATTGCATATTGATATTTGAATTTGAGTGGTAATTTTTCAGCGTCATATCGGACGAAGAGCTGGAAGCCATATCCATTCATAGTCTGAAATGAAAAACTTGCCGAGATTAGTAGAAAATACATTCCATTCAGTGTAAATCTCTACTATGATACTATGCCTAGTTACAGTTGAAGGAAAATGAATAATGGATAACCTACCGGTCCGATAACGAGTTCGCCGTCACATTTCCATTTGATATTGTCGAGAGTTCGTTCATTAGTTATTGAATGCATTCTTCTGTTCGTTCTTCCCATGCAGTATAAGTCGTGTCTGAAACCAGAACTAGATATTTAATTTGAAATTATATTTAGTTTTCGAGAAATTACCTCGTGAGATGTTTGCATATTTCAAGTATGCAGAGGTGGGGAAGATCGGATAAATAATCCTTGAAATATCAATAGAATCCCTGGTATAACATATCTCGGAAAAGCTCACAAATCTTTGGGATTCGTCTTCCATTGTGAAGTACCGATAACGTTTCTCCAAGATACGTACTCGAAAATTTATTCAGAGGAATTTTATGGATCGCTTTCTAAACTAGGGTTGGCTTGTCAATCGAGATCTCGAGATCTCGGAATGAGAAAACTCAATTATCTCTCTCTTATCGAGAACAATAAACTTC
This sequence comes from Pristionchus arcanus, assembly GCA_900490705.1. Classification (NCBI taxonomy): domain Eukaryota; kingdom Metazoa; phylum Nematoda; class Chromadorea; order Rhabditida; family Neodiplogasteridae; genus Pristionchus; species Pristionchus arcanus. The sequence continues at coordinate 105,420 of LS487995.1, forward strand.
TCGATAATTTCTCGGTTCTCGATATTTCTCGGATAGAGTTCATTCTTGGTCAAAAATGGTGAGGAGATTGGTCGGAATCGAAATGCGCGAGTTGAGAATGAGAATTTCTCTCCTTTCATTTCTCGACAATTCTCAATTTCTCGATTGGTTCTCGAATCTATCCGAGAAATTAGCGAGAATTGGCACAGAGCCAATTCTCGGCGAGATCATTCTTCGTCGATCCGAGATTGCCAAGCGGTATTTTTCTCGACAAGCCAACCCTATTCTAAACTACAAAGCGAGGTTAACGAATCTTATCAAGGAAAGATTGAAAAATATTGAATGAAAATTCAAGAATATTCTTAATTCGAACGCCTCTTTTCGAATGCCATGAGGGATTTACCCAGAGGAATAGCTCCGTAGTAACAACGATAAACATTCATTCTTTATCTTCTTCTCTATTTATTACCCGACAAGACAATTGGAGATAGAAGAAGAGAGTAATTCACACAATCAATCAATCGTACTCTGTTGATCTACCGGACTAATGCGAATCGAAATCAATCGACTTGCTCAGATCTACAGACTCCCGAAGGCGAGAGCCGATTACGGTAGGAGGTTATTGCAAACTGGTGGGAATGTGTGAGGGTGTAGCCGCGACTAATCGATAAAGCATACTGTAGGAGGGAAGAAACACGCGAATGAGGAAGGCTATTTCAAGGTAGATCGGAATTCAGGCTATCACTTAGAAAGGGTCAGAGGTCGTGATGTGAATGCCCTCCTTGTCTCCCTTGTGGGGCTTGAGAACATTCGGTTTACCGAAAGGCTTGGGCTGAGGAGGAGCGGGGCCGGCTCTGTGGATGTCCTCCTCGGAAGTAACGGTCGTCGGCAGGTTCAGGTTGGCCAGCATCGTTCTGCAGATTGTAGTTTGTAGTCTGATCTTTGATCTCTCTCACTCACCTCTCGAGCACATCGTGGTGGGTGCCGTCATTGCACAGAGGGGAGGTGCATACGCAGAGAAGGGAGGAGCTCTGCGAGGGATACGGTAGTTCAAGAGGGTCAGATATTTTTGCAGTGTTGTTGGAATTTCGACAGGAGCGGACAAAATCAGTTCAATCGGGTCAGATTCATGACTCACTGCGGTCGAGGGAGGAGGGGCGGGAGGGGCGGCACGCTTGGCACGAGAAACTTCACCACGAGGTTTACGAGGAGAGAGGGCTCCCATCTGGAAGATTACGGTAGTTATCGATTGAATGGTACGGTAGGCGTACGGTATTGATGTTCTGGCAGAGAGCGCTGCCGGGGAAGAAGAGCAGGTACTGGTAGATGGGAGTGCCTGAAGAAACAGGGTTATGGTAGGAAAGATTACGGTATTGATTAATGATTTTTCAAAACTCACCAGAAGAAGTGCAGAACTTGCGGGTGTGAATCTTTCCGTCTCTGGGAGAGTTGTAAACAACCATTGAGCAGGAGTCCACTCCGTCCTCACATGTTTCTCTCTTCAAATTGTATATTTCAATCGGAAAACATGAAATAATCGTTAGAAAATGTTTCCCAGCAACCTAGCAAACTACGCTCGCTGCGCTCGCTCCGTTTGCTAGGAGTCGCCGGGTTATCCCAGTCATCTGCAAACGCTTCGCAACGCTTATCCAGTCATTCGATTTATAGTATAAATCATGAATCTAACCCACCGAACCCAAGGGTGACCCGCCGAACCCATTTGGATACTGTACTCGAGATACGGTACAGTTTTATGACAAAAGTCATAAATCTGCTCCGCCGAACTAAATCTGACCCGCCGAACCCCTTCGGTATACTGTACACGGGTTACGGTATTGATTAATTATAAAAGTCATGAATCTGACACGCCGAACTAAAAGTGCCCGGCGAGCTACTACGGTAGCCGGGTTACGGTATCGATCGATAACGTCATCAATCAATAATTTATCGATTTGAAATAAAGTTGGTCCCGCACGGAAGTCCCTGATTACGGAATTGGTACGGTAGTCGGTTACGGTATCGATCCATGACGTCATCAATCAATAATGGGTAATTTTTAAATAAAGTGGGTCCCACACGGAAGCTCCTAACAATTAGCGAGCTGCAAATTACGGTAGCGTGACAGACAACGCCACGGACGGACAGACAGACACTATGACATTATAGTACTGAAGAACTATAAATGAGGGGTGAAACACATTCACTGTCATCGTTGTTTCATGTTGAAAGAAAAATCGTTGAGATACTAACCACTTGATGGCACGGCCTGGAATCGTCATCTCCCGGGTTGGAATTGCAGGTCCAACACTCGAACGCAGCTGACACGACCACCAACGACAGCAAAACAACCGCGGATTGCATGGCTAAAAAGAGCAAAAGATTCTGAAGAGAGTGGGATTCGAACCCACGCCTCCGAAGAGACTGGTGCCTTAAACCAGCGCCTTAGACCGCTCGGCCATCTCTCCACATGTTCCCTCTCGTGTACGAGTTGGTGAGATGGCTGAGTGGCCGCAACGAGGCGACGAGAGTGTATCACGCGAAAATAGAGAAGTGAGAGGGAAAGCAGCGGGTTTGAAGGGAGAAAGTCGGGGATGGGAAATGGAAAAGCGCCGTTTGTTAGGAGTAAAAGAGAGGAGAAAGTGGATCAAACTGGCGACCGCCTCTCGGCCATTTTCAGTTCGTAACAGTTTGGGACCTGTCCGAACCCACACAAATCCGGGAGAGAATACCTTCCCACTTATATACCGAGAGAGGAGTATCGGCCAGCTTTTGCTTATCTATCTCACTTATAGACAAGAGAGCAGGAAAATTGAAGAGAATCAGAACATTCAGGAACCCAGGATCAAGCGGTAGATCACTCTATTGACCGCCCCCTAGATGTTTGTGTCCACAATAAATGGTTGTATTGCTCGTCGGTGGGTGGTGCTCTACTACCTATAAAGCTGACGATTTATGAGCACGGAGTGGAATAATAATAAACACTCTTTAGAGAATTCACTGCAACAGAGGGAGGAAGAGGGTGCCACGGATTACTGTGGGAAGCAACACACACAACAGCTTTGTTGTGGATGTGAAAGGAGGAAGTGAATGGAAGGGGGAAAGGTGATCTTGGAACATTCACTCGCTCAGATACCTAATCGGAACGACACCAAATAGGCTGTTCAACTCAGAGAGAGGCCGGTCGTTCACAATCATCTCATTTTGTATTGGTGGTCACGAGAGGTGAAAGGAGGGGCTGGACACTCGCAAATAAACGATTCGGACCAGCGATTTTTGGGAATTTTGAGGTGAAACACACACAGTCACCTGAATGGAAACTATGGAAAAACAGAGGCGAGGGCGAAATTGAATCATGATTCACATGGTTGATCCAGTTTAGCTCATACTACTCTGTACTTTGCCATTGCTTAGTCGAAGAGAGGGGGCTTATAATTGGATTTGGCTACACTTTGCAGGGGTTTCCATAGGCAGACTTGAACTGTAAAAAGAATAGGGGAACGGGGTGCCCTATTGAACCCGTTCCTTCCGGGTTTCCATCTAAAGCGAGTCAGTCACGTATCGCGATCGAGAAGCATTGTCTATTCATTCTGCATTGTCTCTAGCAGGTCAGACAGAGCGAGAGAACAGGCGGAATTGAGAGAGTTCTGTTCCGATCTAGATGGGTATCTCCAATGGAAAGTGTGGAGTTGAGTGAAAGGGGGGCATCAAAACATAAATGAATGAGTGTGGACGAGAGATGAAGATGAAGATGATGGAGACAACAGAAAACAGTGAGATCGAGAGTGAATCTGAAGATCGTAAACAAGATGTTCATCAAAATGGATTGTATCATTCGAATCATCATTCGATCTTCGTCCATTAAAATCATCGAGTTTTAGCATATATTTGGGGTAAAAAGGGTTTCGTTGGTCAACCGAAATCCGCACTGAATAGGTAATCCATTCAAAGAACTCTTTCGACCACTGGTCATAATCTCAGAAAAAAGTGCGACACTCAGTCACTAATCCTATAGAGAATCACCATTGGATCATGAAAGGGTTACTGTACGAAAGTGGAGCAGAGATGGGAGATGTAATGGAAAGGGAACTCATCTCTGTCAAAATTGGTTTCAACCTCGAGACGCCAAATTGCCAATCAGCGGTTTAGAAGAAAATAGATAGTTCAAGTTGTCACGTTTTCCGAAATGGAATTCTACTTTTGGGGTAGGGAATTATAATAGGGAAAGAATACTCTGCGATCAGAGGCTGGGCCAAAAAAAAGAGAAGTGTCAACAAATGCTCAATGGTCATTACTATCCACTACGATCTTTCCACTCTCGCAATCAGGAATGATGCCAATCTATTAGCTAGCCTGCAGCAGTATGCCAAGTGGATTGACCACTGTGGCATTGAATGGCTCCCCTCCCCTCCTCCTCCTCATTCTCACCTCAGGCACTAAAGTGACTGTGCGAGCCGGCTCTCGAACGAGTGGATCAAGGAGAGGAATGAGGAGGAGGAAAGGGGAAGAGGAGGGGAACGGCAAACTCGATCGTATGACGATTACGAGCCAGCAACTTGGTCAATATCGTTCGTTGCGGATGAATACGATGAGAAAATGCGAGATCCGATAGGAGAAAGTGCTATGCGCGGCACTAATTTCCCTTGAATAAATCGTTCTAATAAATAAGAAGAGCAATGGGTGTTCATGATAAAGTCAATAGAGCTGAATGTTTGAATGTTCCGCAGCGACTTCAGAGATGATCAGAAAAATCTCGGCAGAAATGGCCGAATCAAGAGGGGGTGCGAGTCCCGGATAATTTTCATCCAGGGATCAAGAATGAAGAATATGTCATTAAAACAGGTAGGTCACCCAATCAGCCCATGAATCGATGCTTCATCCTGATGTAAACGAGGTGTGAGGAGGAAGGAAGAATAAGTAGGAAGAAAGGGAGAGATTGGATTGGGATTAGATGCGAATCACAGCCCTCTCATCTGGTTGACAATGAAGGAGGAAAGGTGAGAGGAGGAGAGAGGACGAATCTCGAATGGGTGAGAAGCACCTCTATTATTCTTGTCAGGAAAGGATCAGTCTCTTCATTCCTCGTACTGTCACAGAGGTCAGAGTGAAGAGAGAGCAGGCAAAATGAAGAGACGGATTCTTCATCCTGACAATCCTAACCTCTACCCTATTCCCATGCTATTTCGACCGTAGCGAAACAGTGTTCCAGAAACTGTAACACAGCAGGAGTCCCATCAATGAAATGAACACACGCGAATTGGATTGGGCGCAAATGGGAATCGACGAATGGACTATTGTTGCGGCGGAAGGAATTGCATTTCGCTTTCGATTGCTGTATTTCCCTTGCAGAAACAATTGCGATCCCGACTTTGGCTACGATGATTGATGCTGAATCGTACGTCCTGAGACGTGAACAAAATACTAATATTCCTTGACTGAAGCTGGATGCTATTGGGTCAAGCATTCGAAAGAATGCATGAATTATGCAAGAGAAAGTTTTGGTTGTTATTCCATTGGAATGGTGAAAGGGAACGAGGAGTTGAGAGATACGATCGAGAAGTGGAGAGAGGACGCTAATGTAGTTCCACCATCGACCGATGGGTAGGTCACTCAATTAATAAATAGCGAACTCCCTTCCTTCCCTCCTCCTTCCGCATCTACCGGGTATAACTGTTGTGTGTCTGCAGGAGGGGACGAGTAACTGGAATAGTACTGCTACTGTTGCAGAGGTGGAGGCCATTTGGACAGCGGGACATTCGAAAGTACGGAACTTCTCTGTTTTTGGCCCAGGCAACAACCGTTCTGAGGGTAGGCAATGAAAGTGATAGGTAGGGTTGGAACAAAAAAAAAAGACAGAAAAGTGGCTCGAAAGTGCTCCCAAGAGGAGAAACCGAGAGTCCGAAAAGGGGAATGGGATTTACTGTCAAAACGGTCTCACAACCGGGTGGAAATGGCTGGTGGATGAACAATAGAATGAGGCGACCCAAATAGGAAGAGAAATTCCTATCCCCCAATTGACCACATGTCAACTCCATTCAGCATTCTTCTTCATAACTTTATCAACGATTGGAAAGGGAAATCGATAGCATACGCGAGATTAGGGTTGGCTTGTCAATCGAGATCTCGAGATCTCGGAATGAGAAAACTCAATTATCTCTCTCTTATCGAGAACAATAAACTTCTCGATAATTTCTCGGTTCTCGATATTTCTCGGATAGAGTTCATTCTTGGTCAAAAATGGTGAGGAGATTGGTCGGAATCGAAATGCGCGAGTTGAGAATGAGAATTTCTCTCCTTTCATTTCTCGACAATTCTCAATTTCTCGATTGGTTCTCGAATCTATCCGAGAAATTAGCGAGAATTGGCACAGAGCCAATTCTCGGCGAGATCATTCTTCGTCGATCCGAGATTGCCAAGCGGTATTTTTCTCGACAAGCCAACCCTATTCTAAACTACAAAGCGAGGTTAACGAATCTTATCAAGGAAAGATTGAAAAATATTGAATGAAAATTCAAGAATATTCTTAATTCGAACGCCTCTTTTCGAATGCCATGAGGGATTTACCCAGAGGAATAGCTCCGTAGTAACAACGATAAACATTCATTCTTTATCTTCTTCTCTATTTATTACCCGACAAGACAATTGGAGATAGAAGAAGAGAGTAATTCACACAATCAATCAATCGTACTCTGTTGATCTACCGGACTAATGCGAATCGAAATCAATCGACTTGCTCAGATCTACAGACTCCCGAAGGCGAGAGCCGATTACGGTAGGAGGTTATTGCAAACTGGTGGGAATGTGTGAGGGTGTAGCCGCGACTAATCGATAAAGCATACTGTAGGAGGGAAGAAACACGCGAATGAGGAAGGCTATTTCAAGGTAGATCGGAATTCAGGCTATCACTTAGAAAGGGTCAGAGGTCGTGATGTGAATGCCCTCCTTGTCTCCCTTGTGGGGCTTGAGAACATTCGGTTTACCGAAAGGCTTGGGCTGAGGAGGAGCGGGGCCGGCTCTGTGGATGTCCTCCTCGGAAGTAACGGTCGTCGGCAGGTTCAGGTTGGCCAGCATCGTTCTGCAGATTGTAGTTTGTAGTCTGATCTTTGATCTCTCTCACTCACCTCTCGAGCACATCGTGGTGGGTGCCGTCATTGCACAGAGGGGAGGTGCATACGCAGAGAAGGGAGGAGCTCTGCGAGGGATACGGTAGTTCAAGAGGGTCAGATATTTTTGCAGTGTTGTTGGAATTTCGACAGGAGCGGACAAAATCAGTTCAATCGGGTCAGATTCATGACTCACTGCGGTCGAGGGAGGAGGGGCGGGAGGGGCGGCACGCTTGGCACGAGAAACTTCACCACGAGGTTTACGAGGAGAGAGGGCTCCCATCTGGAAGATTACGGTAGTTATCGATTGAATGGTACGGTAGGCGTACGGTATTGATGTTCTGGCAGAGAGCGCTGCCGGGGAAGAAGAGCAGGTACTGGTAGATGGGAGTGCCTGAAGAAACAGGGTTATGGTAGGAAAGATTACGGTATTGATTAATGATTTTTCAAAACTCACCAGAAGAAGTGCAGAACTTGCGGGTGTGAATCTTTCCGTCTCTGGGAGAGTTGTAAACAACCATTGAGCAGGAGTCCACTCCGTCCTCACATGTTTCTCTCTTCAAATTGTATATTTCAATCGGAAAACATGAAATAATCGTTAGAAAATGTTTCCCAGCAACCTAGCAAACTACGCTCGCTGCGCTCGCTCCGTTTGCTAGGAGTCGCCGGGTTATCCCAGTCATCTGCAAACGCTTCGCAACGCTTATCCAGTCATTCGATTTATAGTATAAATCATGAATCTAACCCACCGAACCCAAGGGTGACCCGCCGAACCCATTTGGATACTGTACTCGAGATACGGTACAGTTTTATGACAAAAGTCATAAATCTGCTCCGCCGAACTAAATCTGACCCGCCGAACCCCTTCGGTATACTGTACACGGGTTACGGTATTGATTAATTATAAAAGTCATGAATCTGACACGCCGAACTAAAAGTGCCCGGCGAGCTACTACGGTAGCCGGGTTACGGTATCGATCGATAACGTCATCAATCAATAATTTATCGATTTGAAATAAAGTTGGTCCCGCACGGAAGTCCCTGATTACGGAATTGGTACGGTAGTCGGTTACGGTATCGATCCATGACGTCATCAATCAATAATGGGTAATTTTTAAATAAAGTGGGTCCCACACGGAAGCTCCTAACAATTAGCGAGCTGCAAATTACGGTAGCGTGACAGACAACGCCACGGACGGACAGACAGACACTATGACATTATAGTACTGAAGAACTATAAATGAGGGGTGAAACACATTCACTGTCATCGTTGTTTCATGTTGAAAGAAAAATCGTTGAGATACTAACCACTTGATGGCACGGCCTGGAATCGTCATCTCCCGGGTTGGAATTGCAGGTCCAACACTCGAACGCAGCTGACACGACCACCAACGACAGCAAAACAACCGCGGATTGCATGGCTAAAAAGAGCAAAAGATTCTGAAGAGAGTGGGATTCGAACCCACGCCTCCGAAGAGACTGGTGCCTTAAACCAGCGCCTTAGACCGCTCGGCCATCTCTCCACATGTTCCCTCTCGTGTACGAGTTGGTGAGATGGCTGAGTGGCCGCAACGAGGCGACGAGAGTGTATCACGCGAAAATAGAGAAGTGAGAGGGAAAGCAGCGGGTTTGAAGGGAGAAAGTCGGGGATGGGAAATGGAAAAGCGCCGTTTGTTAGGAGTAAAAGAGAGGAGAAAGTGGATCAAACTGGCGACCGCCTCTCGGCCATTTTCAGTTCGTAACAGTTTGGGACCTGTCCGAACCCACACAAATCCGGGAGAGAATACCTTCCCACTTATATACCGAGAGAGGAGTATCGGCCAGCTTTTGCTTATCTATCTCACTTATAGACAAGAGAGCAGGAAAATTGAAGAGAATCAGAACATTCAGGAACCCAGGATCAAGCGGTAGATCACTCTATTGACCGCCCCCTAGATGTTTGTGTCCACAATAAATGGTTGTATTGCTCGTCGGTGGGTGGTGCTCTACTACCTATAAAGCTGACGATTTATGAGCACGGAGTGGAATAATAATAAACACTCTTTAGAGAATTCACTGCAACAGAGGGAGGAAGAGGGTGCCACGGATTACTGTGGGAAGCAACACACACAACAGCTTTGTTGTGGATGTGAAAGGAGGAAGTGAATGGAAGGGGGAAAGGTGATCTTGGAACATTCACTCGCTCAGATACCTAATCGGAACGACACCAAATAGGCTGTTCAACTCAGAGAGAGGCCGGTCGTTCACAATCATCTCATTTTGTATTGGTGGTCACGAGAGGTGAAAGGAGGGGCTGGACACTCGCAAATAAACGATTCGGACCAGCGATTTTTGGGAATTTTGAGGTGAAACACACACAGTCACCTGAATGGAAACTATGGAAAAACAGAGGCGAGGGCGAAATTGAATCATGATTCACATGGTTGATCCAGTTTAGCTCATACTACTCTGTACTTTGCCATTGCTTAGTCGAAGAGAGGGGGCTTATAATTGGATTTGGCTACACTTTGCAGGGGTTTCCATAGGCAGACTTGAACTGTAAAAAGAATAGGGGAACGGGGTGCCCTATTGAACCCGTTCCTTCCGGGTTTCCATCTAAAGCGAGTCAGTCACGTATCGCGATCGAGAAGCATTGTCTATTCATTCTGCATTGTCTCTAGCAGGTCAGACAGAGCGAGAGAACAGGCGGAATTGAGAGAGTTCTGTTCCGATCTAGATGGGTATCTCCAATGGAAAGTGTGGAGTTGAGTGAAAGGGGGGCATCAAAACATAAATGAATGAGTGTGGACGAGAGATGAAGATGAAGATGATGGAGACAACAGAAAACAGTGAGATCGAGAGTGAATCTGAAGATCGTAAACAAGATGTTCATCAAAATGGATTGTATCATTCGAATCATCATTCGATCTTCGTCCATTAAAATCATCGAGTTTTAGCATATATTTGGGGTAAAAAGGGTTTCGTTGGTCAACCGAAATCCGCACTGAATAGGTAATCCATTCAAAGAACTCTTTCGACCACTGGTCATAATCTCAGAAAAAAGTGCGACACTCAGTCACTAATCCTATAGAGAATCACCATTGGATCATGAAAGGGTTACTGTACGAAAGTGGAGCAGAGATGGGAGATGTAATGGAAAGGGAACTCATCTCTGTCAAAATTGGTTTCAACCTCGAGACGCCAAATTGCCAATCAGCGGTTTAGAAGAAAATAGATAGTTCAAGTTGTCACGTTTTCCGAAATGGAATTCTACTTTTGGGGTAGGGAATTATAATAGGGAAAGAATACTCTGCGATCAGAGGCTGGGCCAAAAAAAAGAGAAGTGTCAACAAATGCTCAATGGTCATTACTATCCACTACGATCTTTCCACTCTCGCAATCAGGAATGATGCCAATCTATTAGCTAGCCTGCAGCAGTATGCCAAGTGGATTGACCACTGTGGCATTGAATGGCTCCCCTCCCCTCCTCCTCCTCATTCTCACCTCAGGCACTAAAGTGACTGTGCGAGCCGGCTCTCGAACGAGTGGATCAAGGAGAGGAATGAGGAGGAGGAAAGGGGAAGAGGAGGGGAACGGCAAACTCGATCGTATGACGATTACGAGCCAGCAACTTGGTCAATATCGTTCGTTGCGGATGAATACGATGAGAAAATGCGAGATCCGATAGGAGAAAGTGCTATGCGCGGCACTAATTTCCCTTGAATAAATCGTTCTAATAAATAAGAAGAGCAATGGGTGTTCATGATAAAGTCAATAGAGCTGAATGTTTGAATGTTCCGCAGCGACTTCAGAGATGATCAGAAAAATCTCGGCAGAAATGGCCGAATCAAGAGGGGGTGCGAGTCCCGGGAGAATTGGCACAGAGCCAATTCTCGGCGAGATCATTCTTCGTCGATCCGAGATTGCCAAGCGGTATTTTTCTCGACAAGCCAACCCTACGCGAGATACAGAATGGAAATACTCTAAGAGAGCTACACTGGATATGAGGCCGGTATCGAGAGAGAGAATACCGGAAGCACAATTGGATATGATATAATATATTGCATCGGGACTAATTGACTATCACCAGGACTACCGAGGAAACGGGGTTTGGAAATACTTGAAATTTGGGCTAATTCTGAAAGAATCTTTTAAGCTCTGTGGTGACTGAGGGTGAAATATTGCTCATGGAACAAAAGCTCGGCGAATTGAGTGTAATCTAATAAAATACATAAACCATAAAAATATAGTTAGTCCTGCTCATCCGTTTCGTCCACTTTGAGGGAGTCGAAGGGAAATTGGAGGGAATCGACTCGATCACGATCTGAAAAGATGAAATTAATGAATACATTCGATGAAGCAAGGAATTAATTAGTATTTGCCATTCTCAATAATATTTTTCCGAAGCAATAACTTACCAAGAGGTATCTCCACAGCGGGCGAGTAGCAGAGATCTGCATCAGGATTTACTGAGGGGAGCCTGAGACGGGATGAGAGAGCGGACGAGAGATCCAGGGACGAAGATGTGAAGGAGAGGGGTGAGGCTGAAATTTAATGTTCATTTGAAAGTTATCAAACTGAGCTGAGCAGATGCGCTTGCATAGCTCTAGTGAAACATATCTAAAATGTACACTAGATATCTAGAATGGCAACCTGTTGGAATATTTGTTCCGTTGAGGTACTCTAAAATGAATTCTCACCCGAGAAGAATCCGGAAGTGGCTGAGGAGCAGTAGGAAGACGCTTCGCTGTGGATGGGATCGACAGCGACGACGGGACGGCTTACATTCCAGGCCATTTCCGTCCGCCACCACTCGGCAGCTGCTGTATCTGCGCAGCGTTCCCGGAATTTCTGCAAATATCATTTATCATTTATTTTTATTGATTTTATTAATGAGAAAGCCACTTCTCTATTGCTCTTAGCCGACTGATATTTGAAAGTTAGTAGTTAGTAAAAAAATTTTTGGAGCATTCGGGATGATATAACTGAAATCCTTGAATACTCCAGCGAAAGTACCCACAGTGAAACGTATTCGGCAGATTCTTTTGTTCTTTACAAAAAATGGTGTCCAATGGTGAAACATAATGAGCTACTCACCCTGTCCATTCTATCCGATTGCTCGTATCCGAATTGATTCTTCCAGTCTCTCGAACCTCCCTTGCGGATGAACTCGCCTCGATGGCTGAAATGGCTACTGAACGAGAGACTCGAAGAGGACGGGAGCGATAGAGGCTATACTATCTCACTATTTCGAAATATTAACGATATCTTTTCAAAGAATAGAAAACTGGGAGTGTTGCCTAAGAGATGATTAGAGATGGCAAATGATCAGTCTACTTACAGTTGCTTGTTCGGGAACCATCTCTGCTGATTCTTCTTCATCGACGCCAGCGTTGAGGCTTCGACGATCTGTAAATTCACCATTCATTTCCATTTCCATGATCTTTCATCCCTCCGAACCCCTCCACATCATCGATGTAGCCTTCTGACGCCTTTTTCCCGAATGATGTGCAAAAAGTGATCGCCGATCACTTCCGTCCCCCTCATTTCTCTCTGTTTAACCTACCGTAATCCCCACTCGTTGTTTGAGCACCACACTTGCATACTACGGTTTCGCTTTCTGTTTGTCTGCCCACACTCATGCGTCATTTGGATACCGTACCCATCTAATCGAAAACTGACCCGGGCAAGTTTCTGCTCGTTTTCGATGATTTCGGCTGCTTTTCCGCCCAGGAACGAGGCGATTTGAACGACTGCCGAGTGGAGATCCGCGACCATGTCTTCGTACTGAATTAATTAACTATTTCTTAATTAAATTTAATAAAGTTAATTAATTAAAATAAAAGTATACCTTGAGGAAGAGTATGCGCTCCTCGCCCTTCTCGATGCCCTCCAACCACGAGGTCAGATGGTCAAAGTAATCGCCGAAACCGACCTGCAATCAGATGAGTTTCATCGATACTTCAACTTCCATTGATTCGAGTGAATTCAATGGTCCTCTACCATTCAGATAAAAAAATCACCTTTCCATCCATGAACAGGTTGAAGAACACATCGAATTCTCCATGCTCGTAATCGTAGATTTTAAAGTTGCGATTGTGATGGAAATAACTGAAAATTATTAATTTTCACTACCTAAAATCAATGTTACTTCGAACACCCATTACCATGTAAAAAGTTCTCGTGATACCAGAACGGAATAAATATTGAATTGAATTGAAATTAAAATTAATAAATTACCTCGTCAAGCAATCCTTGGGGTTTCTCACAGCAAAGATATACTTGGCCCCGCCGCCTTTCGGAATGTTCTTGTACGTGAAGTGACTCTTCAATAGGCTAATTGATTCATGGATCGTCTATTCTCCGGATTTTTATTGAAATAGGGCAGAACTACTTGGATTGATTCAGGGTATGGAGTGGGGTCTAAAAGGCTGATGAAGAAGTCCATCGAATGCATTTCAAAACAGGGCAGGAAAACAGATCTGCTTTGATCGATTCAGTGCATGGGGGTAGCGGTTAGTACGTCCCTGGAGTATCAAACCAAGCCTACCTTGAGCACTCTCGGGGTCTTGATCGTATCGGAGTATGCGGCGCCCATTCTCTCGATCATCGGAGACACGAAGCACATTGCTGCAATATCTATATTTTTCCTTGCAACGAACGTTTTCGTCACTGATATTTGAACGCGTCGCTCTCCTTTTCCCTCTCAAGTTTGGTCGAAATTCGCGCGAAATGTTTGCAGAAACGTGTGTGTAGCGAAGGGCAAACAAGGAATGAATGCTCAACGATTAGGGAACGAATATTTCACTTTAGGTGGTCTAAAAACTCAGTGGGAGGGCGAAGGCAAGATTCTAAGAATATATATTGAAATTGCTGTGTTTTATATCAATTTTGATACGATTATTAGTACAAAAAAGACAAAGATTGCTGACCTTTCTTCTCATCTTCTTCGCTCTTCTCGTGAGTGCTCGACGACGGTTTACAGGCGGCGTTATCGTTCTCATCGTCATCGACGGCAGCCTCGTACTCGGTCTTGCCTGGAAAGAGGAAGGGGTACTGTAGGTTCAGATATCGATCTACCCTTCACATTTGAAACAAATATTCTATGGAAAATAATCAGTATCCTACGCTAATGTATATTTTGCTTGTTTCTAACAAGATCAGGATAGCAAATTGGGCTCTGTCTTAATATACGGCACCCATGAAAATAAACGGCACCCATGAAAATATACGGCACCCGTGAAAATATACGGCACCCATGAAAAAATTCGGCACCCATGATAATAAACGGCACCCATAAAAATACACGGCATCCATAAAAATACAAGGCACCCATGGACAAAATACGGCACCCATCGGACACAATATTTTTTGAGTATTTTTTTCGTCATTTTGTGATTTTCATGGTGGTATTGGGGTACGCTGCGAAAACAATTCTTTACTGACCGCTATATGTTTGAAACAAGACTGAAACGGATTTTTATTTTGTTTTCATTGAATAACACACATGAATAGTAAAAGATGCAATAAAGACAATGATTAAACTTTGTGAATACAAGAACATGGTATAGAAACTGAATTTGGATTATTATTATGTGACGGCTACGCTTATCCAATTCCCCCCCCTCGCTTTCCACCTCCCTTCCCTCCACTTCCCGTTCCTCCTCTACCTCCTCCTCCGGTCCCTCCTTTCGATGGACGTCCTGTTGGTGACCTAGTAATTGACGGAGGTCTAGTGGCTCTCATTGTAGGTGTTGTTCTGAACGGTGCTACAGTTGAACGAAATGATGGAGCTGTTGTTCTTACGGGAGGCATTCGAGTAGATCGATTTGGCGAGGCTGTAACTTTTGGAATGGGAGTGGTGGACTTTCCTCTTCCAGTAGTCCGCTTGGTGGTGGCTGGCGCGACTGTAGACGATGTAGAAGAAGTTAGAGAGGCAGAATTGGGATCAGCAGTAGTCGTGCTTGTCGATGAAGAGGAGGTAGTTGAGATCATGACAGAAGTGGGCTTAGGGGTGCTTGGGATTGTCGATGAAGAGGAAGTTTTTCGGTCAACGATGCATATCTAACTTAACTGGTATAATACTCAATGAATATTGATGATAAATGAATTCGGAACAAATGTTGAAACATATCACAGTCAACAGTGAGTGGAAGGGAATCTACAGGTCTTCTTCATTGTAGCGTCATGATACTTAAAAATTAATTTAGATTAACTTGTGCAGACATATTCATCGAAATAATGATGGAACTGAACTTTTGGTGCCGGGCCGCAAAAAATATACGGGCCACAATATCCGTACAGAGCCGCGTACCCCAATACCACCATGAAAATCACAAAATGACGAAAAAAATACTCAAAAAATATTGTGTCCGATGTGTGCCGTATTTTGTCCATGGGTGCCGTGTATTTTTATGGGTGCCGTGTATTTTTATGGGTGCCGAATTTTTTCATGGGTGCCGTATATGTTCATCGGTGCCGTATATTTTCATGGGTGCCGTATATTTTCATGGGTGCCGTATATTAAGACAGAGCCGCAAATTGTAGTCGTACCAAGCAATTGATGGACGATATGCTGGATCCAGGTGGTTCCACACTTGGGATAAGTGCAGATGAAGACGTCGTCGGAACGGGGAACCATCGCTTTCGCCGATCTGAATGAGGATTCGGATTATTGTGATTCGTCAATTCCTTTTTTCAGTTGAGTTTCACAACTCCTTGATCATGAGACTTTTTCTATTACGTGGTTGATCTCCAGAGTTAGGTGGTGAATATGAATATATTCAAACGGTTGATTTAGACTGCTAAGGGAGTGCCACTCTGTGCAAAATCTCTTCATCTTTTATGAGGAATGCGTTCTGTGATAGTTCTCTCACTCACATCACCTTATCACTTCTCAATTAGCAATTGAACGTGTATAGAATAGAGCGTTTGATCGTAACTCATGCTAACCATTGTATCAGCCTTTTATTTTTTTCTGCGCTTAGTCTATCTTTTTTTCCGACTGATAGACGACTGCGTCACTAATCGGAGCGATTTGCATCGCAACCAAGGCGTCACCGAAAATCGTTTGTTCTATTGAACGAAATTTATGCAGTCGTTGGCGTCTGCTAATCTCATTGTACCTTTCTATCGGTCATTTCTCGCACACCATTCACACTAGCCATGTTGAACTTTTGACCGGGGTGGAAAATCGCGCAGCCGCGCATAATTCTCCGCATTCCTCCTTACTATTTATCCGTAGAGCAAACAAGTTGGGCGATTTCGGAAGTCGCGAGCGAACGAGCGCGCGCTGGAGAAAATATCAAGTGGAAAATTCCCATGTTGTCGTCACTCATTTGTTTTGACGAGATTAGAGAGAAGAATTAGAGGGGGAGAGATCTCGGCGTTACTCTGACCAGTGAGAGATTGAGTCGATTGAAGATGACCTCTATTCTTCGATCGCCATCGCCAAATTCGGATTCGCATTAGTCTCGCGCCGACGCGTCCCGGTTAGAGGCCAAAGACTCAGGAATAATGCAACTGTCTATCAACGTTTCCGATACGGTCTCAGTGATACAATGAATAGTGACAGATACGGTGATAATTCTATTAGAGGTTAATGGTTTCTGAAATTCATCGTTGAACGGCAGTCAGACGGAAAAGGAAATGCGAAGGATAACAATTCAAGGGTAGTTCAAGGGAGAAGAAAACCAAAATTGCCTAACCTCCTACACTGTAGCTTCTTTGGCCCTGTCCTTCCTTTCTCATCCTAATCTTAGTCTGTTGACCGTGTGAATTCGGGCGACGATAACAAGGCTAGCATGTTTTGCTCAGCCTATAGTGTTTATCGAAACAGGATGACATTTACTGTGTTTAGTTTTCCAAGTGACCCCAGTGTATGATCAATCTCATATCTATCGCCAAACGTCTCGGCCAATGGTTTTCATTCTAATCGGCTGCTCAGCGAGAATCACGCCATTTTCGCGGGCTAAACCACGCTGTTTCATTCCTCTTCTCCCTTCCCTCTCTGATCTTATCTCTACTCATTATCATTCCCAGTGAAACTCCTTGTTGAATTCCGTCAGTTCCACTCAGGAGCATTAAAAAGTGGGACAAACTGAGACTATGGACGAATTTCGAGCGCGTTCGCTGTGGAACTGAACGCGCCCTTTTGAAGGAAGCGTGCGATTTCGAAGAAAAAAACGGGTTAGCGCGCTAGACAAAACGAAAATCTAGGAAAGAAACGAGGAAACATGATCGGGTGCCGCCCACGAATTTTTATAAATTGCCCTCAAGCCGGGAATTAGAAAACGGGATCCGGAACTTACCGGACATTTTCCGGCGTGAAGATTGGCGGCCAATGCTCGCCATCGATGACGGTGCCGAGTGGAACACGAAGGGCCGTCTGGAATGGAGAAAGACGTCATCTTAGAGAAACGACTTCTGTCATGTTCAACTCTTTCACAACTCAAGCGGGCGAAAGCGTATGTGAAACAAAGAATCCGTGGCACATATTTCGATTTATAGTGTTGATAATGTGCTAGTTTTCACTCCGAATGGAATTCCCTATCAACGGCCTTCGACCCTCACCCCCTCGAAATTGTTATCGACTTCAAATCATCGTGGAATTCCAGTCTCGAAACACCTCACAGCAATCAAAAGCTCGCGCCAATCGGCAATGGGCAAACGCTATCATAACACTATCGCGCACGTGCGCTAGTCAGAAAGAGACTAGACACAGTGTGACGGAGCAGGGTAATCGATAGAGATACAGTAATCTACCGTACCTTGATGACGGTTTCCTTCTGTCGTTCTCCTTCCGCGTAGGATTCTTCGACGAGGGATGGCGATTGACCGGCGGTCTCGGTGTAGGGAGGAGTACGAGGGGCTCGACGCGCTCGAAGAGTTACCATTCTGAAGAGTACGGTAGGGATACGGTAGGATACGGTAGGATACGGTAGACATACTGTAACAGTACTAACGATAAATGTGCGCTAGCAAGAGTTATGCTGGAACAGAGAAATTAGTGTATCAAGCACGACCAGTTACGCTAAGAGAGGCGAGTTCCTAGGGAGGTTCTGCACATACGTCTAGCAGGTTACAGTAACTGTTTGCAGAGAACGAAACGTAGAAGATTTAGAAGAAGGCGTAAAAGTGGGCGGAGCCAAAGCGATTCAAAATGATGGGCGAAAAAAGCGAGTGTGATCTCTGCGCAATTCTCGCTATGTCAATTGTTTTGGCTCCTCTGAAGGGGGGGGGGGTGTGAGGGAGGGAAGGAGTAAAGGAAGAGAAGTGATTGGAACACAATGAGGATGTGTCCATTAAGTGTTGTGCCTCCTCAGGAATACTGTATGCGTGTGATCTCTGCGCAATTCTCGCTATGCCAATTGTTTTGGCTCCACTGAAGGGGGGATGTGAGGGAGGGAGGGAAGGAGTAAAGGAAGAGAAGTGATTGGAACACAATGAGGATGTGTCCATTAAGTGTTGTGCCTCCTCAGGAATACTGTATGCCAGATCGGGTTAGAGCGTAATCATCAGAATGGGGGCTCTTCATCGGGGGCTTTACCCCCCACCGAAGCCCCGCCCACAAAGTGCTTCGCGTTTTTCGTTGACCTGTAGATGATTGCGAGCGTAAAGTGATCATAGTGACAATGAGATCGTAAATGAGGATGAGAAGGGAGGAAAGGAGGAAAGGAGGACCTCCCATGAGAAAGACTGACGTTGAGTAGGAGAAGGCATGAAATAGCGGTAGCTAAGAGAAGCAAAAGCAAATAGCGATACTCTTCACTTGTCTGGGAAGAAGAATTGAGTTTCACAAGGGAAAAAGGGCATGAATATTGAAGTGGATGGAGATCTACGGTGTTGTAGAGTGCATCCTAGACTGTAGCCCCGTCTAGAATGGATCAAGTGGCTCTTCAAACAACTAAATCACTCAAATCTGACCGATGAGAATGGGACGACGTCGATAAATCAACGGCGAGTCGAAAACTTTGTGATAAACGTGTGCGATACACGCAAAATGTGAGAGGGAGTAAACATAGAGAAGTGATATGGGTGCGGCAGTTCCCATTGAAGATTGAACACACGTGATTGAAGGATTCCCCATTTCATTCCCGGAGTACCAGAGCGAAGGATAGGGCAAGACAAGCCCACGTAAGACAAGAGTTTCTTTCAACCTTCTATTCTTCCCAATCCTACCTGCCCCCTAGCAATCTATTCTTCGTATTCTTCTTCTTTCATCACCTAACAACGGCCTCCCCCAGTTTCGGCTATTAGCAATTCAACATTTCGAGAAAATGAAACCACCGTCAAGTACTCGGAAGAAAGATGCCAACTAACCACTCACTCTTCTTCCTCTTGACTGACCCCATAAGCCCCTACAATCTCATCATTCCTATAGTTTGAAACGGTCGCTATCGTCTCGCCTTATCGGCAGGATTCTTTCGAGGGGAAAGGACGAGGAAAACTCTCTGAGAAAGGGATCGAGGGAGACGGACAATTGACGTGGGAGACACGTACAGGGTACATGAGATCAGAAAGAACCAAAGAATCGGATTATGATCTTGAAGCCCTCCATTATTTGGTGCCGTAGTGTAGGGACGAACTACGCTATAGGAAAGGATGACGAAGCCCGATTAGTTGATTGTTATGCACTAACAACTGCTGAAACCAGCGCGACCGATTTGGCCGTTTGAGCGTGGTCGATGGCGAAATAAATCGAATTAGCCGAGGGTAGACGGATGAAAAAGAGAAGTAAGCGGATCATCAGCGAACTAAAAGGACGAAAAAAACCGAAAAAAAGACTCGATGGGGAAACCCTGGCCGTGATTAGCACGGAGTATCTGCTATTACCCAACCCAAGCTGATCCCAGACTGAACCTCGTACCAAAATGTGAAGCTGATTGTGAAACGTGGAATGAGGAACTAATTGATCAGGAAGTGGTTTCGCTAACGGAGTATCTCTAATCTACGTTCCCATTTCGACCAAGATCGCCCTGCGAACAGCGAAACAGACATGAGATCCAAACGATCGTCGGAATTTGTCGGATATTGGATCCAGAGGAGGAGGTTGACTGTCTGTCTGAAGGGGCGGCGCCCCTTATAAAGGAAGCGAGAAGCGCGTCAAAAATGTGTCAAAGATCAATGTGGGAAATGTACAAACATTCGGAGAACGGACAGGGGATCGAATAGTCAAGAGTAGAGGGAAACCGATTCTAGAGTGAAGAGAGATCAGGAGAAATGAAGAGACGAATTCTTCATTCGGGTGTCCTTCTCCCTTGCAACGGTTCTCGCACACAATTTGCAGAAGGAACGGAGTTCAATCAGTGACTTTTTGCAGATCGTTGGCCTTTTCCCCCTTTAAGGGGAGAACTGACCAGTGTTCCCCCGAACGAGGGAAGAAAAGAAATCAGTTCGTGATGTATATTTCTAACAATTCGAGTACGTGAACTATCTATCCTTCCCCTTTCTCCCTTCAAAGATCAACAAGCTAATAGAGTGTCTCTCCGCTCTCAATTGAAAGGGCGATTGGCGAGTGTTTTGAAGACGAAGAAGAGGGGCCAAGTGATCGAAAATAGCCACCGTTTCAACCTGTTTGCCCTATTTGTTTCGTCGTTCGCTACTCTGCCTATCAACCACAAAGCACATAAGCTCATCTCAGAGTCTCTAGTGCTTCCCCGAAAAAATTGTGACCCTTCCGGAGTGCTAAACGTGTGGTCAATTTGGCCTCTCGTAACAAGTCGTGCGATTCTGATGTTGGTGTCACAGTGTCACCGCTGGTCAGTAATCGTCACCCTTTTTACCGGCCCCGGTTATACGGGGGAGCCGTTTTTGCAGGTCATTGGTCAGCCGTGTCCCTCCTCCCCGCACTTTCCTATCGCCACTAAAAAAGGCTGGACACACAATGTAGAGAGGGGAGGGGTGGTGAGTCAGTTTGTGATCGAACATTGCGAACAAAGAATCAGGTGTGATGATTACTGTATTCCACCCATAATAGCTCCGTTCAAATCATCGCTGGAGGATTACACCCTATGAAGGTTTCAGCCCCATCCTCACATAGCAATAATTGCCTGAAATGATTCAATAGTTTGATTGAATTTCCGAATCTATGACCACGAACGATTTCTTCAGAATCACGTGAGGTGAACCATGCAGAATATGTTGGTTGATCATGGGCTCTATGCCACTCTTAGTTTGCTCTTATTCCCAGAGATCATTGGTCATTTCCTATTCGAGAACTGACCGAGCACAAATAAATGCTTATTTTACGCGCTAATTCTGCGTTGAGAGTCGTTAGAAATAGAATCTTTCGCAATACGGAAGTGAGATTATTACAGTAATATCAGTAAGGTTCCAATTATCAAGAAACCCAGTAAACCAGAATGGTTGATCTCATGATCTATCTTTAAAGATCTCTGCTTGTCTTGCAACTTCTTGCCGGTCATTGGTCATTTCCCCGAATGGGGAAAAGAAGCGTGAAGAAAAGAGGGAGACATAGTTTGTCCCCACTCAATGACTATGCTACTTAGAAGGCAAAAAATACAAGGAAGACGAAAGAACGTGTACAAATCAAGAAATAACTGGGGCGATCAAAGACTCTGCGAGGGAAACTAACCAGTCAAAAAGTAGATTTCAATGGAGTGATAGACCAACCGCTGACCAGACGAGCAGTGAAAGTTGGTGGTAGATCTTAGGTCAGCGACCTAGACATAGATCAGTGATGAGAATTAGCAACAATCACGTAGTGGAAAAGTGAATTAGACTTGAGGGGGTGCTGAGATTACGTGTAAGCCAAATCAAGACAAAGTGTAATCTTCTCGAACAAATTCTCGTGATAAAGAAGGCGCTAGACGGATGGCTGGGAAAAGGACAGAGTGATACGACGGTCTTAAATCAAGAACGAATGGAATGCGTGCGAAATTTTGCGCGGACAGAGTTAGAAATTCCATGATTCCAACAATATAACAGCCATCATTAGATTCCGGTGTTTTGTCTTATGACTGTAAAATCGTTGGACGTGATACACCTTTGGCAAAGGTTCGACGTAAAAATTTCGAAATTGATGGTGACCACAAATTTCTGGATAAGTAATGCATAAACGACAACGTACTCCCTCTGTTGTCTCATCCTCATGCTCTCCTCCTCCTTTGTCTGCTCCTTCCTCTCCATCGATGGCCTTCTTCTGCTAGATGGACGTCTTCGTAGACGATAGACGTCCACTCCATGGGCCGTCTTTTATCGTCCGGCTCCGGGAGACCGGAAGATCTTCGATGGCTGCTTCTTTCGCCTTCGCAGCTGTTTTTGTCCGTCAAGCAGGCTTCAGGAAGGGAGGGAGAAGAGAGGTGTACGGTGAGAAAAGTGAGGAGGAGGCGATAGTTGCTTATCTAGATGATCAATGAGCAGGAACAGAATCGATCAGCCCCGAGGAAGGAAGGAAGGAATAGGAGATCACGGGGAAATGGAGAGATCAAGAAGAGTGAATCTGGACAACACTTGCCGTTGGAGAGCAAAGGAAAGCGCAATGAAGGAGTATACTGATCAACAAGATGCTGTATTTTTAGAGAACGGAGAATTCATCCCTGCTACTGTTAGCCAAGAGCTGAGTCAGCTAAACCACTTTTCTAAAAGCGTGCTCTGGTTTATGAATAAGCGCTGAATGGGCCCTCAGACAGTCAGCGTCGACTTATTCTGAGTGTATTTCAATCCTCAGATTACTCATCCCGCCTACTTTTCACTGTGTTTGCTGTGGGCGATGCAATTTCTCTTCATTTTCTCACGCAACCTAGTACCGACAGTGAATTTCATCATAATTGAGAAGTAAGTATGAAAAGTCATAAGTTGGGCATACGTTGAGTTGCAATAGTGGTGACTTCAACGTCTCACAGAGAAGCATCGCTAAAACACGAGATCGAATGAACGTGGTCACTGATATCTGTTTTGCAATTGATGGGGACGTTTTTCACGAAGACGGAGATGCGTAATAGACATCAATGAGCACGTTCATTTGAGAACTTTTCCTCTTCTCGTGAAAAAAAGGTTTTCCCCTATCAATTTCCTCTCACCATCTCGCGTGTCACTTTTCTATTGAACGCTCGGGTCAGAAAACGACGGAGCAGAGTTCTCGTCTTATCTCTCGTCAGTCGGAGAAACGAGAGAGCAGTGCGAAAGGAGAGAGAAAGACCGCCCCTCAAACGGTGGTGGAGAAATACGCGATATTAGATATCTACACTTGACAGGATGGGAACGGAACAATGTTCTCGTCTCGTCAGTTTGCCTAATCTCTCGCCAGTGAGGGAAATGAGAGAGCGCTCCTCAAACGGTGGTGAAGTTCGCACACTCACTTCACACAAACGGAACAATGTTCGCGATCTTGTCTCCATGTCATCAGCCCGTTAGAGACAATGGAGAATCGAGAGAGAGACACTACAGAAGTTTCTCGACGTGAACGACGATCCCTTTCGAGGAATGAGGGGAGAAGTGCACACAGAACGAGCGATTGAGAAGGGAAGATGGGAAGAAAAAAGTGAGAAAAGGGACCACACACACTGCAGAAAATATCTGGACACTGGGGGTTCGTGTTCAAGAATGTAATGAACTCCACCTTTACAATGCTCTTTCGCCTGTAAGACAGATTAGGGAGCATGCAAATCGAGGGGAGATTCGGCTCGATATGTCAGAAGAAGAAAAAGTTCACGAACGCGATCTATAATATACGAAAAAAATACAGGAGAAAGGGGAAATGAATGAGTGAAATTGTGCAGAAGCGTCATCTATTTGACTTGTGATCGGCTGTGAGAAAAACGAGCGAACGAACAACGAAGGAAAGGAGGGAAATTAACCAGAAAACAGAAAGGTCAGGCAAAGGACGAATCTTCTGTCGAAAAGTCGCACTGTCGCTCTTACATTTGCAGGAGAGGAGCGATGATTGTTTATTGCTGATGGTGATGGCACGTTTACATAATTCATTTTGACACTTGGACCACTATTGTGCTCGAAATGGTTCCCAAATGCGACTAGGTTTTCGAAAAGAGCCTAAGATTTCACCGCCGCAAAATGCGGAAAAATAGGACGCCTTGTCGCAATTTCAACAGCTGCAGGAACGCGGAAGCAAATTCGAGATCAGTGACGAAAATAAGGAAATAGTCGTGATTCCAGTGAAAGAAATAGGAGGAAGTGTGCAAGTGCGAGCAAAGCAGTAGAAAAAACGACAACAAACAACGAAGAGTGAGGGAGGGACAGAAGAAAGACGGGAGCATCAAGGATCACTGTCCCTCCCTTGAGGACTCGTCGTTGTTGTCGAGATCCATCGTCGATTCTGTCCATACTTTTCCCAAGAAAGAAGACCGCAGTGCCGACAGAATTAGACCAATACTCTATTCCGGGAAGAATCAGGAAACGCAGGCGATCAAGAAAATGCCACGTTTATCAACAGTGATAAAAAATCCAGCTTGACCTCTAGTCGGCTTGGCACGAAGTTTCACCGAATATCGGAGCATGGCAGCGAAACGTCAGCTTTATCTGAGGAATGTATTTAATGGGGTGCGGGATTGATCTTTTGAATGGGTCATTTATGAGAGCAATGATAATTTGTTTCCCGATCGCACCGGAATATTATCCGAGAATTGCTTGCATCATTAATTACATCACATTACCCTTCGTAACCTTTTGATAAGAGATCAAAAATGTGAGAAAAGGCGTGGAAGGAAATGATAAGCATTTGAGCGTGCAATCTACAATCATAATTCTTTGTTTCGGTGGGGATCTCTTGAACTTTCAATCATCGACAATGCGTGTAACCCGGAGAACTCGAGAGCAAGTGGAGAGATGGCCGAGCGGTCTAAGGCGCTGGTTTAAGGCACCAGTCTCCTCGGAGGCGTGGGTTCGAATCCCACTCTCTTCAGAATCTTTTGCATTCGATCTATCTTTGTTTTGCTTATACTGGACTAGACTTGATAATAGGCGTGACTCGCAGATAGTAGACAGGAGCTGGCTCGCGAACAATTTTAAACATGTGAATATAAATTTCCAGAGAATAATGTCTACAAAATTCATTAATTGACTTGATGAATCCTTCCGTCCAATACTTGCTCTTGCAAAGGCTAATCGAAAACGCTAACTTTCCATCTACATTGTTGGGGACAATTAATGTTGAAAGAAAATACTCATTAAAAACCATTAATTATATTTTCTATATTTCGAACTAACAAGTACGAATAGTTCCTATTTGTTTCCTGTGCAATCTCTTCTCGATTGATTCGCATTGCTTTATTAAACATCGGTATTACAACCATATCACAACTGCGAATATTTTCGAATGAACTCGGTCAATAATCCAAAAATATGAATCAACGGAACAACATGAGATTTAAAACGATTGAATCTAATTGGGATCTAGCTGAAGGGCGGAAGGAGAATCATAAGTTGTGAGTACAACAGGAATGAGAAAGTAACGTAGTTTTCAAACAACTGGGGTACATATCAAAAGATCAAAGATCGAGAAGGAGTACCGACATGAATCCTTAGAAGAATCCTGGTCCCTGATACGGCTTGTAACCTCCGAAGTCGGCCACGTTTCCTACAATGAGTAAACAAATAACAGCATAAATCAATCAATACTCTCTCCTACCGTCACCAAACACCAAACAGTATCGATATTCTACCGTACCCACCCCACTTACCGTATGCGGGTGCATCTCCATTATTGGCAGGATGGGGTCGTCCATAAGGGATTGCCTCTGACTGTCCTTGTTGCTCTTCCTCCTTCTGCAATCAATACTACTTACTCTGACTACCGTAGTTCCTCCCCTTTCCACTCCCTCAACCCATCAACCATCTCCCAACCACTGCAATCATTTCGTAAAACAAACATGTTTATCGCGCAATATAAAACAGTTAGAGCTTTGCAAGCAGATGGAATAAATAATGGAGATCGGAAGAGACAATAAGACAGGGTGCAGAACAGGGAAGGAGAAGGGAAGGGAAGGGAAGGGAAGGGAGGGAGGGAGGGAATATTCGGGAATATTCGAATGGCAGCTTCACAGGGGCTCATACTGCGGAGGTTCAATCGCCCATGGACGGTTCGGCTGAATCAAAACTATTGATGATTAATAAAGGAGGTCAAAAAGCTCCACAAATCCTAGTGCATCTTGGTTACAAACAAATTAAGAGGGCACAACAACGCATTTCTACAAGATAATTCTCATCTCGCCCTACCTGACCCCCTTTCTAGTTACCATCCCCTTACCATTTTTCTCTCCTGCTGTTTCTTGACTGCCTTCGCTATAAGGTCCATGATCTCATTCTGGAGGGTATCCACCTGAGAAGAGAACATTCATCAGTACCGTTAGCGAAACAACAAACCAACATGTTACTAAATGGTCGAAAGGACGAAACTGAACTATTTTAATATTTTTAAATTAAAAAAATATTAATTAATAAAAAAATGCACCTCGGTCGGGTCCTCGAGCGACTCCATCTTCTTCCACACCATCTTTCCTGCAAACAAATTATTAATATTTTTATATTAGCAAACATGAATAAATAAAACTAAACTAAAAGTGAATAACTGACCGAACAGTTCATGGATGGTTCCTTGACCTCCAGGTCTGGGAGCAGATCCATTGGTGGCGGGAGAGGGGCCTCCACCCATTCCTCCTCCTCCACTAATCGGAGTACCCATCAACGGCCGAGGAGGCTGAATACAATCCATTACTCATATTTAATTGCTGAAATGTGCACAAGCATCTGCGTTTCAAAAGACTATTTAAGCATAGCCAGTCAACAAGTATTATCCGTGAAATGAACTGCACAAAAATACATCACTTTCTAGAGCGAAATTAAATTGGTGCAAGTGAGATTGTGTTTCAGTATGCCATAACACGTTGAATACTAACCCCAACAGGTACCCAGTTGGAATCGTCTCCTCCTCCTCGATGGGAAGGTGGGAAGATGAGGGGTCCTCCATTGGGAGGTCGAATCGGTCCTCCTCCTCCTCCAACTGTCGATGCTGACGGAGTATTCACTGAAATGACCAAGGGTTAGAATGGGAGGCAGCCCGAGGAAGCCCAGGTGGAATTGACAAATGAAAGACTGGCTAATCACTGATCTCATTCGATTACTAGTTGGTCACTAAAGCGCGTGGGCGAAATTGAAGAATCTTGAAGCCATACGGTATTCAGAAGATATAGTATCCTCTAGAGAAGACTTTTGTTTTCGAATGTGGACTTTTTTATGCAAGCAGCGGCATACATAGCGGCACAATTTTGTTCGCTCCGTTAAAATTAAATGAAATAAAATTTGCAATGACGACTCACAGGGTTGGAAAAATGTTATTAAAACGCTATTATATTGTGCATAGAATTGATCAGTGACGCCACTAAAAATTCAGCAAAAGTTGGGCTTCCTTAGGGCTTCTTACAATAGCTTACTCACAAGGAGTGTTAATGGTTTGCAAAGGTGCCGGCTTTCTTTTGATTTGTGATCACATACGATCAATTCGATATCCGTTTTTATTACAATAGCCGGCACCGAATAAATAGTATTATTTCGAAAAATAAAAAGTGCGTGATAGCACAACCTGGCGGGCGGGAGTCCACAAACTGCTGAAGTGATCGGAAAAATGAGTATTGATCGAATTCATTGACGGGATCCCACCGATGCCAGAAAACTGGCAACGGTGGGAATGCCCTCATTTCTTCCATTTCCATGCACCATTAATTGAAATCGATAAACGACTTGTGAAAAGCTGAAATTAATTCTAGTATCAAAATACAAGGCTCGATCGGCATCACTACTATAGACGACCGGCCATGGCTAAAAAATATTGCTATTCGCTTTTGCCGTCCAAAATATATTCCATTCGCAAGTTTTTGTCTAATTAGAGACCTAAAATAGACCAAATCTTGGCCTCCTGACCGGTCTTCTATAAAAGTACTTGCTTGAGCTCGTGGTGCAATTCACAAAGGTGTCCGTTTTGTCAGAAGTCTTTCAAAATTGAACTATTTTAATTGGTTGATTGTCAATGACAATTATTCCTGTTTAGGAGTTTAATGAATTCCAGAATAATAATCGAAAAGTAAAGCCGATTTTGGAAGATAATTCAGTTATATACTTGAAGGTACGAAAGGAACAGTTGATCGTACCTTATTGACGTGTCCGATCGGGCCCGAAGGCATGTCGTTGGTGAAGAATCCATAGCGAGCCTGAGCGAACCTGCAAGTACAAATATTAAAATATATTTTTGCAGCCCAAAAATTAACTTTAAAAAATAATAACTCACGAGGGTTGTGGAGGCTGGGGCGGTCCTCCGAATCCTCCGTGTCCAGGAGGCGGTCCTCCTCCTCCGCCACCTCGACCCTGCACAATGATAGGGTTAGAATAAAGTAAATTGATAATTTAATTTTAAAAAATATGGCAAGATATCGATCGCAAGATTCACAGCGGCTATTGACTCCGTTGCCATTGACTACGCCCTTGCGTATTCCGTTTTTAGCGAATTTCGGCTTGAAACGGTCCGTAAAAGTTTAAATAAAACATAATCACGTTCCATTTTTCTATCAAATGCTGTCTAATCACAAACCTACGTTATCAATTAAAAGCTTACCCCTCGTCCTCCACCACCTCTTCCTCCTCCGCCTCTTCCACCACCTCCTCCTCCTCTGGGACCGCCCTTGGCGCCACGCATCGCCATTTTCTTCTTCTGCTCCTCACTGAGCACCGGATTGCCCGAACGACCCATTGATGACGCTGGAAATAACGAATATAAAGACAATGCCAAGTTTGGCAAAAAAAACGCATTAAAGGAGAAAACGTTGCTAATAACAAACGCAAATAACGATTAGAGAACTCGTTAATTGTAAAGGCAAAAACTAATTGTAAATGATGATGATAAAAGTCCTATTTCGAAAAAAAGACGCCTGTTTTTGAGGAGATAAGTGATGTGAGGTAAAAAACGTAGACAACACCTGTTGAGGAACAAGATATTGCAAAGGACGCTATTATGAGAATAAAAACGGAACCAATTAGAAAATGGAGCATACGAAAATCGAAACAAAAAGACGCGTGACGCCACGAAAATTCGATAAAAAATAATTGAAAAATACACGCGCTCACGCTCAGTTCGCGATACTCTGGTGACAAATGTGTACTTTACATTTTGGATACCGTAATCCGCATCGAGTACTGGGTTTTCTTCCTTACATCGATGTTCGGCAATTTTTTTCTCTTGATGTTTGGCTCGTTTTAATTCGCATCTTCGACGTTTGCTAATTTCAGATGACAGTTTCCCGTTGGTTCTTCGACTCGATCTCCTCTCATTCGCCCCATTTGATGGCTTGTTATTGATGCCAGAATGGACACGAATTATCGAGGAGGAGGAACGTAGAAGAGACTGCGAGACAGACAGCAGTCGGGGGGTATGGCGACATGGAAGGAAGAAAGAGCGGGGAAAAACAGAGATCTGGCATTGTGCCAATTCCTTCTTCCCAATACCCGACTTGCTTACTCGGGGTTCCAGAGAGGGGAAGAAGGAGAAGGAGGGGGGGACAGGAAGGAGCCATTTCTCAACAACTGAAAACGAGAAGCGGGAGGAGAGTTCACTTGCTGTGGTCGTCGTCTCTCTTCCATCTTTCCAGTCAGAGAAAGCGAGAGAGCATGTGAAATGGAGAGAGTCAGAGCATAACTCACCCCTCGATACCCCCCCCCCCTTGGCTCATTTATCGGAGTACTCGCAGCCAAACAAAGAAGAAGTGGGGGGGGGGGCTCTGCGAGTAGATAGAGTTGCTAAACGGCTCTCTCACACCTATTCTTCGTCTTCCTTTCTCACTCACAAACACTCTTCGACCTTTGGCTCTCCTTATCTAAAATTCGAGTCGACGTTTCTTCATTCCTCATCCTATTTTGACAAATGGAAAAGCGAGAGAGTGCATGAAATGAAGAGAGGGCGATTCTCAATTCTCTCCCTTATCCGCCATCCATCTCGAAATACGCGGCCATTTGCATCCAAATAGGAACTACTCGAGAGCATCTCGTGACGGTCCGCACTCTCAATTTCCCCTTGTCTCTAGCCAGGCAGAGTAGACGAGAGAGCATGGGTAATTGAGAGAGAGCACATGCTCTCAATCACAACAGTAAGCGGATCATTGTCGTATTCCCCGCCCTTTCTCTTCTGATTCATTTCCTCGCTCAGTTCCGGCTCTTTTCTTCACAGTAAATGGCGATAATTCGTCTAACTCTCTCCATTTTCTCTGATCTCTCGTCGTCTCTAGCTAGTCGTCGATTAGCACGTGCTGATTGCCGCTTCCGATGTTTACAGTGAATTCATCTCTGATGCTTCTATCCCGTAACCGTCCCTCTTTCGCTCTTGTTTTTCCAAACTCCCACATACCTAATGCACGAAATCGTGTTACGTCCTCAGTGATTTCTGAATATCTCTGGGGGATTCCATCTGGTCTCTGACCGGTTAGAGAGGACGAGAGATCACGTGAAATCGAGAGAGTCAGACGACAGAATGATGTGCAGATAGGATGAAATGGGGATGTTTGGATGAACAAAAGGACAATTTCGTGCCATTGTTTGCTGTGCTTTCTCGTGCAAGGAATCTCGCACGAAAACAGGGCATTTTTCATTAGCGTCTTCGAGTCGCAATCTGATTTAGGGCCGCGAAATTGGAAAGTGTGACCTCTTTGCTCCCTTCTACGTTTCCATTTCACCTCTAAATCATTGATCAGTGAGGGAATCTTGACATCGATACATCATCGCATTTCTTCACTTGAGTTGTAATTATATTGTGATTGCAATTCCGAAGTATCTATTCTTCACGTTTTTTTTGCAATCGGAACAGTCAAATGCTCCTATTTTTGTGGATTTTCGGATTAAATTCCAGAAAAATTCTCGTAGTCTATTGTTCATTGTTGTGATTGTGATGGGAGCTCTCAAAATTAGTCTTATCACCTCGTGGCTCCAAAAATGTCATTGATAACGGCTTAGCTACGCCACTTTTAGCCGGATCGCTCTGATAACGATGCATCTTTTGTCTTTGAGAGTGGTTACTCTCCCATTCTCGCAATCTCTGCAAAGGGTTCTCTACTCTTCAAACGGACTCTTCGTTCTCTTTCTCATTTCCTTTCCATTTTAAGCCGAGCTCTTTTCGAATGGACTCATCTTCTATTGCCCTTGTTTCCTCCTTTTCTTCGGTTGTTGTCCATTTTTCTTCGGCACGGGCCTTCTCTTCCTATCAATTTCATTCCCAGCCTCCTCTTCTTACGAAGTCTGCGCAGAATTTTTGATTCATTCTGACTCTTTCTAAGACTTTCTAAGACTAGCGTAAACAAAAATTCAATTTAAATATTTAATTTATTATTATTTGATTTGCAGGGGTTACTTTCTCGCTCCTCCGAACCACTGAATCGTACAGCGACGGAGAGAGGAGGAATGGGCAAGGCATGTTATCATCTTATGATTGTCCCTTCTGACCGATAAGAAATCAATTGAACAGTCTCCAGATGGAAACATCGAGACAAAGTATCAAAACAATGGGTCGAACTGATTGATTTCACACATCTTCCTTCTTGCACAAACGATAAGAAAACCTAAATGAAAGTATTGCTTGCGATCTTTGCGAAGGTCACTGCAGCTGTAGAACCGATAATAATGATGAGATCACTCTCCTCTATTCACATGTTCTCTCGTTTCTCTGACGCGAGAGAGATCATGCAAAATGAAGAGAGTTATTCTTCAAATCTCGAGATCCCACCCACTCAATCTATCTCTGTTTCTCTTCATTTCTCACTTTTTGTCGAATACCCCCTCCGTATCCGCCCCCTTTTGGGAATCTCCATGCATTCCACACCTCACTTCCCATTACTGCCTCCTCTTCATCCCGAACCATAACCCATTCCATCTGAACCATTATGCCGCACATTGTCGAGGATGAGGTAACTTGCCAATTTTTCAAAAACCAATCGATAATGCCTACCGTATTCCAGACCTACAAGGAATGCGCCACGTCGGAGGAGCGGGCTGCGGCCGAGGGCGATGGGAGTACGGTAAGAGGATAAATTGATCTACCGTAACCCTAGGCTGTCGTTGCAGGACCCGGAATCCCTTGTAGAGGTGAAGCCTCGTCGACGACGTCCATCCATTCAGAAGAGGGACGTACTCAATGCAGCGAAGAGCTTCATGCCCATTCTTGATTGGCTGCCCAAGTATGTTTCAGCATGGGAATAACAGCGCGAATGAAGGAAGACATTTGATTGTTGCATGTTTCGTAACGACTAAAATTAATACTTCTTCAGATACAACATTAAGGAGAACCTGCATGGTGACCTGATCGCCGGTCTCACTGTGGGAATCATGCACGTGCCCCAAGGCGAGTGATACGGTAGACAACTGAAATCGACGTCGAGATGATAACGAGGAAGTCGTTCCTCTTTTTCTTCGTCCCTTGTGTAGTCAAGACGTCGAAGCTGTTCGCAGCAGTACAGTAGCACTAGACATAGACGGACGCCAATATTCACAGATCAAAGCCACTCACTAATAGCCTTACTACGTTCCGCACTACCCCCTATTTTTGTTGTTTTCACCATGAGAACTGACGTATACAAAAAGATAAATTCAAAGTGGAAGACGATAGATTTTCGAAGATGGGAAGATTCGAAGAATATCCTTACAGGAATGGCCTACGCGTCTCTAGCCGCCGTTCCCCCAATCGTCGGTCTGTATTCCTCCTTCTTCTCTTCTTCCTTCTACACATTCTTCGGCACCTCCCGTCACATCTCCATCGGTTCGCGTCTCTCCATTTCACTAGAGTGTATAATTAGGGCCGCAGTCTCTTCCTTCCACACACTCTCTCGGCCGGTCGAGTGGTGAGAGAGTGTGCAGAATGAAGAGACGGCGACTCCTATTACGCACTCTCCATTTCACACATTCTCTCGCCCTGTCTAACCGACGAGAGAGCACGGGAAAGGAGGAGAGTTTCAAATATTCGTTGATGTGCAGGTTGCTTCGCGGTCGCCTCGATGATGGTGGGCGCGGTGCAGATGCAGCTGATGCCGGCGACGGATGTCAATGGCACCACCACAGTCGAAGGCCCGCTAGGTATACGGTAGTCGACTTTTACCAAACGTCGTTTGTCGAAAATTCAACTACATTCGCTGCAGGAGACGTGACATCACTGGAGCTGACCAGCGCCCTCACACTCGCTGTAGGAATCGTTCAGGTACGGCTCCGACAGACGAAAGACTGTGCTGAATGAAGAGAGCCAAGTTGATCTTTGATCTATACAGTTCGTCATGGCCCTATCTCGTCTCGGTTTCATCACAGCTTATCTCTCCGACCCCCTCGTTTCTGGTTTCACAACGGGAGCTGCAGTGCATGTCTTCATGTCTCAGGCGAATAAAGTGAGCAATGAGTCGTTTGGAAAGTTGAAGTAGTTAGGAGTAGTTTGAATGTGCTCTAGCGTGAAAGCGTGGGATAGCCCATACAATGATCAGCAAAGTGGGCTGCTCTCTATAAATTCACGTTACTCATGCTTGTTCGTATGCATCAGTAGCCGCATTCAACCACTTTACGTGTTATTGGTATCTCGATTCGATTCGAGTAGTTAGCGAGAGAGCATCCGAACTTGAGAGAGTATTTCTCTCCCCATCCTGATCTCTGATCTCTTCCAGGTGTTCGGTGTCAAGATGCCTCGTCATTCAGGAATGGGCATGATCATTTACGTAAGTTGATCTTTGATCTTTGTTTTGGGGATCACATACTGTCCAGTATTTTTACGAGTAGCGAATTGATGCGATCTTTCTCCCACCTTTTTGATTGTTTGATCCGGTTTGTGCTCTTTGAAAGTCGCCGAACAAGTGGGCTGAATCATACAACAGCAGCAATTATCGAAGAGATGAATTGCACGTGGAGGGGCAAAACAAATATACAAATAAATCACATGGTTGATCTAAAAACGATTCAATCAGATGGTCCGAGACATCATCAAAGAGATTCCCAATACGAATCTAATGGCACTCGGGATCTCTGTTTTTGGGATCGTGTTTCTCTCCATTGGAAGGTGCGATACTCTTTATTTTCCTTGATCTGCTGTTGGTTAGACAGAACGAGAGAGTGTGTGAAATGGAGAGACGAATCGTATCAGATTGAAATGTTCAGAGATTACGTGAACCCATTCGTGAAGAAGTACTCCAAGATACCCGTGCCTCTCGAACTTATTCTGGTCAGTTGAAAATACTTCCGGCTATCTTGCAAAAATAATAAGTTCCTGAAAAACAAAAATAGATAACATGGTTAGTCTTTGCCTTGTAAGGTGAGAAAGTGTGGCAGACTAAATCGCCTGTGTTACTGATATCACTGCCTAATATGCGAGATCATTTCGTCAGAGATCAGTGAGTTGTGTCAGGGAAAGAAGGAAAGTGAGACGAGAGGGGTCAAAATGGGAATAATTGCGGAAAACGCACGAGGAAATGGAGGAAATTAAGGACAAAACGACGAGAGGGGGAAACAATTTGCAACTCGTTAGACATAACTTAGATACTTAGATACAATCTGTCGCGCAACGCCGGGAAGAACGGCGAGAAATGAGGGGCAAGTCTAAAATTATATCCAGATTATATTCAGGTAATTCTTGGAACAGTCTTCTCCGTAGTCATGAATCTGAAGGAGGACTATCACATCAAGATCGTCGATGTCATTCCACGAGGGTACGATCA
The DNA here is from genome assembly GCA_900490705.1 of Pristionchus arcanus. Taxonomy (NCBI): domain Eukaryota; kingdom Metazoa; phylum Nematoda; class Chromadorea; order Rhabditida; family Neodiplogasteridae; genus Pristionchus; species Pristionchus arcanus. The sequence goes on from LS487995.1 coordinate 140,170, forward strand.
GATATTGATTACGGTTATAGGGCTGCCTCTCTTCATTTTCGTATTCTCTCACCTGTCAGAATGAAGAGAGACCACTCGGAATGAAGAGACGAATCTTTATTGTAACGGGTGTCTATGTAGCAATCCCTTCGGATACGATAGTACACGACTGCATAGATGAATTCCTTGCAGATTCCCAGTCCCCTCTCCTCCTCGTGTCACTCTCATTCTCCATCTTCTATCGGATGCCGTCCCCATTGCAATCGTCTGCTACATCTTCATCATCTCAATGGCCAAACTCTTCGCCAAGAAGCACAAGTACAGAATCGACTCGGCACAGGTTAATTTTATTCTACGTTATGGGCTGTTAACAAGCTGTTGTCATTGCGGTTGTATTGATCAAGAAATGCCAAAGTTCGTAGGTCTTATGTCGAATAGGTGAAACACACATGTGAATGATCTAAAAACGAGAAGGAATTTTAGTCTTTGGTGCACTCTTCGAAGTGAAACACAACCAGTATGAGTGAAAAATGCGAATGATGAGCAACTGACAAAATTCCCGCCTGACGATTATCTCATTCAGGAAATGTACGCGTGTTCCTTCTTCTCCCTTCTCTCTTCCTTCTTCCCCGTCTATCCCGTGGGCGCATCCCTATCTCGATCTGCAGTATGCGAATTGAGTGGAGCAAAGACACTGGTCAGTTGCACCTGTTACCGTTACTCATCGAGTTTCTGAAGGCTCCACAATGTGGCTAACAATCCACCAATCCACAACAGTCCACATGAATCTCGAGTTGATGGAGCGAAACAAACATGGGGTAATCATCAATAATCTATTTCACCATTCAGCTGTACACAGTCTTCTCTTCCGCACTTCTCCTCACAGTCATTCTCTTCCTCGGACCTCTCCTTGAACCCCTTCCCATGGTGAGATCCTTTAAAAAATAGGCTACTCTGGTGAACCATTCCAAGTTGCCCTTAACCTTGTACTCTTTGGAACTTACAACATAGATTCCACCTAGGGAATAGCGCACGAGAGAGAAAACTAAGAAATCAATAAAAATATTTTAATTTCTGTAATTAATTAAATTTCAGTGCATCTTGGCCTGCATTGTGATCGTTTCTCTCAAGTCTCTCTTCATGCAAGTGAAGGAACTACCGAGACTCTGGAAGATCTCCAAGCACGATTTTGTAAGTGTTTTTTTATTCCGAACATATGCAAGAATCATATTGAATCGCACAATGCCAAAGTGTTAATGTGATGAGGGTGAAACTCAACCCGATTGAATCAAATGAGAATGCTATTTTGTTATGTTAGATCGGATACGTTTCAGTGGCGGAATGTACACCGACATAAGCGATCATTGTAATGCTGTTGTGGGCGCAGTTGTAATTTAAAAATAGAAAATCGATGCTTTCTCAACGCAGTCGAAACTCCAGACGCGAATGAAAAAGACCCACGACCAACGGTCCCGTGTCTCCTAACAGTATCATTGATTCTTCCATTTCAGGCAGTCTGGTCGATAGCCTGTCTCGCTACCGTACTCTGCAATGTCACTCAGGGACTCGTCATAGCCGTCGCTTTTGCCATAATTACCGTAGTTCTGCGAGAGCAATGGTATACGGTAGATGGAGGGATCGATTGATCGAAGATGTCCTTGCAGGCCCAGTTTCACTGACGTTCCTCTATCGACGATCGCTTCGAGCCAGAAGGTCCCGGATTTCGCCAAGGTTGGTTACTTGATCCTTTCCTAGTTATGCGCCCTCTAGAGAGTTGTCATCAATGAGCCTACCGATTCCGTATCGAGAGAATCACCCCATCACCATTCATTGCAGGTCCTCAAATTCGACGCTCCCCTCCACTTCGCTAACGTCACGCGATTCATTGATGTGCTGCAGGGAACCTGTGCTGATGAGGTCAGTTCCGAGTCTGGTAGCGCTCTGAAACAAAGCGAAAATTATGCAACCCATGCTGATTCATTTCTGTAAAGCGCTTGAAGTTATCGTAGTCATCCTTCTAAGTTAGAAGTTTTAACCGTCGACTTGCAGACTCTTCCCTCCGAGAAGGTCGTCGTCGTTGATTGCACGGCCATCTCCTACATTGATTCAATGGGAGTTGATGCACTCAAAGAGGTCAGAATTTATGGATTATAGGGCTGTCCCCCCCCATATTTCGAGTGACCTCTGGCCTCTTTAAATCACTAGAAATTGTTTTCATCCGTTCATTACAGACATACGAAGATGCCAAGCGCGCTGGAGTCTCACTCTATTTCGCCGGATTCAATGGTGAATTCATTCTCAAGTTAAATTTGTAAAATAATTCCTTTGCAGACTCGATCATCCAAATGCTGAACACGATCGATTTCTTCACTACCGTACCCCTGTCCGCCTTCCAGTCTACGGTAGCCGACGCTGCCAATCAGTCCATCTAATCGCCAACTAATTTTATTTTTCCGCTTTCAGCTTTATTTTTTTCGTTTTTCGTTGTTTCTAGTCTTTTCTAGTCGTACCCTGCAGTGAGTTTCTCCGGTTATTCCGTATAAGTCTGTTTTGGCATTCCATTTGCAAAGTCTTGCCTCATATTCCTACCCTACTCCACTATACATTCCTTCTTCACTTATCTACAGTATTCCGTGCTACTCCCCTCTCAATGTCACTTTTCCCTATCGGTGCGTGCTGCTTTTCCATTTCCATGATTAGTTACTACGTTCCATGATTACGATAAATGATATCGAGTTGCAAAATGTGAGCTCAAGTCGATCAAATTGCACTAAAAATGGTTGAATTTGCATTGAATTCCGAAATGAAATTTCTAATCTCATCCTCCATCCCCTTCTTCTTCCTCCACTCTTCTATGTTGCTCACCCCACTCGCGGTCTACTCATGGTTCGCTCCCTTCGCTACAGTAACCCTCTAAACTGTTACCGTTTCCAGAACATTATCGATCGATGCGCCTTAATTATATACTCTAAGGTATGGTGTGTGTAAAGCCTCTATCCTTGCCAGAAATTTTAAGTTGATCTTTGATCTCTTGCAGAATTTCCTCATGTTGCTCGTTCTCGTCTATTGGATGTACAAGATCCTCACGAATCTCTTCATCCTGCAATGTAAGGGCCTACTCTTTGTTTCCTACTGTAACTAATCATTTTGGACTCTCACCGTATCATGCCGTTTCCCTATCGCATTGCTCTATTCCTGACAGTATGCCTACTGCAGACACCTCTTCGATACCTTGATCTCTAACCGTATCCCCCCAGATACAGTACTTCATCGGTACCGTACCCTAGGGTTGCACGTTCGGGATCGGTATCGGGATTGCCGACCCCCTCTTCATATCTTGCCCCTCTCTATCGCTCGAGCGATTTTACGGGAGAGGGAAAGGGAAGAGAGTCGGCAATACCGAGTATTACCGACTTTGTCGGTATCTCTGTCGGGATTTGACACCCTCTTCCCATCTCCTCCCTCCTCTCCCTCCCCTCCCTCTCGCTCTATTCCCGCTCGATCGCTGATTTCTCTCTCTCGTATTTCAACTCGTCAATTCTTCTACAATATTCTACCCTTCTGAAATGGTTCAATAATATTCGAGGGTAGATGAGGGTACTATCTTACTACTGATGCTTCGGCTAGTTTCTGGCTACTTTTCGAAGAAATTGAATTGGTGTTGTGATGAAAACTACAGCAGGGTATTTTAAAGACGGAACAAGAGATTCAATTCTCTCATTATTTCTTGCAAAAATACACATTTTCAATTAAAGAGCCTATTTCTCCCAGGGTAGGGCTTCAACTATTGAATAAAATTATAAAACTTCAATGGGGATACCAAAAACGATAAAACACCGTCTTTATTTTTATCAGTTCTTCATCCTTTATGCGTTTACGTTTTGATAATTAATTTTTATCCTTAAAATATAGATGGGAAGGAAGAGATTACGATCATTTGCTTTATTTTTCACTACAACACCAATTCAATTTCTTCGAAAAGTAGCAAGAAACTAGACGAAGCATCAGCAGTAAGATAGTACCCTCATCTACCCTCGAATATTATTGAACCATTTCAAAAGGGTAGAATATTGTAGAAGAATTACGAGTTGAAATACGAGAGAGAGAAAACAGCGATCGAGCGGGAATAGAGCGAGAGGGAGGGGAGGGAAAGGAGGGAGGAGATGGGAAGAGGGTGTCAAATCCCGACAGAGATACCGACAAAGTCGGTATTGCCGACTCCTCTTCCCTTTCTGTCGGTATTACCGACGATGGGAAGAGGGTATCCCTCCCTCAATAGCTCGTGCTCGCGAGAGAAGGGAATGACCTCCGTTATCTCGGTAGTGCCGATCCCGAACGCGCAACCCTACCGTACCCGATATCTCTACCGCACCATTCAGATCTAACCCGTCAAGAAGTCTCCTCCGTGGTCACCGTTCCGGCCATCGTCATCGTCGCTGCCTACGCGGGCATCTTCCTCGACGCGTACGTCCTCCTCCTTCCACTCGTCGTCGCTGCGGTGAGAGATCAAAGATCAAAGATCAGCTTGGAATTATCCGCCACCGATGCTAGGGCACTAGAATATTTGCAACTTGAAGTGGAGAAAGATCACGATTTGTTTTTTTGTTGTTTTTTTCCTTTGATGCTAGGGCACTACTATCTAGACGTACCTAACATGTAAGGCATAGTTACTAATTAAAGATCAGAATTTGAATTCATCCACATTCGATCCTTTGTAATTGGTCGGAATGGACATGGGCAAAAGATTAGAGATCAAAGATCACTCCTCTCAGATCTACGAGATCGTCGTTGCCGTAGTGAAGATGGCAATGGTGATGCTGTACACGTACTCGCCTCGCGCGTCCTTCGACCCTTCCGATGCACACGTATCCAGTGAGTGGGGGGGGGGAGATCAAAGATCAAAGATCAATCTAGAGATATTAATAAAGATTTGCATCGGGAGGTATAGTGAGATCAAGGACTAATTTTGAGAGAAGATAGCAATAGCATCGTTGTGAATCATAATAGTTCTGAATCGCATTCCATTGACTAATTGTAAATCGATGAATAATTGCAGTTCTCCAATCGATCTTCAAGGGCTACAGAGCGGATATGCTACGGGATCCGATTGGAGCATTCGCGAGAGAGGTGCAGAGATCAAAGATCAATTAATCTAAAGATAAAAGATCAATCTCAGGCGATCATCATCTTCTTCTGCTTTCTCATGTTTCTCGTGGCGGTCTTCCAAATCTCAGAGATTGCGCGGAAGGAAAGGGAGAGACAACGGGAGCAGTATCAGCAGTTGATACATCAGGTACAGCAGGCTAGACAGAAGCCACTTTTGTAAATCCGTGAGCCTAGGGGCAGCGAAGCAGCGAGGTACAGAAAAAATAAGGAGAGACATTATTAGAAGCAATCTTGGGTTTGCATGGTAGAAGAATAGATGAACTGATAGCTGAGGCAAAAAAAAGAGAATCTAGGGAATAAACTATGATATTTCTGTAATGGAGCAGGGAAAGTGTAGGGTGTATGGATCGATATTATTCTCGAATTGGTGTAATTTTAATGGGTTACTGTTGAAAATTTCCTTGTGATGACGTCATCATAATTTATTTCAGCATCGTCGAATCATCATCGATTTTCCTGACGATGACGAGGGGGAAATGAGTGACGTGATCGCGCTCTCGCCGCCTTCCTACTCGGTACGGAGAGATCAAAGGCCAAGCGAGAGTTCAAAGACCAAAGATCAAAGTTAAGATGGCAATTCGAAACGAGGGCGTTCGTCGATTCGCGCCCGAATTGTGCATCACAGAAGACACTGCGCCACCCTCGTATTCGGCACTCGAGAGAGGTTCGTTCCTTGGAGAATTTAGTATGTTTGCCAAATCAAAATCGATGCTATCGTATTCTAATCGTTGATCTATTGGTGGTAGAAATGCGTCAAATTCTACTGATTAACAATTGATCTTTGATCTTTGCAGGTCGCACTCCTCCCTCCTCTCCTCCGATCGCCCGTACTCCCACCTCCTCCGTCCTTCCTCCAGCCCTCTCCACTCCTCATTCAGCCGGTCTCGTCGCCCCTCCCACTTACACTACGCCCCTCTCTCGATTGGAAGCCCCGCCCCCAATGAGTGTGAATAGAACACAATCGAGTAGGGAATGAATGAGAGAAGAGAAAAGAAGAGACGATAAAGAGCAATTACTTTGTGCTTTTGTGGATTGAATGTGCATGGTTTATCGACAACTGACTATTTCTTTCAATTTAAAACAGCAGCATGAGTATTGATATCGGGAAATGAAGAAGTAGATTGTCAATGTTGAGATAATGAGTATCTTCTATTATTGTCTTCAGTTCTCGACGCTGTAGAAATAGTGGCCGGAGTAGCTTGCGAGCGACAGAAAACCTGAGAAGTACTAGTTTATTCATATTACATTATCGCTCTTACCGTTCTCAATCGTCTCCTAACACTATGCGAGAAGATGATAAGAAGCCAGAATGTTGAAGTGACCGTGAAGATATTGATTGGGTAGAACTGAAATGCTTCATTTTCACAGTGTATTTGGTAGGAAAGTTAACAATCTGACCAGAACATTAGCCAAATCAAGCAGAAATTTGTCCGTATCCCAGATGTAGGTGGAAACTCGCGCGAATAGAATTACGCCTTTTAGAAATTGGGCAATCCTGAAATTATTGATTTCTAGAAATCGCAGTTTCGAAAATGCAAACGAGCAGTAAATAGTGTATCGGACGAGACTCAGTTGGCGGGCGTTGATTCTTTGCTACAATTTTATTTTATTTTTTTAAAATTAATATTTTTATCTCACCCTAACGCTCTCCGGTGTTTCTCTCATTCTTCTCATCGTTTGAGCAGTAAGAAAAGCCGAGAATAAAAAGTAGCTACAGTATGCAGTAGCTACGATGATTATGAGCACCTAAACATTTTTTTAAAAGAAAGATCAAAAATCAGTCAACCCTCTGTTTTCTCCTTTCCAAATAATCAATACAACCATTCTTCTTCCATTCCACACTAGCGAACAGATTCGGACTCATCGCCACAAAAGATAAAAGAAATTGGAAAACGAAGATGAGGTAGAGTTTACGAGCTGAGATCACCTGAATATTTTAAAATTAACTCAGAAAATATAATTAAACTTTCATTATCCAATAATGATGGGGATCGCAATACAAGAAATCGCTGAATTTCCATGAGCAGACATCCGGAGCAGAAGGAGAATGAAGAGATGCTGTTGATTTCCTGACAGTGTTTCTTCCGTCAAGAATGACCAAATTCAAAACCCTCTTCAGAATATAAAGATCTCGACTGGTAAAACAGATGTGAAAATCAATGCTGCTGATTAGATTGATTACTCCATAAAATCCTGAATTTTATGATATATATATTTATTAGAGCATTCCGGAAAAAATTACCAGTGACTTTGAAGATACAGAAGAACGTGTTGTGATGATATTTCTCTCTCGAAGTTTGAAGAACAATTATCAGTGTTAGATAAGCAAAAGCAAAGGCGAAGTTTAGAATCATGTAGATAAGATCGTCAAGAGGCATCATCTTGTATGGAGAAAAAAGACTCGATGGAATTGTTAGGAAAGGCAAACAGGATGTACATCAATCAACAATTTGCTTCCATACCGGAACCAATAATTCATTGGCTTCCAAGAATTTTCCAAAAATGTCAGGAATGCATGAAAATTTCAATAGGTCACAGATACGACTAACACTGGGTTGATTATTGTACACTTTACTGTCAGAATTGTGACACTGAATAACTATTTCTGTGTTCTGTCCTCGTTGTAATTGAAGATACGATGGGAATCTTCCTCGGGCAGTAGAAAATCTTGCATGATACTTATTCTTTACAGTAATTCATCGAATTCTCACCGTTTTCAGTCTATTTCTGACACCGTGCGAGAAGATAACTAGAAGGAATGAAGTGGTGCTGATAGTGAAAATATTGATCGGATAAAACTAAACGGAATTTATTATATTTGGTTCGACTGGAATTACGAAATTAAATGCGCGGGGAATTGCCACTAGGTCAATGCACGGACTGACCAATGTTATTGTTAATTCAGACAGAAACTCGTCTGATGTATCCGGAAAGTATGTGGCCACTCTCACTAGCAGTATTGCACCTTTGAGAAAGTGTGCAAATCTACAATTATATTAGAATTTATTGCATTTTCGTGACTACAAACGAGCAATAAATTGCGTATCGCACGAGGTTCAATTGGCTGGCGTTGACTATTTTCTGAAGATAAGAGTGATTGCATATCCATCGCTGACCTTCTCTTTAGTCCCTTTCACCATCTTACTACCTACTCTATGAATGCCATTTTTAATGAAATTTAGGCATCCATAATTTAGTTAGCCCACTTTCATGTGTTTTCGCTTCTTCCTCAATTGACGTATCGTTAGCGTTGTAAGAAAGGCAGATAATATACAGTAGCTACAGTAGGCACTCGCTAGTATAATGATGTGTCCCTGGAGAAGTTAAAGAAAAAAAATAAATATCAATCAAGTTTAACCCTATGTTGCCTCCGAATATAATTAATACATCCATCGATCCAATCTAAATGAACAAAAAGCCATGGAGACAATAATATAGAAAAGATCAGGAATTGGCCAACAAAGATGAGGGAAAGTTTTCGAGCTGAGACAATCTGAAAGACATTTAATTTTGAGCAGTTCTAAGAAAAAAAACGAACATTATCCCCACAAGTGGGAGACCTCAACACTAGAAATCGTTGAATTTCCATCAAAAAGCAACCGGTGCAAAAACATAATGAAGAGATGACGTTTATTTGCTAAATTTCTGTTTTTTTTTAATATCAGAGATTAGTACCCACATTTCGGATCATGTAAAGAACCATATTCGTGGAGCAGATACGATATCCCACGGAAGTTACTAGATTGATTATACCATAGGCCGCTGAAATCGATCTAACAAATATTAGGTTGATGCATAAGTTTCTGTACAACACTTATCTTCATCCTGCTGAGTCCAGTTTGATCGGTTTCAAAATCCCTTTTGGTATTATTTAGGGGGATACTCTAGCATTATAATCATAAATTGGAATCCAGTTGAAAATGTTTGTTGCATGAGAAAAAACATTTTTATTCACAGTTAGTGAAAGATTTGATTTTTTAGTCGAGATTTCGGGTTTGTAAAAATCAAAATTGTGTCAGAACAGATAATTTCTAAATCAAGTCCAGTTGATATATTATAGGAATAGAGTCGGAGATTTTTTATAGCAGATTTTATAAATTTTCAAAACACCTCGACGTACAGGAAATCGTGAAATGGGCCATATTCGCTGCGTGAAAGTTTGTTCCAAACGTTCGAAAAATCTAACTATTGAATGCAAAGTCGTACTTCCATAAAATTATTATAGCCACCTTGTGAGAAATGGAACTTTATATTCCAGTATAACTGAAGTGTGTATCTCTATCGGTTTGAAATTACCACGACTGAAATGAATTTTTCATTTTTCCATTGACCAGGATTTCGAATTCAGCAAATACTACTAAATAGGATTTCATGTTAGTAAAAAGACAATATTTTTAAAAGAATCCTCAGTGAATGCCCTTCACGCTGGAGGTGCAGATTTTGTCCTATCTTACCTGGAAAATAAATGGCATCATGAATAACGCCTTGCGTTTTCCCCGCACTTTTCAACTTTGACGCGTCGATGTGCCCACCATTCTGATTTCATATCTTCGACATGAAGTGGGCTGGAGAGAGTACCCTACCCCATATAAGTTCGTAAAAAGAATGGGTTCTTAAATTAAATGGGAAGCTCAGGAGAGGTTGAAATCCAAGTTTGAGATTTTGTACAGAAACTTTTGCATCAACCCGATAGCACAATAAAATAAATACCAGTGACTTTGAAGATGCAGAAGAAATTATTGTGAAAATATTTCTCCTTAGACGTTTGGAGAACAATTATTAGTGTTAGAGAAGCGAACGCAGAGATAAATTCGAGAATGGTGTAAACAAAGTGTTCAAGAGGCATATTTTAAATCGACGAACAGAAAATCAATGGAATTGTTTGGAAAGAGAAACAGGATGTACATCAATCAACAACCCGGAACAAAGCATTTAATTGGCTGCTAAGAATTTTGCAAGAATTTCAGGAATGTACAAGATCAAGTTCCATAGATATTTATGAGGTTTTTGCAGGGCTATTATAATTCGTTGTTAATGTTGTAACATTGAGAGTTTCTTGATAGTTCTCGTATCTTCCGTCTTCGATGAAATAGAAGTTACGATAGGAATTTTTTTCGAGCAACAGAGTACCTTTCATCGTTCTTTTTTTGTTTATTGTAATTTATCGTATTCTCACCATTTTCAGTCTTCTTCTGACGCTGTGCGAGAAGATAACAAGGAGGAATGAAATAGAGCTGATAGTGAAAATATTGATCGGATAAAACTGAATTTAATCTAAGTTCAGTGTACTTACTGATTGCAACTCCTTTTCTGTTAGTGGAGTACACTAGCATAAACTAACCAAGGTAATTGTTAAATCTTGGAGAAAAGTATCAGGTGAATCCCCAAAATAGCTGGCTCCTCTCGCGAGGATAATTGCACCTTTGAATAACTGTGCAATCCTAAAATAAATTATTATTCTTTTTGTATAACTTCATAAAAACGAACGAGCAATAAATGGCGTATTTCACGAGGCTCTTCTGCCTTCCATTGATTTGTTTCTTAAAAAAAAGACTTTGCATCACTCTCTATCTTGCAGTCAATATTCTTTATTCTCGACTTTACTGTTTATTTTATTTATAAATGAATGTGATCTTCCGTTACTTTTTTGTATCCATATTTCAGTCAACCCACTTTTAAGCATTTTCGTGTATCCCTCAATCGACGTACAGTGATCGTTGTAAGAAAGGCCGAAAAAATAAAGTAGCTGCAGTAGAAACTCGCCATAATAAGAGTGTGTATCTGAAGACGTTATTGGAAGATCAGAGATCAATAAAGTTAAACTCTATGTCTTCTCCGTATATAACTGATACATCCGTCAATCCATTCAATATGTATAAAGATTTGGGGAGCCATTACTAGCGCAGATACCAGGAATTGGCCAACAAATATGAGGTAAAGATTTCGAGCTGAAATTGTCTGAACGACGGGATTTTATTTTGAGCAGGGGTCAGAAAAAGACGAACATTATCCCCAGAGGTGGGTGATCTCAACACGAGAAATCGTTGAATTTCCATCAAAAGACAACCGATGCAAAAAGATAATGAAGATATGCCGTTTATTTGCTCAAATTAGGGATTTAATTTATTTTTTAGAAATTGCATAATTACATGTCGGATAACGTAAAGAGCCCAATTCGTTGAGCAGATACGATATCCAACGAAAATTAATAGATTGATTACACCATAAGCCGCTGAATTCTATATGGGCAGCAATCCAAGAGAAGAAAATACCAGTGACTTTGAAGATGCAGAAGAAATTGTTGTGAAAATACTTCTCCTTAGACGTTTGGAGAATAATTATTAGTGATAGAGAAGCGAAAGCACAGATGAATTCAAGAATTGTGTAAATAAAGTCTTCGATAGGCATGCTTTAGACCGAAGAACGGAAATTCAATGGAATTCTATGGAAAGGGAAACAGGATTCATATCTTTCACACCACTTCATAATCCCAAACCCGATTATTAGAATGCCGGGAGAGAAGTGCGCAAATTCTTCAAGAGCTGAACGTTTGACAATAAATATTTATATTTCTATATTATTTCAAATTCATACAACAGAAACTGCTTGATTCTGAGTAGGTTGTGAGAATCGACCGCTTACTGAATTTCTTGGAGGCTCTTTTACACGGCACAATACCTGAAGAAATATTTTTACTTCTCGATTTTAGGTGCATTCATCATTACCTGGGCGACTAATAATCTCACTGATGGAGAGAAAATGAAGAGAAGAACCATGGAAGAGTTGACAGTGATGAGATTGACGAGATAGAACTGCGAAAACATTATATATTTTACAAATTCGATTCTAGGAACTCACCAACGTAGAGTACACTGTGCTTAGCATCTCATTTCCTGTGAACATTGAGATTAGTGCGATAATTTGCAGAATTCCTTTCAACATTTGTGCGGCACTGCATGTTGTCTTCACATTTTTATTCAGGTCAAAACTCACGAGCAGTAGATTGAATATTTGGCCAAGCTAAGAATCCTTTTGTTAGCAATATTCTGAATTGTGTTTAGTTTTTTTCAGGTTTTTATTTTTAAGAACCTTTGTTAGATCAGAAGATCTAATCGCAGAAATCGTAATGATTGTGAGAATCGGCGTCAAAACGACGTAACTACAGTAGAAACTAGCGGACACGATATAAATTATCTTTGAGAAGTGCAATTATTGATTTTTCACTTAGTGTTACTATGTGAGTCACCTTTTGATGCTGAACATCCATGGATGAAATACACCCATTATCATTGTAAAATAGTTCCGCGAAAGTGTAAACATTCATTATTGCGGCTGTAATTGCGAATTGAAGAATGAGAATGGCGACTAGCAGGCGCTTCGAGATAACCTGATAATGTGTGAAAATATTTATTTAGAAAATGTTGTTGTAATCACTAAAATACAAACATTTTCGCTGTGACGTGACCTTCGAATAACGATGAATCGTTGAATTTCAATCAGTAGACAGCCAGTACAGAAGCAGAATGATCCGATTCCGCCCACTTGCTGTGAAATATAATATTTCTTGGATCATATAAGTTTGAAAGTACTTTGTGTAAGACGAACAAGAATCGATTGCTCTCGCAGAAACTCCAATACGAGTTGGAACTGGTAATCATGTTCAAGATTCCGTAAATTCCTTTAAATAATATTAAGCAAAATGATGGAAAGTTGGAAGAACCTGTCACTTTGAATAAAGTGAAGAATGTATTATGGTGAGTTTTCTGCTTAGAGCAATGAAGAATCAATATGAAAACGAAATAGACAATAGCGAAAACAAAGTTCAACGTTCCGAGAATGGTTTGATTTGCCCATTGAATTAGTGATGAGGCAGCGACATTTGTCTCCATTGTAGATACCATCCTTATGAAAACAGTGAAAGAATCAGTGTAACAGTGAAACATCTACTCTTTTATTTCAGAAGGACAAATCATTTCGACAGGTAATAATTTTGTTTACGTGCTTGGCCTTGGAATGTCCAGCTAAACCATCTTTTTTTCTCCAATGAAAACGAATTTGAAGATACGTTACCCAGAAGCATTTCACTGATTTAAAATAATTCAAGTTCAAAAAATATCCGTTATTAGCAACTTCATAATGGTTGGAAAATGTTTGTTTGATTTTTGATCTCATCGATCGAGAGAGCACGCGTAGTGAAGAGACGGAGTCTTCTATCTGATATCATAAGCGTGAAATAAACAATATTCCAATTAATTTATTGCCGCGCAGACAATATTCGGATATCAATGGTTATCATTTATTAACATGTATCGATACTTTGTGTCACTCCGACGAAATCCGATATCATTCGTCTAGTTTCCATCAGTTTTTGAGTCAGAGGGCGTAGTATAATCTCGTCAAATCCTTCACTCTTTATCGCTCTCGAACCATTAATAAAGCAACCAGACTAAGGCGAAATTAATGATGTGATAAATCGAGAGAAAGAAATAGGTATAAAACTTGTCTGACTTGTCGTTATCAGTCTGCCAAATGTCAGCGATGATTTTCCTTCTCATCTCTCTCGCTGCTGCAATCTACTATGTCCCATGGATCCTCAAAACGATTGGAGATTGGATCCATCAGTATCCCTTGGTGAAGAAACTCCCCGGTCCGAAGGGATTGCCCGTGATTGGATCATTGCTGGATGTGGCTGGAGACACGACTGGTGAGATGTGCTGTTAGCAATTACTAACTTCCTGTGCATATTCGCCAACGCCTTTGTTATAAAAATCAGCCAAACTCTCAATCTGAAAAGAAGCGCTTTATTGCAGTTCCTCTCCGATTCTTCATTGCCGAAGCAGAAAAGGCTCGTGCTCGAGGGGAGAAAACGATGACTGTAGTGATTATGGGAAGGACGATTACGTTTCCACTCAATGGAGAAATGGTCAAGGTAAGTGAATTTATAATATCTCATTATTCATCAAACTTGTCGATTCACCATTTTAAAATATCTGCTTGGATTTTGGTTACAATTTTTGCAGATAACGTTTTTAGGCAATTTGCGAATCGACTGAAGAAATAATGAAAGGGAAGGACTACGAATACCTTCGGGCGTGGGTCGGCGACGGCATTCTTCTATCGTAAATCATATTTTTGTAAAGATCAAAGATCAATCCCGGCACTACAGAATCGGTGAACCATGGAGAATTCGTCGCAAATTCATCACTCCCATGTTTCATTTCTCGATGCTCGAAGGTTCCGATTGATCTTTGATCTTTATATACTTCGTTATAAGGATATCTGGATACATTCAACAAGCATGCTCGGGTGATGGTTGATGTTCTGAGGGAGGAAAGGGAGAAGGGTCCAGTTGACATGGTCCCCATTATCAAGCGATCCGCTCTTGATATCATTGTTGGTCAGTATTTTTATTTATTACTTGAGTCGCAGACTTATCGCTGAGTCTTTGGCAAAAACTATTGTCTGATTCCGAGATTTTATGAACCACTAAAAGCGCGAGCTCTGTTTACGATTCCAATGATTCAGAACAAAAAAAGTGCAGATAGACGGAATAATGACTCTTCTTTAGAAAGTATTTTTGTGAGATCCCGTCGTCCGACCGAGAACTGAGCAAATTATGAGAACCCTAGTAATGATTTTCAAAGTATGGGAATGATGCTGGAATGGAATGGAAGTTATTCGTCCCCATCCTCCTCTCTCGATTCCCTCATTTCTGCCGGCGTAAATGTATCCTCTTCAGACACGGCGATGGGCAGTGACTTCTGTTTTCTCCGTGATCCAGCACATCCTTACGTTCATGCAGTAGACGTGTTCACTCAATTCAGTCAAAGACACATGATGGAACCACAGATGTGGATAGGGTGGATATGGTGGGTCAACTACGGACTTCGGAGGTCGTATTTCAGGAATTTCGGGACTTATCAACCAGGGAATTCGCACTTACCAAGCCCAATCAAGCCAATAAGTAGCCAAACCTCATTTCCAGGCTTCTCTTCTACCATCGTCAGTACAAGAATGCTCTCAACAATCTGCACGCACTCACGGATAAGGTTTTCCTAGCCTCCTGTCCTAGCTAAGAATTTCTTTCAGGTCCTAAAGGCCCGCGTGAAGGCTGTTGAATCGGGTGATGTCGATTTGGAAGCAAAGAGAAAGCCTCTGATCGACCATTTCCTAGCGTTGCACGAACAGGGAAAGATGATCATGAGAGATGTCCATTATGAGATCAATGCGGCTATATTTGGAGGTGCACTAATTGGTTCTGGAATTAATTAGCATTTCTTCTTTAATTAACTAATAGCTACGACTGTAAAATCGATTGTCGTGGATACACCTAATGTTGTGTAGGCCACGACACCACTTCCGCCTCGCTCGTGTGGGTCTTCTGGTCATTGGCGACGCTTCCTCACTACCAGCAGAAATGCTATGACGAAATTGCGGAAATATTCGGAGAAAGCGAAAGGGAGTGTACCCATGAAGATCTGAAGATGATGGAATTCACTGAGAGGTCCGAATATTAAAACTATTTAAATATTATTATTATTTTAGATTCATCAAAGAATCGATGCGCATGTTCACTCCAGTTCCTTTAACAGAAAGGGAACTTCAGAATGATTTCGATATGGGAGGATCAATAATTCCCAGAGGGACAGAAGTGTTCATCAATGCATTCATTATTCACCACAATGAAGAGGTCATTCAATTCTCTTTCAATTCGTTTGTAATCATCCATTTTAAGTCTTTTCCTGATTCGTGGAAGTTTGATCCAGATCGATTCTTGCCTGAGAATGTCGCATTGAGACATCCGTTCGAATACATTCCCTTCTCTGCTGGAGTCAGGAACTGTCTGGGTAAGTTAATTATGAATGGAATAATCCATCTTTTCAAGTTATTATATCAATGTATCATTTATGTTATGTATGCAAAAAGTGATGAAGTTGTGCACTGATAAAGGAAAATTTCAGGCCAGAAATTCGCTATGCAAGAGATGAAAGTGATTGTATCGTCAGCGTTGAGAGCATTCAGATTCTCGACTGATAGGCAGCTTCTCGATCAAGGTTTATTATCAGAAATATTTACAATGATTTACAACAATTTCTTAGGCTTCGCAACGGAAGTCGTGCTGAAACCGACGCTCGGATGCGATCTCACTATCACTCCGCGTTAATTTTTAATGCGAAATTCTTTTTTTTTATATTTAATCTGTATGACGAATGGCAATTAGACCCTTTGTTCTTATCTCACTTATCACTCGACTCAAAATCACCATGTCTCATAGTTTCCAGACAGTTTTAATATTAGACTTTATAGCGAATAAATGCAGGTGGAATGAACAATTTGGCATACTGCATTTATCAATGTGATGTACCGTATCACATGGGATATTGATCAGTAGAAATTGAGCCCTTGCGAGGGATCTGCTTCGGGCTTCAGATTGAAAATCTGTGCAACTCCAGGGGTGATAACTCTGCTAGACGGGTAGTTCGCCTTTGTCAGATGCTTCTGTAGTGATGCTTCAATCTGAAATTTACCTCTTTAATTTTTAATTAAAGATAAATACAACCAACCTCATCTCCGAGTTGTTGCGCCTCTGTGATTGCTGCATGGCGTTGATTGAAGATTCTGAAAATAAAAATTTGAGCGGAACCAATAAATTAAATAACCTCGTTATGAATTCCCTATTCTCTCTGGCGGCCCGTGGAGAATTCTCGAATATTTTACGAAGCTGAAATCGGCTTTCGCTTCCTCATCCTTTGCGAATGATTTTACCTGCTCAGTATGATCGAAATTGAATCCTTTCCTGATTTGATACAGGATCGACGCGAAATCATTTTCAGTGAAAATACTGAAAAAATACTGTTAAAATAATCATATTTATAAAAAAATATTTTACTTGTTGATACTGCCTGACAGTCCGACCGCCCAATCCGCCAAAAGAGTCGGATCTAAATATTGATAAATTGCTATAAAATCAAAGCAATGAAATTCACAATGAATATTGAGAGTCGTGATGTATTCTTCAACATCTTGAGGATTGAAAATTTGCTTGTCACCGAAGAAGAATGAGTGGAGGAGTCTGAACATGAGAGTAAGTTTTTCGTAATTTTGAAATATTTTTCACCCTTCGTAAAACCGCTCTCCCTTCGATTTCTTGACCTCATTACAGAAAACCACGTGAATAAATTGTTCATGAAGGTGACCTGAATGATTATTAATTTAGTGTGCACTCGAATTGGCTAACGATTTTCTGAATATATCTTGACCGCGTCCTCAAATGAAGAGATTGCGGAGCAGCTTCAAAATATATTGTTTTTTTAAAGGCGCTGTAAAAATGACTAACCGTTTCTCGGTGCTATCATTAGGCTTCTGGTTCTCCACAGAATTGAACAATTTGTAGACCCGCGAGAGTCTCTCCTTATCGAAATGGAACATCGTGTCCAATAGTTCATAGATCTTTTCGATCATCTAGAAATTACAGTAAAAATCAGAAAATCAGCATCGAGCATGCCTGTTTATCGTTCTTCAAGTTGAAATCGTCGAAGATGACGTCAAAGGCAAATGAGGTATCGGCATATCCAGAGAGGGAAGAGTGTAGTAAATCGTATAGAATAAACTGAATAGAGATATATTTTCAAGGAAGAATTCACTGTAATTACCTTGATATCATCCTCGGACAGGCTTGATTTAGCGAGTTTCTTGTAAGTGTTAGTATCGTAGATTACACGATAGTAGACAATCTCAATTATTTATATTTTAAAATTCATTACAAATTTTATACCTTCTTGGGATCGATAATTAGCTCGTCGTCAGTATCCACATCGATGGTAATTTCTGAAAAGAAATTGTAACTCGATATTATTTTTTTTAACCTTTCGAGGCCATGAGAATAGTCTTGTATGGAGTTCCGTCGAGTTTTACGAGATGGACAGGAAGCCGCCAGTAATGTCTAAAAATTAAATTTCATCAAAATTTTCTGGAAATCAAACGAACATTGCGAAGGGAATCTTTTCCTTTGTAGGATCATCGTAGAATCCTGAAAAATTCGAATATTGTAATTTGTGTTTTGAATAACACCGACGAACCTCGAACGAATCTGACTTGGTTCAATTCAAGTTTCCTTCCATTTCGCTTGATCTTCAGAAGAGGAAATCCTCTCTGAGAAGAAGTCTAAGGGGTAAATAAATATTCAATGATTACCAATTCGAAGAAGTCTTTAGCTATTCCAACAGCGAATTCAACCTGCTCCTTAGGGTGATATTTTTCGCAAACTTCTTGTATCGTCCTCAGAAAATCGTCTCCGGTAACGGCTTGATATGCAAATTTGTTGAGGAATGTCTTAAAATAATAGTAAAATGAAATGTAAAAAAAGCAAGTTTCACCTCTACTCCCTCCTTCCACATCTTTTCTCCGATGAGTTGCCGAAGCATGAATGGGACAACTGCTCCCTAAATCGAGTGATCACCAATGATCATTATGAATGATAAATACTTTGGTGTAGCTCTTAGGGAAGTTTCCCCATGCCTCAATCTCAGTTGTTGCTTCGTTCTTCAGAGGAATCGTCTTACGGAGAGAATCCCACTGTATTCAGTTTGGATTTGAAACGATTTTGAGCTATTTTAAACTGACCCTCATATGTATATCTCTTTTTTCTCTCAATTTGTCAATTGCCTCTTGTGTGCCAATTCCATGCACAGTGTCAATTTCGTACATGGTTGTTAACCCTTCGTTGATCCAAACTTCGTCAAACCACGAAAAAGTGATAAGATTGCCAAAGTACTGTAAGTGTCAGTTGTTGATCAAAAATCAAAGACCAATGTTCACCTGATGCATCATTTCATGCTTGTACACATTATTATCTTCTAAGTATTGTGGACCTAAAATTTAATGAGAAATGTTTAATGATTTTTAAAGTAAATAATTGTACCCAATGTGATGTGTCCTGCATTCTCCATAGCAGAAACATGATCGGGAACGAATACAAAGTCTGCAATAAATTATCATTGATCTTTGATCTTTACATATTCAATCAGCTCACCCATCTTCTCAAACACGCGAGGTTGTTTGATATTCAAGACATCGAAGAATGATTGAACTGCAGATTCTGCACGGTCAAGAGGAGAAATAATAAGATTCTTCACTGGTTGATCAGAAATTACAGAAACCTGAAATAAAGTAGTGCATTGAATATTTGGAGTTTGAAACGTTCTTACTTTTACTCCGTTGACTATCTTGCTCTTCTCAGGATAATCAGTGAGACTCCATGCGAACAGATATGGTGAGATCCGAGCTGTTTTTGAGAATACAGTAGTCCGCGTGCTATAATGACTGTATGATCTTTGATCTTTATCCTACATCAACCAACTTCTCAACAACTGTCGTAGATTGCACAGGCGAGTTCGATCGAGCATTCAGGTCTGCGGGATGAGTGATGCGAAGAGTCAGGGCTGCCTAAAGAAAGAATTTTTGATCTTTGATTTCTTCTGTAGATTTGAAACCTTGAGTCCGGGTTCATCAAATGCGGGCATCCATTGTCTCGTTCCTCCCAATCCCGCCATTACGCCCTGAGTAGCTAGTTGGTAGGCACGTTTTCCATCGGGGAGAGTCGACCTGAAGTGGATTGTCACATTTCCTTCAGGTGTTATGATGCATTCCATTGAGCGAATCTTCCTTTCTAGCGACTGGATGATCTTTGATCTTTAGTACTCACCACGTCTCATACGATCCCGAGAATCCCTTCGTGTTTACGTCAGCAGTCCAGGCCATCTGAATGATGAACACATAAATTACGTCCTCTACAGAATGAAGATAAGACAGAAGACCCGCCCTCAACCTAGATCGATTCTGCGAAGTTGAAGTATTGATGAGGCATATTTGATGATGATTCTCATATACCCCGAACCTCTCGATTCTGATATTTATGCCGGTGTTGTGTGGCACATCATCCATAGTAGGACTAAAGGGGTGAAAATCCCGTCACTTCATTCCTCATACTCTCTCATCGGTCAGTGTGACGAGAGAGTACGTGACATGAGGAGCCCAATTCTTCACCCTGACAGCCCTAATCCAGAACTGTCTTTGAGTCAAACTCTTCACTCTTCATCCTCACTTGCAGCACGTATTCCTCTCCGTCTCTCATCGGTTTGTCCAACAAAGATACTGCCGTTCGTTTATCCTCATTGTAATACGAATGAATGGGTGTGAAGGTTGCCCCGGTGCTTTTGCATTTCAAGAATATCTGCAAGAGACCGAATCGATCTTTTATATGGATGCAAGGAATATAATTCCATCCATAAACTCACAAAATTGATGTTCAGTTTCTCCGAGTGAATTTCCAAGAGATTGGAAGCGTCTCCATTGGCTCGGAAAATGATATTGGCAACGCCTGAATCAATAATTATGGTAGGTGGATTACTGTACGACTGCTCAAGGAAGTACAGTGGATAGCTCGTAGCTAGACGAATCGAATGATGAGCGAAATCTGCTTATATTCTTCGTTTCTCACCAGCGATAGTTGATTGATTCGCTCCGTTCCTTCCTTTGACAGTTACAGTAATATTCACGTGATATTCAAGTGGATCGATAAATGGCGCGATACGGTAGAATACGGTACTGAATGCAATTTTTTGATCGATAAAGGGTGGATGGATTGCATACTGTCTTTTCTCCCTATTCGGATTCATTCCACGCGAGAACGGGAGATCGTCGACATCAGAATCTTCCTGAAGAAAGGATTACGGTAGGTGGGATTACTGTAGGATCGATCAGGAGGATACTGTAGTCCGGGTTACAGTACACTGTGGGATACGGTAGGATAGTTCAAGTACTGTACTCGGGACTATAACAAACAACAGTAGCCTGGATTACTGTATCTTACGGGATGGGCTTGGCGAGGCTTCGGCAGTTTGACATCGCCCACTTTCAGGGGAGTATCATCGGTATAGATTACATGTTCACCACCGATTGGAAGGACTGGAGGATAGAGATCGCCCTCGGGAGTTTCTGAGGGAGGAGTGACTTCGAAATCTATCGGACTTCCATTGGATTTGTCCTGTTTCGGAAGGATTGTGACTGAAATGGAGACGGAATTTATTGGAAAGAGGAAGAAGTGACGAACGTGCGATGAGTGTGATGATCGAGAGAAGAAAGAGAATGGTGAGAACATCGAAAACGAGTGAATGAGGACGAGGAGCACTCCTCGGGTCAGAATCGATATCAATCGATTGAGACATCGATCTGAAGTGAGGTTACGGTAGGGGATAATGAGATGAGGAGGAAGGAGAGAACGAACTCAGGGGTCGACCACTTGGGAGGAGAGGAAGGAGAAGGAGTGGATTGGAAATGAAGAGAAGGTATTTTATGAGAATAGTGAAAAATTCAAATGCAAATGAACAATAGGCAATATAAAAAATTATGTTAAAAATGCAAAGTGGCTAAAATTGTGTACTGATGTCTTCCTAGTCGTAATGTTTTATGTACTACTGAAGTTAAAAGAAAATACACAAATCTTTTTTATCGGAAAATTAGGATTCCTAAATTTAAAGAAAAACACTTCATGATTTGAATTGCTAAGATGCTCGATTACGGTAGGCATAATCGTCAAACTTTTTATATTTACCGGTCAACAGCCCGGTTTCAAAATTCAAAATTTCGAATTTTGTTTATTTCCTTAATGTTATTTCATTTGTTGTCGTGATCGTTGCTCGTTTCCCTCTGGTATATAAGGCAGCTTCCACTAGATCGGTCTATTCCCCTCTGATACCACGCAACGAGTAAACTCCCTTTCACTGATATTCTCTCATTTACCCTCTGGACACTCTTGAAAATGAAGGAGTCGTTCTCGACTAGATATCCATTTTCTTTCGAACTTTGTCATAGCTCATTTCTTAGGACTCCCTCCGGAAATCGCTGGCGTAACAAAGGTAGATCACATGATCTAATGAGTCTCATTGATTCATTGACCTGTCTGATACCCGCTTCCCTTCCATCTTCCCTGTGGCGTTACTTGCTTACAATTGCACGTTCTTATCAATTTTCATTGTTAATTTCATAACTTCGTAATGCTTCCTTTCGTTCACAATCATGATTCCTTTCAGAGTGGACTAAACCGAGTTTTCTTCTACTGCATGCACTAACAATCGTCCGAGTAATGGCTCTCCTACTCGTCCTTCTCCTCCCAATCGTCTCTACTCGACCTGTTTTCATCGAGCAAAGTGAGCCAATCGATAATTTTTCTTGTTTATCCTTTAATTATTTGGGCCAAAGTATTTGGTAGCTCTGCCTGACTAGCGAAAGCACTTAGAGCATTGATTAGTGTCATCGATCGATAGAATCTCTCTACAGTATCCATTCCAGACGGTACGACATTCTCCCTCAACGCGGGTCTATGCGAGCCCTACTCGTGTGGTCAAGACGAGAGTCGAGGAATCTGCGCTAATCACATATTCGCTGGCCGACCTGCTCACTACTGCAAGTGAGTCACCTTTCAATCCGTACTTGATCCGTTTCACGATATTATCGTCATGCATAATGAGCAATCTTTTATATCACCTGCATGATCGTTGTTTCGAAATAATTAAAGTCAACCTAACTGTGCGATTACTACAAAACCTGACTGCTACTTCTGACTGCTTCTCAAACTTCAAAATAGTGCATTTTTTTTCGAATTAACTGGGACAGTGAAACAGTGCTGGCAATGAGATATATTATGGTACTCACTTGTGAACTAGCTGATAACAAGTTGAACCAGCTCCTTCTCTTCAGATGCAATCTTCCGTTCACTGGCGCCTTCTGTGATTCGACAATTCGTCTGAACGCGTCTCTACCCGGCTCGCGATACTCCGAATGCCCCTTCCCGCTCTACTGCGCCTCGGTCTATGGAAATGGGGAATGCAATCAGGTACTGTGTTCATTTCTCGGCTACCGTAATCCAATCGTGTTCCAGGAGTGCAACACCGTCGAGTGCCTCTACGACGGTTACGAGTGTCAATTGCAGCCGAAGTGTCCCCAGGAGGAGTACTGTAGGTGAGTACCGTATGACCCTTGCCTGATGGTGACCTACCATATCTCAGAGATCGATTCTCCAATCGAGTCTGCGACGAGGTTTGCATGCGAGAAGAATGCGAGTTTGATGGAGGCGATTGC
Source organism: Pristionchus arcanus (assembly GCA_900490705.1). Classification (NCBI taxonomy): domain Eukaryota; kingdom Metazoa; phylum Nematoda; class Chromadorea; order Rhabditida; family Neodiplogasteridae; genus Pristionchus; species Pristionchus arcanus. The sequence goes on from LS487995.1 coordinate 163,453, forward strand.
TTCAGCGGGATGGATACGGTAAGTCGGTTATCGATTTATCGATTATTGATCTTTTCTTTTCAGTTACCAGGCCAACTCTTGATTCGTCTGTCCCTCACCGCAGAGACTTTCATGCGTCTCTCCCATCTTTTCCTCTTCCAGCTTTCACGATTCCTCAGGTACTGTAGTCTGATCTGACTTTCCAATCGATAACTGATCATTCAGAGCTACCGTAGTCCTCAGCCAAGACGCAAGAGGGCCGCTTCTCTGGAGATGGAGTGCTATGGACGGAAGGGGAGCACGGATATTCAAGGGAGAGGTACGGTAGCTACAGTATCCTAGCACTTGACCGCATAGATCAATTTACTCCCTCAAAAGGTCCATGAACACCACATTTTAAAGCTAATGTGATTAAAAATTGTAGAAAAGCATAACACCAGTCCTCAAAAACAGAGAAAAATGTCCGAAACGCTCAATTTAATCAACATTCGTATAAGCACATGATGTGCTTAGCACATCGTAATTTAAGTTTCATAACATGACTATTTGGCCTTTGGTTAACCGTATACTTTACAGAATTCATCAACCGGCATCGAAGTGGCCTTCTCAGTCGATTTGTCTCGTTGTTCCAATGATTGCCTCGATACGATCGATCGAGTCGTTGGATTCATCGACCAATCACTCGCTGCCAAGGTTTGATCTTTGATCTCTCCATTCCTTCAAAAGTTCAACATGTATCTCTATTCTCCATTCACTTTCGCGTACCTTTTTTGGAAGGAAACTTTGATCCTTTTATTTGCAATTGTATTGAAAGAAGTTCTGGAACACAAGATGAGCTGTATAAATTGCAGTCCTCACCCATCAGTTCGGCAGTAATTCAATCGGTTTCATCATCTACCCTCACTCCCTCTTCGCCCTCCCTCTCACTTCATCTATGGATCGCTATCGGAGGAATCTTCCTCGTTGCTACTATTGTACTCGGTTAGTTCCCTTACTACCGTATTCTTATGTGTTATCGTATACACGATGGATTATCGTCTGAAATCGTAGTCCTCATCGATTATCGATTGATACCATAGTTTTTTTAAAATTATTTCTAACTAAGGGCCTAAGACAAATCGAAAAGAGGAACCACTCAATGATTATCACCAAAGAGCGGAGCCCCAGTTCACCTGGCCTCAATGCTAAATTTCAACATAATTTTTAAGCATACCGATTGATTGCAGGTGTTATCGTGCCCCTGCGCAAGACGCGCAAGCGAGTCCTAGAGACTACCGTGTGGTTCCCGCCCTCACTCGGTGAGCACATGATCTTTGATCTTTGTAGTTTGATCTCTGATCTTTGTATTTTGATCTTTGATCTCTCCTCATTGTCAGGCGAAGACCCGGTGATTCTGGAGCCGGTAAAGAAGCCCCGATTGGAGCCAGTGCGATCCCTCCTCCATCAACAGGCCGAAGGAACGGAATCGATCGATATCACGGTACCGTATTCTGTTATTTTTATCGTATCTTCGTCTCTGGTTACAGTATCCAAAGTGGGTTAGAGCTGTGGTAAATGCGGTTTATGTCGATATTTTTGATTGCTACAGTACCCCCACGATTATTGATTTTCCTGAGATGATCTTTGATCTTTCAGGAAGAGGGAGATATCAACGAGCGGGATACAATGGGTCGGACAGCGCTCCTTCTCGCTATTCGATCGGAGAGGAAGGAGCAGCCTCTGAGGGAAGCAGTGAGTGAACTGCTGAGGAGAGGTGCCGATGTCACTGCTGTCGATGAGGGTGAGTAGATTGGGAGTACGGTACGTATGGCGGATTATCCATCGATAAATGGGTATATTTGACCAGATCATTGCAAATTGTGGTTACCGATCGTAAAATATGGTTACCAAACTGGTGGATATTGTGATTGATCGATTAATGGACTAGGGTAGATATAGGAATCGATTGAGGCGGGAATGGCAAGGTAGTTGCAGTATTCAATCGATATTCCTTTCAGATGGATGGGGCGCGCTCCATCACGCATTCCACAAACTGCGCAGTCCCAACTTCAACCGCTGGCTCATCAGTCTGGTACGATATTCTCACTCATTATCATTCGTTTCTTATTTGTACGATTATCAAAACATATTTGATACTGCTGTAAAAATAGGGTGAATATTTGATATTTAACTGTTAAATATTATCAATCCTTATTATTCGTACCTGATGTGTACGACAATCGCAACACTAATAATACTACTTTCAAAATAGGATGAATATTTATTTGTTAAACTAATAAATTTAGTAATTCTAATTGCAGGGCGCGAATCCTCAAGTGGTGGATGGGGCGGGGCGATCTTTGATCCATCTATCGACCGAGTACAATGACCTTCTCAATCTACAGATGATTCTTGAGACGGCAGCAATTCGATTGGTTAGTTGAGGGAGACGGGTATACGGTAGCTCGATCAATCGATAATCGAATTTGGATATCACATATTATCTTTTTTTCACCTAGATGTGCTTTCTTTTTTTTTACTTTCAATCGCTGATGTTGGGTGCTCTGTTCCGAGTGATTCGGAATTCAAGTGAAAGATCAAAGATCACCCGTTCAGATCGATCTGCCCGACAACTCGAATCGAATTCCAATCTCGATCGCCGTCGCTGATTTCACGCTCCCCATCACGCGGTGCCTCATCGATAACGGAGCCGACGTTAACTCGAATGGAAACGAAGTGAGATGGACTTTGATCTCATGAAAGAAAAAAATTGAACTTTGAGCCACAGTTCTCAATCTATAATAATCGTATGTCGTATGTTCTATCTTCATGATAGAAAGTGCTTTTGCCCGAACATCAATTGTTAGTCATGAATTGATCTTTGATCTTTTTCAGCAATTCGATCAATCGATCCCTCATCGCTACCCGATCCACATTGCGGTGCAGTGCAACAACAAGGACCACGTGCGCATGCTTATCCAAGAGGGTGAGGAAGAGGGGGATACGGTAGTCTTTTGGGTACGGTAGGAAGTGACTGGTACGATGTAGGGTTGGCATTTTGATTCCCAAACAACCGACTCTGCGCGCGCGTTGAGAATGGAATGATTCCCATTTCACCCCTCTCTCAATTCCGAGGGGAGTCGAATGATTCCTTATTGAAAAGTTTGGGAATCCAAGGATTCCCAATATTTTTCACAAATATGAATCGTGAAACACATTTTCATTGCTGTTAAAATTTAGTCATTTTTTTTCATTTCACTGCGATGCTGTTTGTAGTCATAACTTATGCCAAGATAATTGTTACAGTGTAGTAGTACTTTCGAATAATAGATCGAACATGCAGCTATCAATATGAGTGAAACTATCGATGATAGAGGACAAAATTTTAAAATCATTCAATCGTTCTGTAATTTAGAACGTAGGACGTAGATGAACATGTGAATACACCCTCCAAATTTCGAGTCGATTTGGTTATTTTAAGCTGAGTTATGATCTTGGGAATCCTGGATTCCCAGAATCTTGGATTCCCAGAACCACCGATTCCCGGACTCAAAAGGTGCGGAATGAGTGGAATCAAAAAGATCTGGGAATCCACGAAGAATCAAATTGCCAACCCTAGTACGATGGGAGTATGGTAGTACATAGCAAAACACATTATGACGATCGGTGAAAGTTGTTGGGTCAAATGAAGAATATTGAATAGGACAAATTGATGATACCGTAGTATTTATTGATTATTTCAAATCTTTTTTTTCAATCGATTAATTCCTCTCACAATCAGGCGCTCGGATGCAAGTTCGGGACAACCGTGAGAGGACGGCCCTGCACTACGCCGTCATATTCGCCGATCTGGCTATGTGCCGAATCGTCGTCGATGCTGGCACGCAAGTGGTACGGTAGGGGGGTACACCACGAGTACTGTAGTTGTGTTGGGGGATACGGTAGAATGGTGTGCAATCGATTGTTCCGCACAGGACGCAGAGGACGATGAGGGCCGAACCGCCGAGGAAATGGCTGCCGAGTGGCACATGATTGAGGTAGGTCGTCAAGCTCCGCCCCCTTGTCCCTCGCTAAGCCCCGCCCACTAATCGATATTCCTCCCTGCAGATCGAACAGTTTCTCATCTCGGTTCGCGGGAGAAACGAACCGTACAGGAAGAGAAAGAAGGCCCCGAAGAGATACAGTTCGGATCAGGGATACGGTAGTGAGGAGAGTCATCGACAGGAGAAGGAGGGAGAGCAGGAAAGTGGTAAGTACGGAAGGATACGGTATTATCGTTTATCTTTCCTCTGCAGCTGGTCGATCGGATACGGTATCCCCTCCACTGCCTCCTCTCGTCCTCTCTCCGCGCGACTCATTCGGCATTCCCAAGTGGGGCACGATGGCACAGGTAATCGATAATGGCTACCGTACTCCTCTGACCTACCGTATTCCAGTTGCCGATCTTCCATACGAGACCACTGATGCCGCTCTCGATGATGAGTACGCCGCTCCACACAAATTATCCATCGGTGGGTCAAGTATATTTGCACTAATTATCGATTGGATACCGCATACTAATCAATAGTCGTATACCGTATCCTTTCTTTACAGGTGCTCACTCCTTCACATGCATTACTCGGTGGTTCATTCCCTTCGTTGGCCTCTCCCTTCCCTTCGAATCTCCATACGCCCATGTAGGAGCAGAGTACGGTAGCTGAGAGGTACGGTAGTCGAATCGATTCCTTCCCCTCTCATTCATTCGTTACGTTTAGTCTTCGCTCGATTGCATAATAAGTATTTTGTACATTAATATTACGTTTCAATTATACAGTAATATGCGTTTCACATGTACAGTGTTAGTTGATCTTTGATCTCAACAAATTTGATCCACTTTGAGATAATATTTTGTTATTCTGGTTATTCTGTTGCGAGTTGTAATTGTTTGTGAGACTCAGTCTGCTAATAACTCGCCACACATTTATTGTTGCCATGATTGATTGTTATCTTGCGATAAATGAATAACAATACTTGAATTGGATTCGGTGGTGAAAGAATCGAACAATTCTTCTTTCGCTTCAATTACTTATTGAATTGGTGTCATTCCACGAGGTTGTTTGGTGCTGAGCTCCTCAGTCTTAGTGTTAGAAGCAACCGACGTCACCTTGATAGTAGTAGTCGATTTAAAGCAGTAAATCTGATATAAATTTCATCTCATTTATCAAAGATAGAAACTCTTGAGATTCCTCACTTTGAGCACTCTTCTCCTTACACTTCTCGAGAAGAACAACAGAAGGAACAGCGTAGAATTGATTGCGATGAAATTGATCGGATAGTACTGAAGCTATTGAATTCGGGAAAGGTATGGAAATATTCCACTCGTGATCAAGCGATGAAATATCCAAAATCAAGTGATCTAATGATACGAAGTCCGATATTAGATAAACGCTCAATTCGAAACGAGAATATTCAAGAGATTCACCAGTACGTAATGGACACTCTTGATGGCGTCATTTTGTGTATAGAGAGCGAAGCCACTCATCAATTGCAAGACTCCCTTTGACATTTGAGCGAATGAGCAATAGATTGAGTAGCGAACGAGGGCGAGTTGGAAGGATTGACCGCGTTTCTGAAGGCATTTTTCTGACACGTCGGAATAGCTAAAGATGATCTTACTTTCATTTTTTGCGTTACTCTCATTCTTCGAATCGTCAACGTCGTTAGAGTCAATGAAGAAACGACGTAGAAACAGTAGAAGAAGGCGACGAATGAACGAAGGACCTGCTCATAAATAGAGTGCTAATGATGAGGAATTTCATAATTTTAGAGTAAATTTAGTTGGTAAAAGAAAGATTGGGATGTGTTTCAAACGCTGTGTAAATAGCGAATTGCAAGGATGAATCGATTGATTCAAATAGGGATTTGGAATGATAGTACCCTCTGATAATGCCAATCCATATCATCTACACATCCGTATTTATTCTCCTCAGTTCCTGCCGGGATCATCGGCGTTTGAATGAGGAAGAAAATTAGGAACTGAATGGCGAATATAAAGCACAGACGACAGGAAGAGTCCTGAAAGAAACTGTTTCGAAAGCATGGGTTAGAACTGGAAAAGGGAGAAATTCTTATCATTTCGTTCATTTCTTAGTCGACCTTGTGGAAATTCGACAGGTGATAGAGATCGCGAAATTATGAATAAAATCTCATTCAGCCAGATTATGAATAGCTAAAACGTGCATTCTCATCTAAATTGGCTCTTCTCAAAACGAGATATCTCTGAATCTCGATGAGTAGACATCCCGTAACGAAGCAGAACGAGCCGGTTGTGTTGATGAACTGACGAATGAAAATAATTAGCGAAAATTAAAGAAACATGGGAATACGATGCGATCGATTTTGTAAAAAATAAAAGGCAGGGCATGTTTTCGTGTCGAAAAAAATATGAAAAGATAGACTTACTTCGAGCAATTTATACAGCCACGGAGTGTGATTGCAAATGCCGAAATCGTAAGTGGTCAGCATGTTCATTATGCCGTAGATGGCTGCAATTATTCTCAATCGAAGACATCTCGGAAGTGAATGAACTCGCTCATCATATCACCAATTTTTTTTTTGCGAAAGGACTCATCAGAACTAGATGCAAAAGTTGTTTCAATACGTCAATACGCGATTAATCAATGAAAAGAGGAAGAAATTGATCCGGTTGAGTTTCACGAATGTTAAAAATGACAGGCAATCCTTGCATTTTGATTTGTACCATCTTTCTTCGATCTAAAATATAAATTTGAGTGAAACCTACCTGTGACTTTGTAGATCGTGAAGAATGCAGTGTGATGTTGTTTGTCTTTGGACGTCTGAAGGGCGAGTAGGACAGCGACGTAGAGAGTAGCAGAGAAGTAGTTGATTATGCCGAATACTGGCCGAACGTATTCTGTATAGCTCATCTGTCGATATGCCTTCCGATTCTGAACCACTCCGTCAATTGATGGGGAATTCTATCTAAGGGATGCTACACTTCCCGGTCCTCGCATTCTCCGGCCCCTACTCAGGAATGCGTCTCTTCTGCGAGCTTTCTGTAGCAGGTGAAATTCGGCCTTCTCTTTCGACAATGATCTCTCGTAGATCAGAATAGGCAAGAGATCATGGAAAATTGGGAGATTCAGACGATTCATTTGGATTGCAGGCATCCTTATCCATAACTCATCCCCCGCAACCCATCCCGCAATCATCATTCTTGGCTTTATTACAGAGAGACGAAATACACGGAGACAATGACTAGAATTGGGCGGGAGGAGAGACACCGAATGGGGGGATGAAGGCAGATGGAGTCCCTGATTGTGAGGGAAGAATCAGGGGGGACAGTCATGCAGGGTGCATTTCACTAATTGAATGGCTGGTAAACGACGAGATGAATACACGTGGTGTGAGTAGTGTTATGCAAACCAAAGATCAAAGATCAAAAGCCGGATCACGTGATACTATTTAGGAGTATGGGAGGTGGTGCACGAGTGTACTTATCAAATTGCTAGTCGAGATGTGTGCATGTGTGCAGTAGTTACAGTAATATGGATCGATGGATGGCTGCTAGGATACGGTACACCGAGATTATGGATCTATTACTGAAGGGGGATTATGTGCTGCGATGAGGAGACACGGGACAAGGGGGGCGAGGATGAAGAATCGTGTGAGAGACCTGAATGGAGGGACTAGATTATAGTGTACATGAGCTACTAGACAATGCTACGGTGAGATTGGAGATACAGAATGGTATATTCAATCGTCGAGGACGATCTTCCTTGGCGCCGTTGCCTTGCGCTTCCGACTGCCGGACACCTGAAAGCGGTGGTTCTTCTTTGTTCTTTGGTCCAGTCTAGTATTGCATCCCCATCATACTACTCATCACCCATCAAACCCATCGGAATTGGTTGTGTTTCACAGGGTGAATATAGTCGAATGGTATTTTTAAACTTCAATGTTGTTCAGTTGAACCCAATCAAACTAGAATAAAACTACCAACCTCTGAATCGGCCGAGGGAGAGGTGGAAGAGGATGTGGTCGAACTTTCGGAGGCGGAAGGAGAGGAAGAGGAGGCGACTGACTGAATGAGGATTACGGTAATCGGAGGGTATCGATTTTTGCAATAAATCAATACTTACCGTAGTCGGTAGTGTGGTGAGCGAAGGCAGGAGAGAGAGGGAGGTTGGTAGGCGAATCTGAATGATGAATTAGTTTAAGTTATCACTGTCATGCGCTGTGTGATCATTTTCAGAAGGTATTGTTTTCTTCCAAGTTGGCAGTATTCGTCGAATATTCGTCGAATATTCGTCGAATATTCGTCGAATATTCGTCGAATATTCGTCGAATATTCGTCGAATAAAACTCACATTGGAATTGAGTGATGCGGATACATTGATCACTTTACTGCCTCCGCCACTGGCGAGCGTTTCCCTGGAGGAATATTATTTTAGGAATCAGAGCTGTCAGAAAGATAAAATATTTATAATATTAGTAAAGAGACTTTTGCTCACCTCAACTTCACTTCATGCTTTCTCCACTCTCTAATGGAGCTTTCGGCAACGTTGAACTCCCGCCCGGCAGCTCGATTGCCAGTGTTCTGAAATTTGTCGATTACTGTGGTTGTCTCCCACAAGTTGCCATCAAGCTTGTAGGCAACATGCAGGAAATGCTTGATTCCAACTTGTGGGCGGACATAAGAGATTAGTTCAGTGAGAATAGTGTGTGTTTATCGATTTTTTTAGGTCTTCGCGATGATCTGCGAAAGGGAGAAAAGGTATAAAATAAAATAAATCTCACCTTAGCGTAGTCGATAATGTCCAGTTTCTCCTCTACCGAGTACTGCTGAAAATGTAATTTATTTACATTTTTTATTTGAATTCGAAGAGAGAAAGAATTACTGCTCACACCTTACACATCTCTCTTTACCCCCTCCCTGAAACGCATTCCGCACTTCGAATGAAGTGGGATCCATCACTCAATGATTTTCAAAATTCCAATCTGACTTCAAAAATAAATAAAGAAACTTTTCCCGATGGCGCATCTCCCCTCCCCACCAAATCGCATTGCCCCCTCTTTCCATCTTTCCTTCTTCCTCCCACAGGTGTGCGCATAATCCAAGTGAATATTTCGAGAAATTCCGCTCTGTTTACGCGAGCTGCGCAGTCGACTTTTCGGCTACTGTGTGAACACTATCAGTGGGCAGAGGAGAGGTGGGAATTATTCCTTGGCAAAAACGGCGAGATTCGAAAATAATATCACTGCGTTCTCTTCATTTCTCATATTTTCTCGTGTGATTGGCGACAGAAAAATGAGCTAAACTAACAACTAGTGAATGCATCAGTCATTAGTAATGTCAGGGTGGTCAGGGATCTCAATCACTAGAGATTATTTTGCGGATTGAAAAGGCCGAACGCCCCACAGGTCAGAAATTCATCAAAGACAACGCCGTACCTTCAACGTCCTCGGTGGCGGCGTACTCGAGCAATCCCTCCTTCTCTTCCTTCCTCGTTCCATCGTCATCGTCGAGAAGTGTCTACAATCATCGAGAAGATAACGACCGTCTGACTCTCTCCCTTTCGCACACTCTCTCGCTCTGTCTAACTAGTGAGTATACACAATGGAAAGATGAACGATACGCTGTAAAGGGGAACGAAACGATATGATTGGAAGCTATCGCATGATGCGCAAGAGCGAGAAGGAAAGGAGGGGAGATTGAAATTCACGAATCCACGTCGGTTGCTCGCTCCCCTTTCCCCGCCGATTTCGCCTCTCTTTTTGGTACGAGAGCGCGCGGCCTTTTTCCCCCATTCTGCACTATTGGCTTACTCTCGCGCATGCGAAACCATGTTTAGAGCAGAGAAGAGGAGGGGAGGGGGGAGGGGTTCGAGAGAGAGAGAGAAATGACCTACTGAATAGGGGGAACGAATATCTGGTTAACCTAGTAGAGTCCGACTCATTTGAAGAAATTAATCAATAAGAAAAAGAGCATGAAGGGATAGTTTCTTCATTTGTAGAAAAGTAGATGAGATGAAGGGATAGTTTCAAGCTCAAACGAACACCGTCCGTTTTCCGTCAATTTCCACACACACACCGTTTCACACTGATTCCCCCTCCCATTCTGCGCATCCCCTACTCTCCCCTTCCTTTCTCCCCTTCGCTGATCAATCGAAATTGGCTAGAATGCGCGAGTGTCGACGATACGAGAAAAGAGAGAAGGGGAAGAGGGGCTATTCTGTAAATCGAAAAAATATCTACGGGTTGCCGAAATGAAATGACCGTAGCTCTGCTTTTATGACAACGTAAGAGTAAGAACCAGAAAAACGCCGATAATTTGACGGTATCTAGGCGACTCCAAGTGAGATGGAGTGAGATCATATCGACGCTGCCACCGTGAACTCAGAGTGGGGGAAATGCTCCGGTGTATGCTCTAGCAGGGGCTATCTCTCATAAGGCCAATCCTCGACCTGTCTGAGCAACTTTCGTATAAAATACTTCATTTTCTGATTTCCGAAAATGTAGGCCAGGGTATTTGGAGTAGGTGAGAAATGTCTAGATGCATACCTATCTCATACGGTAGTCGCTAGGCGAAAAAGTGTGCAGAATGAAGTGACGATGACTTTCGTGCTCTAGTCTCTTAGTGCAATCCGAACCAGCGCCTGACGTAAGTGCCTTCTGTTTCTCCCTCTCCCCTCGACCGCGCAGTCCCCCTGCACATTCCCCTTCCTCCTACTATCCATTCTCGCTATTTGAGCATGCATGTGTCGCGCACAGAAAAGAGGACGAGAGGGGAGGGGCAGAGGGGACAGGAGGGAGACCGTCTGCCTCTCTCCATTCCGCAAGCTCTCTCACCCTCTCTGACCGTCGAGAGGCAGATGATAGTCAGCTTTGCGCAGGCAAACGACAGACGAAAAAACGGGCGGGGAAAGGGGGGGGAATGGGCGGACGAAGAATGAAAGGAGGAGAGGCAGGGCGAGAAAATGACTTAGCACCCGTGTCTTGAGAAGGAGAAGAAGCGAGGAAAGGAGCTAACGGACGAAGAGGAAGAAGAGGAATGGGGTCGGGAGGAGCGGCGGAGGCTCTTTGAAGTTGTTGATGGAGGGAGCGGAGGGAGGGAGGGTACGGTAGCTACAGTAGCCGGGGGTCTTAGAGCGAAAGTGCTGGAAGTGCGCAGATGAATCTCCTTGGAAACCTCGGAGACATCTGCCTAGGTGCTAGACTAATTATTTTCTAGAAAGTTTCCAGCGTAACATCACAAAGTGCGCGCGGAATGAGGAAAATTTTGCAAGCCCTACATCAGACGCACATGCATCTTTCTACATACAGCAGGAGTGGGGCTAAAAGGGGGCACAGCACAGCAGCTCTTCTCTTCTCTCGTCTGTATGAGTGTGTGTGTATACATTAGCATGAGGAGGAGCAATGGGGAGGGGTGCGCAGTCAGTAGCTCGCCATGCCCCCGGGTCTCTTCATTTCACGCACTTTCTCGCCGGTTCGAGACGCGAGATAGCGTGCGAAATGAGGAGACGACGACCGAAATTTCGAGCTCTAGTGGAAACGATGATGACGGGGAAGAAGAGCGGCGCATATGTGTGGAGGGACAGGCGGACAGCGGGGCAAAATATGATTTGCGCCCCTCTGACACTCACTTGGCTAGTGGAGGAAGGGAGGAATACTGATAGGGTTCGGAGATCATCAGTGGGGAGGGGCAGTGGCAACAATAACATTACGGCAGTTGCAGTTCGGCCACCTATGAGCTATTTAATATTTTCCTGAAATTTGAAAGAACACTATCATTCGCAAGAATATCTTTCGAGTATGTAGGATGAGTGAAACTCAACCATTCCTCAGTGTCCCTGGAGCTGAAAATACCAGATTCGATCAATATGCCCTAGAATCGCGCAATAACTCGGGACGACGTCATCGTCGATAGGGGAGAAGAGGAGGAGGCGGAGGGAAGTGCCATTCCCTCCCTTTGATCGCGCATTCCCCTCTTCCTCCCTTCCCCTTCCCTTTCATAACGCGGCCCGTGTCGTCGTTACGCGCACCGCCAACAATGGGAACAGCTAGAGAGGGGAACCATTATGGGACGAGAAGAGACCGGGAATTGGGAGAGCCGTTAGATTGGAGATCGGGGAGAGATCAGCGGTTACTGTACCTACCGTAGCCCCACCATGACATCATAATTAGTGTTGACATCATGAAGAGTCCGTTTCTTCATTCCACTTGATAGTTCACTGTTCAGTGTGACTTCATTCGGACAGTGAAGATCATAGATCAACTACCGTAGCCCCCAAATTCATGCGTGCGTGCGCAATTGCGTGTATGCGCCCGGGGCGCCTTTCGCTAATCGTCGTCGCTGTAGGAAAAAGTCGTGGTTGTCGTCGTCGGCTTTTATTTTCTTCCCCTTCCTCGCCCCCTTTTGAGAGGCATGCGCGAAGAGGGGACCAACGACAGAGGAGATAATGAGAGAAGAAGGAGGAGGAGGAGGAATGGGGGAATGGGTCGGAGAGATGGGGGTTCACTGTATGCGAGGGGGATCTTTCATCACACCTTGAAGGTAACTATCGCTAACTAAACTAGGAATATGTCTACGAATATTACAGCTATAAGCGAAAGCTCGAGTGCGGCCCCGGGATACGTTACTTCCAGGTAAATGGATTGAGAAGCTTGTAAGTCTCTCCCTCTCGATTCGAAGGAGGGAGAAATCAGCCACAGGTGACTCTCCACCTCCTCCTTCCCCCGCGCGAAAGGAAAAGGCGCTCAAGATGGCGTCCGCCGCCAAATTGGAATGGAATTGCGCGAAAATGTCGTAAAGTTGCGCAGCCGAGAAATTGCGCCAGTAAATGGCTCGAAGGCGGCTCTCTCAGATAGATGAGATTACAGGGGATAGGTAAGATGAAGGATGAATGCGAAATCGGAAGAGGGGTGTAGGGCTCAAACAACTTTCCAAAGGATGCGGATAAATTTTGAAGGAGAAGTAATGGGCGCAGCCGTTCCAGATGGGATGGTGGATCGTAGGTTAGACAGTAATCAGCAATGTACGCGAATACCTCAAAATTCTCATGGACGAGCACAATATTGTCGGCCTCAAAACACACGCATTTCCCTCTGAGGTGGAGAGGAATGGAAAGGTGTGCAAGCAAGTAAGAAGGTACGCGAAAAGAGCCTCGAAAAGTGCGCACTCGCTTGCGTTTTTTCCGACTCCGTCGGCCGTTTCGTGAAGAAGTGATGAAGGAAAAGATGATGGGAGCAGATAGGGAGGAGGAGAAGTGGAGGCGAGAAAAGTCAGTTGACGATTGGGCAGGGAAAATTACTTCTTCAGAAAAGTTTGGTTATGTTTCAAGGAAAGTTCAATTGTTGGACAGGCCTATGTGGAGCAATGGTGAAAATTTACACAATTTGAAAAAAATGAACAATCCGAAGTGGTCTACAAGAAGACGGTAAATCATCCAACCATTTCTAGCGTACCCTTTCCGTTACTTTTGGCGAGAAAGTGTATGAAACCAAGAGACGATTACCCATATTTCCAACTAACAGTGAGGTGGTATGTGAGGAAAGCCGTGCGAGAATGATCCCCCTCCTCTTCTTCCTCCTGCGCAAGTTACAACGGGAAGGAGAAGTCAGGCGGGATGAGCAGTGACTGAGAGAGAGAGAGGAGGAGGAGAGAAGTGATCGGTTGCGCCCGTCGAGAGAGACTACTACTAATCAAAGGAGAGATCAAGTATCATGAGGGTGTATCTGGTATCGTAATCCGCAGTCTATGAGCTTCACAGGGAAGTTAGGTATCGGTAGGTTAGGTCCGCGCGACGAAAAATGGTGGTAATGGGGTGGCCGCACACTCGACATAAGCCAGTCTCCCGATTCCCCTCCCCCCCCTCCTCTGCCCCTTCCTCCTTCTCCTCCTCCTCTTCTGCTTTTCTACGACGGGGCGCCTCTCACAACTAATAAACTTTGCGCAGCTCAGAGGGCTAAGAGGAGGCTAAGAGCAAAAAGCAAAGTGTCCATGGCGCGTGCGCTAATGGATGCGACGTTTCCCGACGTGGTGTGGGATACGGTAGCTGCGCAGCAGGACCAATTCACTTACTGAGTAGTGGCAGAGAGAGAGGGGGTGGTGTCCCAGCCTCTCTTCGTTGGTCTCTCGGGGGAGTTGAGAGGGGGCTTTGATCTAATCAAGGAAAGAATACTTGGGAGGGAGCTGCGCGGTTCACTCTACGCGCATGCATGCAGCCAGAGAGTTACCAATCAGAAGGGAAGGAGAAGGGAGGGGAGGGGGTCTCTGGAGGGAAGAAGGACTTTGATGTACTATGTGCATCCACGGTAATCATGAAACTACTGATGCCATGGTGGGATACGAAACAGGGGATCCTGTGCTAGGAATAGTATCTCAAGCCAACCCGGACCGTTCCTTCCGACTGCTAAATCCTTAAAGACGTCGTCGTCGCCTCTTCGAGAAGGAACCAGTCGGGGGAGGGCGGACGAGGTGACAGAGTGGAAAATAGGCAGGCCTCTCCCTCCCCTTCTCCCTCCACTTTTTCGCGCCCCGACTGCGCAACAATCGTCAGTGTGGTGGAAAGACGAAGGGGCCTAACAGGGAGGAAGGAGGGGGACAGGAAATGGAGACTAGTCGGGTGTGCATGCGCAGTGAGGAGGAGGGAAGTGGAGGAGTACGGTAGTATCGAGAAGGCATATCCTGTGAAAAATTCTTGACGGACACTTTAATCACTGGGAAGTAAGTCGAAACAGTTACTAATCATGCAGCAAAAGTAACGAACAGTAGAAGTTCTGTACAGGAGCAAAATTAAATTTGGACAGAACAGAAAGTGAAGGATTGAAGTGCGCGATCCGCCCCCTCCTTCGATCACAATCAACTCTTCTTCTTCTTCTTCCCTTCGATCGAGTCGATACACTCGATTCGCCCTCGTTTTCACCCCTTTTTCACCGATCAAAACGGGAGCACCAAAATTGTGCATTCATAAAAAGCCTCGAGATGCGCAGGCGAGATTGCAGTAATGATGCTCAAGAGGATGGAGAGATTAGGGTGGACGGTTGAAAGTTAGAGATGAAGGGGAGGAATAGGACAGAATAATCTGATGATACTTTTTACCGCTTTCTGACAACCTTATAAATTCGGCAATTTTTTTACCTTGTTCATCGCTAATATTATCTCGTAAAAATGAGAATTCGAGCAAAACCATTCAGAAAGTTGCTTATTTGTTGATGTTGTGTATTTACGAACGAGTATACACATTTCCCTTCCAATCATTTAGAGGGAAGCGCAGCTCTCCGATATTCGTGCAAAGACAGCTGCTGCTTACTCCAACCGCGCAAGAGCGTCTGACTCTCTCCATTCTCCCTGCTCTCTCGCCCTCTCTGACCCGCCGAGAGACAAGGCGAAATGGAGAGAGAGCGACAACTTTTTCACTGGCGCGCATGATCATAATTCACGCTCGATTAAGAGTGAGTGAGTCAAGAAGGTGGAAAAAATGAGAAGGAGGATCGATTTCAATATTGGCTCAAGAATAAAACGAACACCGAATCGTATACAGTCCTGGCGATTCCCCCTGTGAAAACGGAGCGCTCCGGGTAACCCCGGGTGACCCCCAGTGACCCCACGCTTCTTGCTCTTTCAATGATTTTTTAAAAGTCGCCAATTTGCTCCTATCGTGTTCAGCGTTCAATTCTGCATCGAT
>LS487995.1:188238-260248 GCA_900490705.1 Pristionchus arcanus
TGGAGAAACTTTTAAGGCAAAAAAACTTTTTGTGTTTTCGGTACATTTTCGAGAAACAGACATTTTTCGATCAAAAAATGGGTTTTATCGATTTTTCAGGTGGAAGACCAATTTTTTTCATATTGTGCTTCTTCAACTTTTTGTAGAGAATTCTGAAACTAATTCACCGCGAAAAATCCGCTCGCTGTGCGATGAAAATGAAGGAAGTTATGGCCATTTAAAGATTTGGGCCGTAAAAATCGATAAAATCGATAATTGACCCAAAAAAGTTTTTGAATCTCCTCCTGACCCCTAAGGGTACCCACCAACCAAGTTTCATCGGAATCGGGGACAAAAAGTTTTTCCTAGTGGAAAAACGTGTTCTTTTTCCTACACTCTTACAGGAAACCTGATTTATATTCTAAACAATAATAGAGATATGATCTCTATTGAGTGTTGCTAATAGAGATCACATAGGATCTATCATCTCCCCGGCATTATTACGAAGCCTACTCAGTATCCGTGCAATGGCAAGAATAACTGATTATCCATTATTGACATCTGGGTCTCTATTGGCTTGATATTCTGTCCATTGCAAGAATGACATCATTCAGATCTGGGTAAGGAGCCGGCCCAACCGAAGAAGAAGAAGGAGATCTGCGCATCGTCCGAGAATATCGTCGGTACGTCATCGAATCTAGAATGATAGGGAGGGAATGATCTGAAAGAAAAGACTGGGCCAAAAAACGGAGAAGTACCTAGATTATTCGATCCTCTGAGAAAATGAAGAATTTGGGAAACAATAGGTAGAGGTGGAGCAATGGAAATGTTCAAGATTTGCTTGTTTTTTTGGATAGTATAGCTGGAATGTGAACATTTTTTTCTAATGTTGACCATTATATTTTCAGTAACGGCCTCCGCTGAGGCGATGTGAGAATCTCCGCCATATAACGAAAATCAAAGATCAATCTGAATCAACAACGAAATTCCGAATAAAATTCTTGAGTAGAGCCACAGCGTAGTTTGTACTTGTCTCATCCCATGTTCATCAATCAATCTCGATCCTTGTTTATTCCTTCCCTTCCTTCCTCCCTTTCGTACCCCATCCTCAAACCGACACAGAATGGCGCAACCTTATCACACAGATAGCATACTGATAGGGTAGAGGGGAGAGAAAGAGGGCGGATTGAGAGATAGAGGTATCAGAGAAGGAGAGTAATCAACCCCACTCATTCAACTCCCTCCTCAGTCACTGTTCTCTACTCCCATTCTGACATGCTGCTGCCGAAGGAACCCAAGACCGGATTCAATATACACTGGTATCCATAAATTATTCTAATATTTCCTCTGTGTCCCACACAATTGCCTGTCAACGCACAAGCTCTGAGTGCAAAAGTGCCGTTTACAATCTATAGATTGATCCAACTCTTCAATGCAGATTGATTTCAGTGCCGAACCCATCGAGAAAATCTTCATTCTCATTCGACTGGTGCTCATCTCGTTGTGGGTGAGAGCATTGATTAATATTTTCGAGTCGACAGTGAAGGAAATCATCAAATGTTCTACTTCAGTTGCATTTTAGAAGTTTTTCTGAAACGTATTTCATTCTTCACCTTCAATTAGGAAAGATGCGATAACCCAACCAAAATTGAATTCCCCTCGAAATTACTAACTTGAAAGAATAACGGCATTATGACACCCCATCTTGATTAGTGCCCAGAAAGCGACACTGATAAATATTGTATTGTAATCGACTTTCACGTCTTCCAGGAATGTGCTGTGGCTGTTGTCTCTAACGTGGCTCCAATCGGCTGGTGTCCGTACAAGAGTATCGATGGACAGGTAAATAATTTGCTCAAGTTATAGAATCTCATTGGTTTGACAAAAGTAGAAAGTACGCTCTTTATGATGAAAAGGTGGTAAATGAGAACGTCAGGGAGCGAATACTCTTAAAAAAGTCTGGGCTAGAAAAAGAGAAGAGTCCAAGATATTTGATTGATCTGACAACTTCCACTGTTTTGGGAACCGAGCGAGAAGCAACTATCTATCCCGATCAATGGATTTTTCGATCAAATATTTTCATAATCAGCCATATTTTCACATCAAGATTAGAAGGAACAAAGTTCTCCTCTTTGTTGTTTACTCGCAAACCTGCATGTTTGGCTAAAATTTTGCCGCTAGGCAGTTGATAAGCTGATTAGGTGATCAATGAACACACAATAACAGAGTCGTCGAGTGATTAGATGATACGAACAATTACGGGCAAAATATGATTTCGTCAGTAAACATGTTGGATGAGGGAAAATCTGCGGGGTGAAAGATCGAAGAAATGATGCTTCATTCAGAATATTCTGATCACTGGTGCAGCAAATGGACTGGGAAGACTACTTGCTCTGAGAATCGCCACTCATCAGGTTTCAATTTTTTAAACTGCTAAGGATAAATTGCTTGATAAATTGACGTAACTCAAAGCCGAATCATTTTGATACATTTGTGAAACTCATTGTCAACTGAAACTGGTGTGGAAAATTGTAGTCGGACTCATCTACTCCAAAAACAAAACTATTCCGAATAATAATCGAAAGTGTTCTTTAATCTTTGCAGGATGTCACTCTCATCCTATGGGATCGTGACGAGGCCGGTTTGAAGAAAGTGAAGGATGAGTGCGAGAGCATCGGAGCCAAGGTTGATCTTTGATCTTTGCTAAACTCTGAACCTTGATCTCTGGTCAGGTGCAAATCCACACTGTCGACATGCAGAAGAGTGCAGAAATTAAGAAAACAGCCCTGAAGGTTCTAAAGGAGGTTATTTTTAATTAATGTATTAATTTAATAAATAAAATTTAAGATCAAACACATTGATATTCTCATCAATAATGCGGGCGTGGGCATTGGAGGTTCGAAATTTGCTTCATTCGCTTTGAAAACGCGAAAATTGCAGGAAAAATTTTGGAAATCAGCGAGGAAAATGTGCGGAAAACGTTCGAAATAAACACACTGAGTCATTTCTGGGTGAGTTTCATCGGGATTTCAAATAGGATCGAGATATTTCACTATGATTTCTTCTCGATTCTCGGAACAATTATTTCAAATGATCTAAAAGAGTTTTGCAGATGATCAAGGAGTTCCTTCCTGACATGTACGATCGTAATCTCGGACACGTCGTATCGATCGCGTCTTTGGGAGGAATCACGGTGGCCCCGCAAGGTAGAAATTGGCTTCCCAATCGCAAACTGACTTTTATCCCACAGATCTGACCACTTATTGCTGCTCCAAGTTTGCATCGATGGCTTTGATGGAAGGACTCGAGAACGAATCGGTGTGCCTGGGCAAGACCGGAGTACGGTAGGCGACGTTTCCTACTTATTCGAAGCTGTTGAAATATCTGCAAGCCGACGTTTCCCAGGTTCACCACGGTGTGCCCGGCCTACTTCAACTCGCCCCTGCTGGATGCGCTGACGTGAGCAGTATTGATTAACAGTATCCTACCGTAATCCGGGATTTCGTTTCAGGACCAAGACGAATACGAACGTGATGACTCCGGAATACGTCGCAGACCACGCAATTGATGCCATTCTCAGAGAACTTCGAGTCGCTGTCGTTCCTAAGATTCACTATGTGCTCTACGCTCTGAAGGGGTACGGTAGACTGATACGGTATCGTCTAAAGTCCCTGATTCAGGGTGCTCCCTCGATCGGTGCTCTCGCGCGGACTGACCACTTTCACGAGGAACAGTCGATAAATAAACAAACATCTACATATATTTTACATATTTTACCTGTATTGTAATTTTGTGAAACGAGGAGAATGAAGCCATTTCACATCTCATTTCGCACATTTTTCCGCATCGAGTGAGGTCGCCTGTGCCCATTGGGCCCATTTCGTCTGAGGAGATCAGGTTTGGGAACTCGACATATCGATACCGTACTCTGCCTACCGTAGCCATGATCGATCTCGTCCTCTGCCTGCTATCGATCGTAGTCGCTACCGTAATCTTCGCTTGTGCCGCTGATAGGAGCAAGAAGAAGAGAACAACCCCTCCTCCTTCGAAGGTGATCGATACCGTAATCCTGGCCACTTTCCGTATCCTCAGGAGTCATCAACCTCTCAAGATGAGGAGAAGATAGACTGGACGCTGATCAAGAAGGACACTTGCACCGGATGCAAGAGAAAGCTTGAAGATGGTGAGATCAATACTGTAACTACAGTACCAACACCTATCCGTTCAGGACCCGTCGTCGCCTGTCACCAGGCGGTCTTCCACTTTACGTGTCCGTGCAAGTCAGTTGTCGATTCGATACAGTACTTTAATCTACCGTACTCCAGATGCACCAAGTACAAGCGTGTGAAGGATGCTCAAGGAGCGGATATTGCAATGTATTCGAGAAAGGCGCCGGACGGAGAGAAGTTCAGGTACGGTAGATCGGGGATACGGTAATGGATTACTGTATTGACAGATCTCTGAACATGAATGAGGAGGCGGATCGAAAGGTGCACGATATTGTGCTCAAAGCATACAATGATTCTGTGGAAACGACGAGGTACGGTAGCCAGAGGGGATTACTGTATCTGACCAATCGATTGGCAGGAACACCAGTCAGGATCTCGACACAGGCACTCGTAGAGAAGATGCGGAAGCGGGCACCAATATTAAGACTACTGTGGCGGCAGTTGGACTGTAGAGACAACGTTCAGTCCTGGATAATGAAGAAAGTACATGCAACTGGATATTTTTGATAAACGATAGCCGCGATTGACTCTGATGTTGTGTTTGCAAAGATATTGAACACAAATTAATAAAAATAAATATTTTCAAAAATTAGAAAATTAAATAAAATCAGTTTGCAAATAGAGCCACAGCCGGGAAATGTCGACCACACCAAAATTTACCCATATTTTTTCGAATGTTTTTCGTATCGCTAATGAAGCTGTAATTTGATTGTTTTGCGTTGAATTGTTGGCATGGCGCTATCTGGATAATCGCTTTACCTATTTCTTCCGTTGGGGACTATTTGCCGCCCCTGCACGTTGATTTTGAACGCTGAGACGCTTGTTTTACTCGAGCTCATTTCAGACGTTTGATTTTTTAGATTAAACTTCTCGTTCATCAAACAATGGAGGAGCTCGAACGTCTGTCGCTCGTTTCTAAGATCTGTTCGGAGTTGGAGAATCATTTCGGCGTTGGCGAAAAGGTACGTGATCAATTTTGATAACTAGAAACTTTGCCGTTGTTACTTGGTAAGTGTTGTATTTGTAAGTTATCGTCATTGTTATTCCTGTGCGTATCTTCTATATTTTTAATGCTGATTGTGTTTAGGAGGTGGCCGAATTCATCATCGCACTGGCCACGGAAGCCAAGACCTTCGACAAGTTCAAGAAGGCCCTCGCCGATAATGGTAAAACATTTAATTGACTCTTTTCTTCTTTTCTTTTTATATTCTTGATGAAAATCACGTATTCCCTTTAAAAAAATTCCGACGAGTATATACTACTTGGATATCAAATTTCTTACTTTGTTTTTTTTTTTAAATAAAAAAACGTATGATAGATGAAATGCAGGTCTTGGTGGGGAATTCGATGATTCCCTCACCGCTTCTCTCCTCCGTCTCGTCCACCACATGATGCCATCGTTGAGCAAGAAAGCAAAGTGAGCTATGTTTACTTTTATTTCGCCCGATCTTCTGAAGAACCCCAACATATCACTCTACCTAGAAATGTTGAAACTCTGGTATTACTTTACTTTACCCGGACCAGCCCTGTATGGGGTGATGCTCGAGAAGGCTACGTATAAGAAAATGACTAAGCACTAAGAATCAGTCATGATTCGGCTAAGGATGATTTCGTGTTGCGTATTTCTTTTAAAATCCGTTCTTGGCCGGCAAAGTAAAGCAGTGCCGAAACTGAAAAATCGCAGGAGGAACGCGGGTGGGGATATTCCGGACGAGAAGAAGGGCAAAATCACACTGCTGTCCGATGCGAAGGAAGAACTCAAGGCACTCT
Organism: Pristionchus arcanus; assembly: GCA_900490705.1. NCBI lineage: Eukaryota > Metazoa > Nematoda > Chromadorea > Rhabditida > Neodiplogasteridae > Pristionchus > Pristionchus arcanus. Next base: position 194,217 of record LS487995.1, read on the forward strand.
GTCCCGCACTCGCAATGCCCGATGAAATCAAGTGAGTCGGACTATTTAAATTTAATTATTATTGTTTTTGCCACATCATTTCGACGGTATCCTATTGGATAAGCCAAACTAATCTGATTTGATAAAAATTAGTAATAATGCTCATTTCTACTTTAAACTCTCCGTCTAACATGCAGCTGAGCTCTCATTGGAGTTGGCATTGTCAACTCTAATCACGATATGGTATTAAATAACTCTTCTCAGGACGGAGCAATCATCGGCAGTGGATATGATGATGCAGCTGGAGGGACTCATGCCCAAGATGAAGGAAGTCGTGAGTCGATATACTTATTTAGTTTTAGTTGGAATCCTTGGCATTATTGGTTTCCTGCAGACTTTCTCAATTTGATAGATGGCTGAAACGTGTGATCACCGTTTGTTGAAATATCTAGCTGTCTCGGCTGTACTGATTTGTTCATTGAGTGCCTGAATAAGATGGTAAGCTGAAACGTGAACTTGCTATTTTAATAGTATAACATTTTTGTGTCATTTACTGATTTACTAGCTGAATATCTGAATTTCATAAGTAATTGAAACACTAAGTCAATTGGATCTTCGGGTATCAAAAACTCGTGCAGGAATCGACGAAGCGACGGGATCGATCGACGTCGAGGGAGAAGGACAGAGACAGAGGAGGAGATAGGGATAGGAAGAGAAGAAGGAGCAGGAGTAGAGACAGGTATGCATATTCTATCGCCACTATTATATTATTTTGTTTACACTTGAAATTGTCGCATTAGTGAGACATCTGGAATTCCTTAGAGATATGAATTCGATGAAACGCAACTCTGCATAGATGTGTTTAATGAAATTAGGTGAGATAAAGTGTGTTGAGATGATTCACGGTTATGATCCTAGTGAAACTCAAATTGTTCGCAAATCTAAAACCTGGGTGCTCTAATGTTAAGAATTTGTTGTTGTTGTTTTCTCATTCTCAGTAATCTATGTTGTTGAGTGTTAAATTTTTTTTAAAAATACGACTTGGAAAGAAACTGAAATTACTTGTAATATTCGTGGTTATGCTCGTGAAACCCAACATCTCCTTGCAGAGATCGTCGTCGCAGCACGAGCAGAGATCGAGATAGGAGGGACAGAGACAGGGATAGAAGGAGGAGCAGGAGCAGGTATGTAATTGAATTATTTTGTTTGAACCGTGTCTACTCTGTCTATCATACCAAACACAATTCTTCCTGATTTGAGTACAATGTGAAACTCAAACTTGTTGGGAATATAATATTTCAATATATTGAAAGAACGATCAGCATTTGATGATGCGCTTGTGTATTCTCATCGAAAGCTGATGGCATTCCTGGAATTGCGATTATCGATTGATTGCAGATCGCACGATCGTCGTGATGATCGTCGATCTGGTAGAGGAGGGCGAGACGAGAGAGGAGGAGGAAGAGGAGGAGACAGAGGAAGAGGAGAGCTACTGGATGCACCGGAGTTGGGAGGAATCTATGATGGAAAAGTGAACAGCATCCAGAACTTTGGAGCATTCATTCAGGTAAGAATTGATTGATTTATTGACTTAGCAGTGTCCAGAATTTTGGTAAATTGTCAATTGAAAAGTGGATATGGTACATAGCTGTGAAACGCAAAGTATGCTGGAGATTGGAGCATATATGGAACATAATATACTGTTTATGATTGATGAATTTATTGGATGCCATTCGTCAAAATCATCGACAAATTTAGAATTGAATGGTGGATATGGCAGCAGTGTAACACAACGTATATTGGAAATTTCTAAAATCAGATTGTTTTGCAGTTGGAAGGATTCCGAAGCAAGGTGGAGGGACTGTGCCACATCTCTCAACTGAGGAACGAGCGAGTGAATGCAGTGGCTGATGTGCTGAGCAGGAGTCAGAAAGTGAAAGTGAAGGTGGGTGGAAATTACAATTTTGATGATGCTGTTACGGAGTTATTGTTTATCCCTGGGTCACCTTGATTCGAAATTATTCGTATTAGTTTTCCCTCTTTTATTTTTTGAATTATTCATGGTGATTGCTGGTTGCGTAGATGGTTGATATTGTGAATCGGGTCGATAGCACAATACCATTCTGAGATTTGATGTACTATCACCTCATATTTACTTATTTTGTATTTTATTTATTTGTAAAATCCTAATTGATTTAGGTGACGAAGATGGAGGGCGGAAAGATGTCGTTGTCGATGAAGGAGGTCGACCAGGACACGGGCAAGGTACGATAGCTGAATATTAATTCTGAGATACGTTTTTGTGTTTACTCAACAGCGTCTGTTTACGATCAGAGGTGTTACATTTGTGAAATCTTATGAAATATGTGCTTCACAAAAGCGCATGGTTAAATTTTCGAAACTCGGAGTTTGATTTTTTTATCGATTAGAACTGAATATCTGTGCATCACCCGGTCATTCCTGTTAACGCAGGAAACGTGGTCGTTCTCTGACGATTGTTCAAATCTTTTTGACTGTGGAAGCAACGTTACCTTTAACCGTTCAGGACCTCGCGCCGAAGGAGTCTGAACTGCACCCGGAGGCAGTGGGAGTATTCCACAGGAATCGATCGCCCGAGAGGGAGAAGGGAGGAACGAGTGGAGGAGGAACCACCATTACGTGAGTTATTGGTGTTTTTGGATGGAAGAGGAAATCAGTTTAATTAACCACTAGGCTCAAGTTCTACTCTAGTAATGATGGTGAATCACGAACCGTCCAAGTCGCTTTGCTCGCAGTGGTAATGATTTTTTAGTAGCCGGAAAACAGATTCTCCTCATCAACCACCCCGTTTTGTCTCTCCTTTGTGACATCATGGGATCACGAATCCACCTAGCCATTTTTGTTTTTGTTTCTTTTCAATTCATATTTACACAGTGATGATTGCTTACATCACTGTACTCTATTAAACCGTATTATTATATTTATTTATTTATCATAATTTGCAGTGCCAAACCGCGCGTTCGTCTGTCTACGCCCGAGCGATGGGAACTGCAGCAGATGAGAGGGGCCGGAGCGATCACACATATGGATATGCCCGATTTCGATGAGGAGCTGGGAGTACTCAATAATCATGGTTAGTCGTGAGATAATCGTTATCTCATAGAGGTTTCCTAGAATAGGTGACGGTGAAACGGGAATGAGTGGGATGAGATTGGCCGATTTCTATCCAGAGCTGGGAGTATTCAATAATCATGGTTAGTCGGGATGATGGATAGATAATCGTTACCTGGTGGAAGATTGGTAGATTAGTTGATGATGAAACCGGAGTGGGTGCGGATGCAATTGACTGATTTCGATGAGACATGGAGCGGTGAGTGCTGAATAATCACCGTCAGTGGCGGGTTTTCGATGCGACAGCCGTGAATTTATCGTTCTCCAGTGGAAAACTGGTAGAGTATGGGGATGTCGAAACGGGTATGGGGTGGAGTGAAATTTCCCGATTTCTATCGAGAGCTGGGAGTATTCAATAATCATTGTTAGTCGAGGTTGTCGAGAGATGATCGGTATTCAGTTAAGAATTGGTAGAGTAGACGATGGCGAAACTTGAATGGGTGGGGGGGGGGGGGGTTTTTGTGAGATGTACATTGACGGAGAATCGAATGTGTACTTGAGCATGGTTGTTAATGGGAGGGGCGAAACCTGAGATTGATGAGAATATTTGGTATGAAAAAAAAATTTTTGCATTACAGACGAAAGCGACGGTGAGGACATCGAGATCGAGCTGGTGGAGGATGAACCCGATTTCCTGAGGGTATGTGGAGGAATAAATTATAAAAAAACAAACTACTGATGATATGAAAATGCAATATGTGACGGTTGCATTTTGTCTAGGTATGATAGATTCAAAAGGGCACTTGGGCATGCAGTTTGGTGTAACAGAAATATCACATAATTTGGCTTGATTCGTGCGAATGATTTTGACAAGGTATCTCAGAAATAATCAATTGCCAATTGCAGGGATTGGGCGCGAAGGTGGCGATGGATATCGAGCCAGTGAAGGTGGTGAAGAATCCCGATGGATCACTCGCCCAAGCTGCACTCATGCAGGTATGATATGATTATGACTATTATTATTGCGCATTCAAATAAGTTCGGTTTCGCGATTCGCGACCCTCAATCACACCATTCGATTAGAAAAGAGGAATAGCTCTAAAAATGAGAGAGACAGCTAGGAGGGTCGGGAAGCCCGTCTTTCAGGATCGCCGATTTCGTAGCAACCCTAGTGTATTAATTTGCAATGCTATATCTTTTCGCTGCTATATCTGTTATATCTTTTCAATATTTGCCTATGTGAGAACAACAGCGAATAGACCATAAGACTAAAATCAGGCTCATATTTTTGGGTAAAAAAATAATTAATTTAAATTCAGGGAGCCCTGTCGAAGGAACGAAAGGAGACGAAGATTGCACAGCAGAGGGAGAAGGACGGAGATAATAACAGGTTAGATATTCCATTCGTTGATTATCGTCGAGTATTTGCTTGCAAATATAGGAATCATTGAATTGTGAAACTATCTGATCTCTTGTGATAATAGTGACGCGCAGATCGACCAAGTGTGAATCGCAAAGTTTCTAACTGAGGCTGTTTGCCGAAGTACAAATGTATTGTATAGGTCTCATTTTGAGGAGCTTCCATTGATGTGTCCATTACAGAACTTGTAATGTCCTTCCATTGAAACACAACTGTGCAGGGGCGGCACGACATTCTCCTCTCGCATCAACGATCCGATGCCGATGGCAGAGAGAAGAGCGATGAACGATGATGAGAAACCAGGACAGAAGATGAGGGTACGGTAGGCTTTACTGCTTTGAATCTTGGAAAGAAGTTTGATTACGACTTACATGGGAATGATCTCAACTCACATATCCCGATCTTAACCAAAAATTGAGGGCGTACTAAAACGACCATGCTGATTCCAAATCTGTTTTCAAAATCTGCTGAATGGACCCCTGAGGCAAGTTATGAAAAGTTGAAAATTTGCACGTGATTTTTCGAGATGCGCTCGCGCGAGACGTAAGCAGATCTCTCGCTCCCTTTCCCATCAGCAGCGGTGGCCGAGTCGGTAGGAGAGCTGTCTAGCAAACAGTAGGTACTAGGTTCGACTCCCGCTTGACGCTTTTCTTTTTCAATTTTTGCCATTCTTTTTTTTGACAAGTTCCAAGCATTGTGGAAACTTTTTTTTCAAATTCAATACGACTATGGTGCAACAACACACGAAAAAAAATTACAAAAATTACAAAAGAAAAGCGTCAAGCGGGAGTCGAACCTAGTACCTACTGTTTGCTAGACAGCTCTCCTACCGACTCGGCCACCGCTGCTGATGGGAAAGGGAGCGAGAGATCTGCTTACGTCTCGCGCGAGCGCATCTCGAAAAATCACGTGCAAATTTTCAACTTTTCATAACTTGCCTCAGGGGTCCATTCAGCAGATTTTGAAAACAGATTTGGAATCAGCATGGTCGTTTTAGTACGCCCTCAATTTTTGGTTAAGATCGGGATATGTGAGTTGAGATCATTCCCATGTTAGGATGGCGCATTTTTTTCTTCCTAAAATTGACTTTGTACAAATTTAGTTGGCTTTTATCAGTAACTATTAATTAATTGTAAGGCAAGTGCAACGTTCTCATTGGATTTTCTAATCACGCCTCGTCTTGAGATATAGTTGATACGGCGATGTGCCAGTGCGAAAATAAAATATTTTTTTATATATTTGAGGCAAGTGAGATAGGGGCATTGAATTTTAAAATCACGCAATGCTCTTGGGATGGATTTGAAACAGTGGCGGGAACTTCTTCGGTTTTTGGCCCAGTCAACAACCGCTCCGAATGAGGAAGGGGTGGGGAATGAGAATGGTAGGGAGAGAATATTCTGCGAGGAAAGGTTGGGCCAAAAAACGAAGAAGTGCCCAGTGGCGTGCCAAGTTCGAATCCAAACTTTTTAAAATTTGTGTGTCTTGCAATGTTTTTGCCAAATTTTTGGATAAAAATGTGTAGACATTACTAACAGTAACCAACCAATAATTATTCCCTTACAGGACATGCCCGAGTGGTACAAACATGTGACTGCCGGAGGAAAGGCCACGTACGGAAAGAGAACGAATCTATCGATGAAGGAGCAGAGAGAATCACTGCCCATCTTCCAGTTGAAGAAGGCATTGCTGCAGGTGGGTACTGAGCGAAAGTAGGAGGGAACGGGTTTCGTGGATGCTAGATTAGCTGGCTCGTAGTGTATCTTCGATTTGAGGGCGAGCTGTCTCGCAAAAAATAAAAATATCATTCATTTATGCATTCAGGAGTATTTTGGGTCAAATTAGGGGGGATGGGGTTTCACGAATACTACTTTGGCTGGCTCGTAGTGTGTCTACAATGTTATGTCTATTTGTTCCTAAAAACCATTCAGACTAGTGAATAGGTTATGAGAAATGAGACGGTATTGAAGTATGAGGGAAGGGGTTTCACGAATGCTAGATTAGCGAGCTCGTAGTGTATCCTCGATTATGCTTCAGTGTATTCCGAAAAAAAATCTAACATTTGATTGTAAAGTCACTCAGGCTGTAATAAAGGAAGGGGGTGTGCAATAGCTGAGAAGGTATTGAAGTAGGAGGTGATGGGTTTCACAGGTGATACGTTAGCTTGCTCCTGATGTTTCCACGACTTTGCATGGGTATCTTGTACAAACACTACTAGTTATTCTAGCATCGGAAGCCCTAATGTATGGTACGTCGGGGATAGATATTTCATGATTACTTAAATTTACTAGTTCATTTCGAGTAAAATAGGGAATGACTAAATTAGGGAGAAAGGGGTTTCACGGATGTTACGTTAGCGAAGTCATAGCATCCTTCCGATGTGTAATGAATCTCGGTTCTTGAAAATAAGCACTACTCATTCGTGGTTGAGAAAGTGCATGGCATGCAACTATCATTCAGGAGGCAGATGTCCTATTGAGTAATCCTATGAAATATTCAGGCAGTAGCGGAGAACAACATTCTCGTTGTCATCGGTGAGACGGGATCGGGCAAGACGACCCAGATGACACAGTACATGGTGGAGGCCGGTTATGCAGCAAGGGGAAAGATTGGATGCACCCAACCGAGGTGAGCAGAGGAGGGGGGAATTGTTGAAAAGAATGAAAGAAGCATTTGATCGAAATAGCTTTCGCACTGATCACTTGAGGAATAAATGAGGCGCAAAACGGACAAGCGGTGCATCATAATTTAACATCTAATAGGCTGAATTCTTGAGAGAGTGCAGCTTTCCAAAGATAACTAGAGATGATCTCGGGGTTTTTTTTACTAAAGCGGGAATGACTATCACTGGCATTGGTTTGCCCGCAAACCCCCTGGTTTATAATAGTCGTGAAACACAAATTGAACAAGATATTTGCAGACGTGTAGCAGCGATGTCCGTGGCGAAGAGAGTGGCGGAGGAGTTTGGAAGCCGATTGGGAGCTGAAGTGGGATACACGATCAGATTCGAGGATTGCACGAGGTATTTTATTTTTATTTTTCTACCAGTTTTTGGTAGAATATCGAAATTTGTGAGAAATGCATGTGAAATTGCGTGTAATTCCGAGCAGCATGTTACCGGTGATTCCGAGCAACGTCCATACGGTATATTTCCCGTGTGGAATATGTGGCAGTAAATTCAAAGAGGCTAATCAAAAATAAATTATTTACTTTACAGTAACGAGACGATCATCAAGTACATGACGGACGGTATGCTGCTGCGAGAATGCCTTATCGATTCGGATCTCACCCAGTACAGGTACGGTAGGCAGCGGGATTACGTTAGAATGGGCAATATTGGAGAAAGGACTAGATTAGGTAGGTGTAGGTCAGCCTCACACAGGTACGGTGGGCAGATGGGAGGGAGGGGTACGGTAGGAATTTATTTGATTGAGCGAGAGGAGGCTTCGGTAAAATGACTACATTTGGAGCGAGAAATAGCTTCAATGAATATGACGACCAATCAATAATCTGCCCGATTACAGTCTGATCATGCTGGACGAGGCTCACGAGCGCACGATCCACACGGATATCCTCTTTGGACTGCTCAAGGTAGGGTAACCACATAGATAACGGTTATCTGATAGCCAAACAGATACTTTTAGTGGCTGACTGGAACTAGGAGGAGGTTTAGTGTCATTATCGATGCACGAATACTCAGATATATTTCACGGTTGATCCGTGCTTGAGTTGTGTAAAAAACATCTAATAAATATTTTGCTATGTAGATTCCTCGGTATTTGACAAGGTGGTTTGACGTAGCTTCTCTTGTTTGAATACTAGATACAAATTAGCTGTCGATAAGAGTTTGGCAATTGCACAAAACAATTAATCAATTTAACGAAGAAAAAACCACCTAATGTTATTAGGTGAATTGGCGCCTCCGTGGCAATATGAGTAGGCAAGGAATCCTACAGGTGTGATTTGTTTACAATATCTATTCCATAATTTCTCAGAACGCGATCAAACGTCGTCCGGAGCTGAAGTTGATCGTTACCTCGGCCACCCTCGATGCCGTCAAATTCTCCGAGTATTTCTACGAAGCGCCCATCTTCACCATCCCCGGAAGGTTCGTGTTTCATTGGTGGTACTCAGAAATGGAAGAATTGGTAGCCATAATCTGGAGTTGTAATCGTAGAATACTGTCGCTAAAAGTTTGTTTAATGTGCTACCGAGGTCTGTGTTTCACTTGTTTTACTAGACGTGGGCAAGCCTACGTTTGATGATTCTTCCTTGATCGAGTATGCATCCAATCCATGCTTTACAGAACGTTCCCAGTGGAGATTCTGTACACTCGCGAGCCCGAGACGGACTACCTCGATGCCGCACTGATCACTGTGATGCAGATTCATCTCACGGAACCGCCCGGAGACATTCTCGTTTTCCTCACTGGACAGGTACGGTAGTAGGGGATACGGTAGTGAGGGGAATCGATTAGGCAATCAGGTGGTCGAGTGTATTTCAACTTGAACACCCGGATATTGATGAGGGACTGATATTGAGAATGTGTTTTTATATAGATTACGAAAGTCAATTAGTAATGTCCGTACACCTGGCAAATTGTAGAATCAGAGCAGCGGAAATTCGCCGGGTGGCATTGTGGAACTTTGGCGAAAATCAGATGCACCAAGTAGTGATCAATAAGGAGTTTTAACAGTTTTAACTTTCATAGCCGAAAAATAAATAGTTATTTTAAAAATACAAATACGTATAAATTGTCAGGAAGAGATCGATACATCGTGTGAGGTGCTCTACGAGCGAATGAAATCCCTCGGATCGGATATTCCCGAGCTGATCATCCTTCCCGTCTACGGTGCTCTCCCGAGTGAAATGCAGACACGAATCTTCGACCCGGCCCCACCCGGCAAGAGAAAGGTACGGTAGATTGATTGGTTATTTGTTCGAACGACTGATGAACTGACACTGAAGATTGGTGAGAGGTGGAGGTTATGGCAAGTCGATGAAGCACTCGTGCGCCTTGTCATTTTCACTTATTTAAAAAGAGTGTTATCGTTTGATTTGAAACAGTTAAAAGGGTTAATTAATAATCTTTGAAGGTGGTAATCGCTACGAACATTGCGGAGACGTCGCTGACGATCGATGGAATCTTCTACGTCGTCGATCCCGGATTCGTGAAGCAGAAGGTGTACAATCCAAAGGTGAGTGATGTTATGCATCCTAAAAGATATTGATTAAACAAAACTTCAAATTTTTGTGTTATGTTCTATTTTGTAGTGAATTTTGTTGTAAAACGAGCAAGTGAGAGATGGTTTTCGCGAAGCTGTTATGAGCCGCGTGATATGAGTTTTGCAATTGCTGTTCCACATTCGGTGCACCTCTAAAATATTACTATAATTATCAGGCTTTCGTGAAATAATTAAACCACTCGCCACAAACAACACTTGAATTCAGATCAATTTTACTTGCAGAAAACCCTAGGCAATGCCAGCCGTAGCTCGCTAACAATAAGAACAAGTCGTAGTTGCAACTAGACAAACTTAAATACCATAATTGCTGTCTGGGATGGTTCGTCTGCTTATCGGAGTTCAATGATCGGCGCTTGTCCAACTGAAAAATAATAATAGTAATAATTACAGTCCGGGATGGACTCGCTCGTCGTCACACCGTGCTCGCAAGCAGCAGCGAAGCAGAGGGCGGGAAGAGCAGGAAGAACCGGACCGGGAAAATGCTATCGACTATACACCGAGAGGGCGTATCGGTGAGTAGCTCGCACTGTTGAAAATGGTAGAAAATCATGAATATAGTGTGCCAATGATAGCAGGCGAAGTTGGGTAGCACGGTTCGTTGATAGTCCTTGAGTGTTTACGTTATCTGATTGTCGGTTGCCCCTTGTTCCAAAAACTTAAACAAAGAAAGTGAGCTCTGCTTGTGATCCTATTTTTGCATGTTAGAAAAAAATTGTTGTTCAAGTATGACATTGACGCCAGGTGATCTGGGGCTACGCTCTCTTTTGAAAATCAATGAATGTGTCCAATCTCCGATTTTGTTCAGACTCCCTGCAGAACTATTACTTTCAAACGATTCTTCTCCACCTACCCATCCATCCATCCATCCTCAATCCATTGCAGTGACGAGATGCTGCCCACTCCAGTTCCGGAGATCCAGCGAACGAATCTCGCAGCGACCCTCCTCCAACTGAAGGCCATGGGCATCAATAACCTCCTCGAGTTCGACTTCATGGATGCGCCCCCGCTTGAGGTGAGTGAGGGGAAAAGATGGTGGTGGTAGGAGGGGGGGGGGGAATAATCGTTAATAGTTGGTAGCCAAGCTCCGCGACCCTCGAGCCTCCCCCTTCTTGAGGCGGAGCACAGCTCGCCCAATGAAAGATCCGGTAGAAGAGGTGTGGGGTTGTGGCGGTAATGGTGTGGCAACTTGAAGATTACAGTATGATTTATATTTTTTCCACGAGCTACAAGTCGCTAACTATGCAATCACTTCGCTCCTTGGTTATGAGAACTGAGCGCAGCCCGGAATCGGCGGGTTGAATATGAACGTTGGTAACCAAGCCCTGCCCCGTTGAGCTCTTCCCCTTCTAGTACAGGAGTAGGGGCTTGATTGAAAACTATAACTGTTTCAGTTAGTTTAGCCAGTAGTTCAACAATCAAGCGCAGCAAAGTTGGAAAATCAACGTTTGTAACCAAACCCCGTCCCTTCGAGTCCTCCTCTTCTTATAAAGCTAGCGGAGCTTAGCCGCAAATTATATATGTGCCGAGTAGTCTCGCAATGAACAATATGAGTGTTGTGGTGAATTGGTAATGGTATGACGAATCGAAAGTTGCAGTGTACTTTATAAGTTCTTTTTGGAAGGGGTACATGTCGCTTACTATTATATACAATCACTACGCCCCTTGACTATGAGAACTGGGCGCAGCCAGAAATCGACGGGTTGAAATGACAACTGGAAAAAATAAATTTGTATTGTCAGGCGATGATCTCCGCGCTGAACACGCTGCACCAGCTGTCCGCTCTCGACAACGACGGACTTCTGACGAGACTGGGAAGGAGGGTGAGTGGGGAGGGGGATTGCGTTCGTGCATTGAAGTACGCGGTGCTTCATTGTTATGGGGAAGCCATGAATCTTATTTGCACCTATCAATTAAATTTTAAATATGAAAATATTTCACTGGAAAATTATGGGATCGCGTGTCCTGCGCGATGCTAGTGGAGTGAGTGACCAATTGAATAATCCTCTCTCTCTCACAATCAGATGGCCGAGTTCCCTCTGGAGCCGTCGCTGTCCAAGTTGCTCATCATGAGCGTCGATCTCGGGTGCTCGGAGGAAGTGCTCACCATCGTCAGTATGCTCTCCGTCCAGAATGTGTTCTACAGACCCAAGGTAAGGAGGGGTGGGGATGATGGGAGGATTGTAGACATTAATTGGATCTAATCCAGGAATGTTCAGCAAATGGAGGGGGGGGGCTAGACTGATAGTGTGTATTAGTGTTGGCAATACGAGGTTTGCGGGCCCGCAATAGAGGGAGGTCACGTTGCGGGCCCGCATCCCTCTCCCTCGCCATTGCGGGCCCGCAATCCCGCAATCGTTTTGCCAACCCTAGTGTGTATTAGAGAAACCTTTCTCTCAACAGTAACATAAGGAAAAGGTATGGGAGTATTTGGGATGCTATCGAAACACAAATCTCAAATTGCCAAAAACGTTAATCTTGCAGGAGAAAGCAGAGCAAGCGGACCAGAAGAAGGCCAAATTCCACCAGCCAGAGGGAGACCATCTCACGCTGCTCGCTGTGTATGTAGATGATATTTCTAATTATTTAATTAATTAAATATGTCAATTTTACGAAAGAAAGGAAGTCTTTCGACTGCTAAAAATTGTGAACACTGACAGTTGTGCTTCAACGTATGGCTATGCTCATGGGAGTTTTGAGATGATTGATAGGAATCCGAATGGCTGTCAAAACAATAATTGCCCATGTACAGTTACAATTCGTGGAAGGCGCATCACTTCTCGCAGCCGTGGTGCTTCGAGAATTTCATCCAAGTCAGAACACTCAAGAGATCGCAGGTGAGATATTGACAGTTTGGGGCAGTTGGGGCTCTAGCAACTTTGGCGTTTCACCGATGGATCTTCATGTGTGGATTCTATTGGGAGACGATGGTCACACGATTGGTAGTGCGAAAATCCTACAAATGAACATCTACAGATACACCACTGTTAGCTTATTGCCGCATTTATATGAAATGCAGTTTCGTTTTGTCAGAAACTTTCGCGTTTCTCTGTGTTTACGTAATGTTTCATCTCGTTTTGCGATTGATGTAGCCCAGGGTTATTTTCCTTTAAAATCCTAATCTTTCGCTGAAAACATCCGGAAGCAGCTGTTGTAATACTTGGCAAAATCAATGTGATTTTGGATAAAGTACAATAATTAACAAATCTCTCTTACAGGACATTCGCAAGCAGCTGCTCTCGATCATGGATCGTCACAAACTGGACATTGTCTCGTGTGGGCGAGAAGTGCAGAGAGTGCAGAAGGCAATCTGCTCCGGATTCTTCAGAAATGCCGCCAAGAGAGACCCGCAGGTGAGGGGGGGGGGCAATGAAGGACTGATGATGAGAGAGAAAACCATGAGAAGTGAAAATAGTCGATGAGATTGAAATGGGATGCTTTAGGTTTCACGGGTACTACGAGTATTTTGAATACGGAAGAGTGTTTGATAGCTTTGCGAATACGATTCAAAGTATGATTGCGGGAACGTTTCAGCACCCTGAATCCTTGAAATCCCATCGGTGGCGAGGAGGCAATGTTACCTAGCTTTTGACTAGACCCGGAGCATTTAGAATTAGGGGATGCGAAAAGTGGAGGATTTGAAATAGGATGATTTCCGTTTCGAGTAGTACTACGAGTAGTTGGAAAAGGGAATGAGTTCAATGTGCCTGGTTAAGCCTTACAATATAAAATAACAATACAAATATATGGATAATTACAGGAAGGGTACCGTACCCTCGTCGACGGGCAGACGGTGTACATCCATCCGTCGTCGGCCGTCTTCCAGAATCAGCCCGAATGGGTGATCTATCACGAACTGATCATGACCACGAAGGAGTACATGAGAGAGGTACGGTATTCAGCGGGATTTATTGATTAGTTCAAAATGTTCTGGATTTATTGCAATTTTATAACACCTGAATCCAACAAGAAATCGGTTCTCAGTTGCTTTCGAGTACAAGTAAACCCAGTGAAACTCCGGATGTTCCGAATCGAAAATATGATATGAAACTGAGTATTCAGGTGACATCGATCGATCCAAAATGGTTGGTTGAGTACGCGCCATCGTTCTTCAAGATGGGAGACAGCACGAAGTTGTCGACCTTCAAGAAGAACCAGAAGATCGATCCACTCTTCGACAAGTATGTTATTGTTGTTATTGTTATTGTGAACTCCACTGTTGTTTTCGGGTTATCTTAAAAATGGTCGCGATAGTATGTGGTGCGCTGTCCCGAGTTGCATACAGGCTACTTTCGAGTTGCGTGATTCAATCTTAGGCGTGCACTCTAGTAGTGTTTGATATTGTTTATGAAAAGAGCAATGACATTGCAGGTACAACGACGCGAATGCATGGCGTATCACTCGTGTCAAGAAGAGAATCTACAATCCCAATCGATAAGTGGAGATTACGGTATCGACCAGAGGAATACTGTATCTTTCGAGTATCGATCCTCATTCCAGTTGTTTGTTTGTAACAAGGAAACAGTTTATTTGCTTTTGTTACTCTTTCCGATCCAAAATATTGTTATTTATTCATCTAAAACCATCATAGTTTCACAAAAGAAAACTCTGTTGATGTCTTAATTCGATGTGTATCCTCTGAATGTGTAAGTGAACGAGAAGAGATAAAGATTGTAAATGTTAATCGATATTCGTGAATTGACGTAGATCAGAAGAGTTACAGTAATCGATCATTTCACGATCGGAATCTGACCAATCATAATAGCGAGGCGACAGAAAAGTGCCTGAGTATTCTCCGCGAGTAGGTCATCGTTCCTGAATATACGGTACCGCAGATACAGTAATCTACAGTATACCTTGAGTCTGTAGAATTGAGGGAAAGATTGAGGAATGTCTTCAACTCTTGTAGTCTATCGTTCTGCAGAGCGTGTGCTCGAACGGTGTATTCGCGAGTGGCCTGGAAAATAGCAATAATTGAGGAGGGGTGTCCGGTAGGCTTGGCAATTTGTGTCCATTCTGTGGTCTGAGAATATCATTGTCCGAGATCGACTCGGACAGAGCGGTGTCTCAGACCACACGTGGTCCGAAATTCTCGGACCACAATTGTCTGAGACCACATGTGGTCTGAACTTTAAATACGTCAGAAAAGTGTCGTTTTTCGACGGAATGTTGTTTCTAATGATGTAACTAGCTTAGTAACAGGTCTAACATACTCAGATTATGTAAAGAAATTGAGAGAATTTAAAGAACGCTACATTACGGTATCAAACGCGCAAATTTAGCTTCCAGAAATGTTAGGATACTCTGCGCACATACTTTCTGAGCTGATCTTAACTTTCAAATCCGAAAAAAAGTCATCACAGAAGGAGAAACTGTGATAAATCCGCATCATTGATAATGCATTGACAGCGTGAAAGAAGATCAAAAAGTCTTATAAATATTATTTGCAAGATTTCAGTCTAACAATCGACCATTTTCAAATGCTTTTGACCTCCAAACCATGCGCGCAAAAGTTTCGGACCACATGTGGTCTGAAATTCTCGCTCCCCCCTTCATTCTCAGACCACAATTGTCCCATTTTGGAGAGAGCGACTTCATTTCGGACTCATTCTGTCTGAACGCGCTGGGATAGAGCGGTATTCACAGACACAAATTGCCAACCCTAGTGTCCGGATTCCACGATATTCTGACCAATGAGAGAGCACCTAGAAATAGACGAAAATGGAATAGAATTGCCCAAATATGGCAAGGTTCAAGGAAGAAATACTCGCGAAACATATCTAGTCCAATAAAATCTGATACCTGTTCCTTGACGAGTATCTCCTCCACTTGGTCCACTCTCTCGTCTGCACGCTGCGCCCTCTCGACGAGATCGGAGTTCTGAAGAAGGATCGTTCTGGATGATCAGCATTGGCCGGGATCAATGGCTCGACTTTCTGATAATTTCGCACGTTTTATCACCAGGCAACCTATTTCGAAGCAATTCCTACTTGCTGTCATGCGTGAGAGAAGTAAAACTAACTATAAATGAGAACAGTGAAAAATATCATTTCTCAATCTGCTAGATACCGTACCTCCTTCTTGAGTGCAGCGACAACATCATTGTACTGCGTGAGATGGGCGGTTCGCTTCTTCTCCGATTCCTCCAGACGACGTTTCGTGTCCTTCAGCGCCTTTTCCGTCTGAAGAGTACGGTAGTTTCGATTTGGGTACGGAAATATATGAGTGTATCGATCTACTATAGATTTTGACTAAACTACGGTAGTCAAAGTATAAGGTATACTCAATCATCGATCTACCAATATATTGCTCTTCTCGAGTAGTCGTCGCAGCTTCTGATTCTCAGCGTCCATCGACTCTCGTTGTTTCGCACCTTCGTCGATGCGAGAGAGAAGATCCACTGACTGAAAAATAATATTGTATTGACAAGACAATTCAGCTCATCTCTTAGTAGCTAAAAATATGCAGTCATCCCGATATTCTCTCTTTATTCTGATATTATTCTGTGATTCTCTCATCAACTCCTTTGGTTCCTTTCATCCACTTGAGAACCAGAGATGGAAAACGGAATCGTTAGAAAATGGGAAATATACGACGTACCTCCTTCTGCATTCGGAACAGCTCAGCCTCCTTCATCTCGATAGTGTGCTCCAATCGCTCGATCATCTGAGAGCTTGTTGGTGTTTGGGAGCCAAGAGAGTCTTCGAACAACCGATGTTCGTGTCCGATTTAGAAAAAAATCAACAGTAAGTGGAAAGACCAATTTTGTCTGGCTAAGTAAAAGTAATAACAAGCTGAATAATGTATCGTTCTCTTCATCAAACTGCCGAATAAAGAGCAGTACTCTTCAATTGACTATTCCCTTACCCTCTGATTCATCATCATCTCTCCATCCTTCTGCAGTGCATACTCGTGTCTCAACTGCTTCATCCGCTGCTCCAGCGCATCCGCCATCTCGGAACGGACTCTGAGAAGAAGAAAGTGAGGAAGAAGAATGATGTATGATCGCACAGATGTTCCTTCACGGATTCATCCGCATAATAGTGTACTCGTTACTTCCTTATCAGTGAACAAAAGTGTGGTGATGATTATCAATGAATAATCTTACTTATTCTCAGCCACGAGTGCGACGGTGCTCTCATCGGCCGCTTTCCTCTTCAATTCGGCCTCTTGATCGTCCAGAGTTCGTCTGAGAGATCAATCAATCGTATTCTGGCAGCCCTCCAATTTGATGCCTAAGAAGTTCCCATACTGTAAAATGCTATCGTCTACTATGTGAAATATCTAATAGGGGTATCTAATAGGGCCAAAGATAGAGTCAAATCATTGTCAATTGTTTCCCGATTGCCTTGTAGCGGGCGTGAAACACAACGGAATCAATGCGAGAGAAAATTCGATACTGATAGGTGTGATCACAAAAATGTACAAAATAATTTAGCAAGAATGGCAACCTCATTGCAGTCATTTTCTCTGCCATCTCTCCCATCTCCAATTGCATTCGATGCTGATTTCCGAGTTGAGTATCTGAGATTACTTGATTATTATCGAAAGTGCTTGGAGATAACGACGATTATCACGAAAGCGACGTCAATTTTTTGGATAACTTGAAATGTAGAAATTCTTCGTAGGTCAGCCCAATGATAAAGATTGGATGCCTCACTCATAATATGGTTCTCCGCCTTGACCATGGCTATCTCATTCCGTAGTCCCTCCTCGATTGAACGATGTCGATCGTGTTCGGTTCTAATTTTATTATTATTTAAATTAATTAAATTAAAATTAATAAATACTTCAACGCATTCTCTCCCTCCAGTCGCACACGTCGCTCCGAGTCCTCCAGACGAGCAATCTGATTTTATTATTTTGATTTGGAATCAAAAAAACTTCAAAAGCCGTTGCTATTGAAGAATGAGTGAAACTCATCCATTCTGTCAAGTGTCAATATTTTCAAAACTTCATCGATACCTCTGAGTCCTTGTCCTCCACGGACCGCTTGAGATATCTAGAAGGGCGAAATCAGAGAAAGTTTGGATGCTTCAATCTACCCGATGACGTCATTGGTGTTGAAGTTGACATCCGTCAGCTTCGCCTGTAGAGTGTCGTTGTCGACGACCAATTCAGCGATTCGCTCCTGGAAAGAAAAAAATGAACTAAATCAGAACTGAATGCTGATCCATTACTATAGAACATAATAAAAGCGAGTCACAAAGACAAATTCAGATTTGAGATTGAAATTGAGGACAATGAATTCAAACCTGGAGTTGCTCCACTTCACTTGATCGGGGCTTGTTTCGATGCATGGAGGGAAGTTGAACACAGAGGACCTGGTGAAGCGCATTTGAAATATATTATTCTAAGCATGTTTTAGCACACGCACTTCATGTGAAGACTACCTTGCTAGATATCTTTTTATTTGAGTTTCACTAATCAATCGCGTTCAACCAACAGAAAAATCTGAAAAAAAAAACACAAAGTGAAAAACTATTTCGGATACGCTTCAGGGAACCTTAAATTGCGGAATGATTGATACAAATACAATATTGGAAAGTCCCGATGTAAAAAATAACAAATATCTACGAGAATACTGCTGACTTGTCCCCTCCCTCCGACTTCTGCTTTCCTCTTCCACCTTCTCGTTTCCGCACGTCTATTAGATCCGCTTCACTGGCCCAGATGGAGTGTATCCGACCACCCTTGCCCAGGGAGGTCCATATTGAAACGCAAAACTTCAAACAATTTGATCATTTTCAAAATTTTCAAAATTCGTTCAGAAATCAATCAACTCTCACTACTCACTCATCCGTGATTATCGACCATTGGCCCTTAAAAAATCGCCGTTTCCTCTACGACAACTGCATAAATCATCGACGATGTTTTTGACCAGGACAGGCGTTTTCGATGGCTCAAAAGGAGCGTGAAATTGGTCCCTTGAGATGCTGATCTGACTAGAGAGAAGGCTCGTGATGTTCCGATGATGTGCACTTCATCATTGAAGATATTCGAGGTTTGAGAAGCCAGGAGAATTCCGTCGTTCCCAAAGACTAATATTTGTTTTCCCCTAAGGATTCGCATAAAGATTCGTTCGCCCGCACCCATTTTCGCCTTTGAATGACACATGTAGTGCACATCCATACTCACGAGACTCCTGTCAACGCGTGATGCTCTTTGTCATGAGAATTCACTGGAAGAACCTGTCATCAACACCATCCAAATCTATCACTCGCTTGTCAGACATAGAGCGCACTATTCAATCAATTTTTCAACTGACAACCAATTAATCTTCTCGTAGAAATATGCAATTCTGCTCAAAATCAAATGCATTGGCAGCAATAACACTAGTCACCCAACCCCCTTCTCTCTCCAACAATTCGAGGTTCGAGGTCTCAAACAGCGCGGGCTCTTGTCGTTTTTCTCTTATCTTCAGCCGTCTCGAGGGACCGATTCTCGGATGGATATGGGGAGCAAGCAGGAGACCAAATAAGGAGGGAGAAGGGGGGGGGGATACGATGGGAAGGAGGAGGAGGAGGGCGAGGGTGGGTGACATCGCACAAGACATCATCTACTATTCTGGTTCTGGTTCAGCTCCGTTTTACTTTTTAAATTTATTCTTTCGTTTCCAGTACCTTTTTTCTCTGAACATAAATCAGCGTAAATGTAAGCAGCTATTCCGATTGAGGCTCGGCTCCGTTTTGTTTTATATTTTCAAAAATTTATTGTTTCATTTCGAGTTTCGTTTCGATGGTCGCTGCCCATAAATCAGCGTAATTTTAAAGGGGAAATTCCGGAAGTGAATTTCGAAAACCTTCCCGATCTCGGAATGGCCCTCGTGAGAGGGATTTCTACTCCTCCATTGCCCATCACTCAGACTCAGAGATGGAAGAAGAAGGAGAAGTTCCACAGTGCATCAAAACACCGCATCCCCAATCTCTCCCTGTTTTGCGCCTTTTTCTGCTCTGAAGCTGAAAATATCGCACTCGTCAATCATTTCTCGGGGGGATACGGTAGGCGAGAGAGATGTAGAAAGTCACGTATTGCGCACTACTGCATCCTTATTATTGTGCCTTCGCGGATGGGAGTACTTTCCGCTGAATAGTGCTCTGTTGTCGTCTCAAAAGTTGGAATCAAGCTTATTTTGACTCCCACAGGGTGTATCCAAGCTTGATGGCAATCGAATGGCAATGCCATGCCACCTCCGCAGACAAGCCAAGCCTGGTCCATTTGGTATTGGTATAAACCGTAAGCGAAGGTACCGTGTTATCTGCTCGCAATTTAGTGGCAATTTATTTCGTTATATGCTGTGCACATCTATCAAAAGAAAGCTGCGCATGTTCTGCGCTTTGAAAAATACGCTGAAGACGAAACTACCTTTACCTTTGTACCATTTTTTATGGCAATCTGTGGGACGACATCAGATTGCATAGAATTCTTCCATTGGTCCCTCCATAGATCAAGTATGGATCTCTCTAGTGCCTATTTCTTCAATGGCCACATTTCTCTCTTTCGGAACAAACACTCACAAGAGGGCTTCTTGTCACGTTTCCGAGTCCAATATCTGGCAGACGCCGTGATTTCCGAAGGTCCCAAGGGGATTCAAATGTTTTAGAAGGCATGCATCCCGATGTTATGTCCATCTCGGGTTTCTGTAGAATCTCTGAGCTGAACTTAGTAAAAGTTAATGTTCTTCTCCCGATAATCAAGGCGCTTGCGTCCTCCTTGTGATAACTGCTAGGCCAATGATCATTCTCTGATCATATTATTCTGTGGATCAGAAGATCTTTCACCCGCATTCAATGGCTCAACACCTTTTTCCCAATCCAAAGGTCGATTCGACATCTTTCAACCCTCATCTCGTCTATTCCTTTGGTCCTTTGCCCTCTCACCTCTTCTTCTCCATCTCATTCGTTGTTTTCCCTCCCCGTGACAGAAACAGATGCTCCCAACAGCGAGTTTGATGGGCGAAGATCAATCAGCAAAGGACGAGAGGGGAGAGGGGGCAAGATCTAGGATCTAGGAACTTTGGGCTGATTGATAAGTCCGCGTGTCCAGGATATGATCAACAGTGGTGATTACTGTCATTTTATTGACTATTGGTCACACATTTCATTGATTGAAAATATGTAGGGCGTCTTGAATGTTTTCACCAAGCAAAGTTGCGAGAACAATACTGGAAGTGTTTCTCAACTCTCTCAAGTGCCTCGTGCCCCCAATCCTTCCAAGCCCTCCAAATGTTTATCATTGCTCGTATTCTCTCATTGCTTCATTGTCCCATTCATTCGCTCGACCCGACCAGGATGTTGTCCCTTCCCCTGATGCTCATTCTGCAGCATTTCTTGTTGTGCTGCTCTTGAAGAGAAAGAGGAGAAGAATGAAGAATGTATCGAGAGAGGATCAGAGAGAACCGACCACTTCCTCCTTAGTCCGCCCGTGATGAGCAAAGGGTATCCCCGTGGATAGAGATACATTCCTGCTCTCTTCATTTCACATTCATCTTCGTACGCTTTCACTCTTCAGAGTTACGATAGTAATGAAGAGACTGATTCTTCATTTTGACTGCTCTGCAAGCTGCAAATTCCCCGTAAGAAAGCACCGAATGATCAAGGAATTCTGAGAAATTCGCCATCTCTCCGACCCCATTCCACCCTCTCTTTTTTTCTCTCTTTTACGAGTACGCCGTCCGTCAATTCCATCCTTCCTGCGGCCGGTGAGCACCGAGAGATAAGGGGTAATGGAGAGAGTGCAGACATCAAAAGGGGGTTAGAGAAGATGAGAGAGCATGAGAAATTGAGAGAGTGCAGACACATTGTTCTGTCTCCTCCTTCGCAATTTCATTGCATACTTCATCTTCGACGACGGACGCGAGGGAGTCATAAAGGGGAGAATGACTCCCTCAATTCACAATGATCTCTCGTCGGTGAGAGATGAAGAGAGATAAGGGGGAAGTGAGAGAGTCAGAGCATTCATCAAAGAGGAGGAATTGAGAAGGGAGAAGGTTCATAGAACAGAGCAGGGAACAGGTGGATCAGTGTGTGTGATGGTTAGTCATCGTCTATCGTAATCTATTGTTTTCTCAAGCGCTGCCGATATCTACAGTAATCCTCATTAGTCAAAGCTTGACGTGGACCCTACCGTAGTCTCGCATTTAGGGGTCATTGTTCCCGTTCAAAGTCCGCTCATTCTAGTCTGACATTCACATGATGAAACGAGATCCTCTCCTGCATCTCCAGCATGGCAATGACATGAAATGGCGTATCCATTTCATCTCTCATCTCTGACTCTCTCGCTTTCCCCTGATCTCTCTCCTTCTCTGACCGACGAAAAATGAGATGGTTCTCCATGGGGGTTCTCGATTGCACAGAGGCCGATGCTCAGATCTCTCCCTTTGTTTTCCACTCTGCAAGGAGGAGGATACACTGTTGTCGAGGATTCGCTAATGACGTGTCGTCGTTCCACGCTGCTTCCGAATCCTTTCTAAGACAGGGGAAAGCCTGCTGATGGACATTCTTAGGAGGCTTCGAGTTTGTGATCGAGTTTCTTGTGCATATCCTCGCACAGGAAACGTTCTATCCCTGTTTTCTAGTCCACTTCAGAGAGTCCGGAAAGCATTTCCCTGCGCTGCAAACTCGTTGCGGTCCCTCTATTGTTCTCATTTCTTGTCCTCTCCATGCCATTTCTGGAACGCGCTTAGCGTTTCTATCCGCTTGTCTCGCTTTCGCCCGTCATCCTTCGATAAGCCCCCGTCATTTGGCCTTTTCACTATCTCTTGACGGTCAGAGAAGCGAGAGAGCATGGTAAAACGAGAGAGTCAGACGATCGTTCTCTCACTATTTTCACGTCGTCCACTTCAGCGACTTCTGAACGCACTCGAAATTTGTGAGTGCAAAAAAGACGGGCAGGCCGTCAACATCTTTTGTGTCAAGTTCACCACTGTCCAATTCACTCTCAACCTCTCTGATTTCTTATTGTGAATTCATCAGGCGAGTTTTAAAGTTTTGTTTATTAGGAAAATAGTATTTTCGCTTCCCTTCATGCATTCACTTCTTATTTCTGGTCTATTTAGGAAACCGAAAATTGTAAACACAGCGCCAAAAGGAAATACCGCCAAAATGGCTGGGAAGCTCAAATTCGTTTTGAAAGAGATGAAACTTTCAGAAACTTTCATCTCTTTCATTGGACCGTTGAAATCGAAAAGTATGATACACTTCACTTCTGTAATCTATTCTTTTATTTTCCGCATCCAAGAATTTGTTGTAACTCCTTCGCCTTAGACGCCTTTTGTCTTCGGTTTTGTGATGACTTGGAGGATCTCCGACTCAACTATTCCGTCTCGGTTTTCTGAACATTGACCGGCTCACTCATATTTTGTGAGGCGTGCTAGAAATTCGAGCCACTGTTTTGCGGGGCGCAGCGATGGATCATCTTCCTGAGTCTCCGCAGAAGACGTTCGTTGTCGTCATTGAGGAAGGAAGCGTGCAAGTGACAGTCGACGATAGAGGTCGAACGACGGATAATCGTCTCTCTTTATTCCGCGTGCTCTCTCGTCGGGCAGAGTTGCGAGAGAGTACGTTAAATAAAGAGACGATTACCCGGATTTCGAAATCTATTCGACGACCTCCTCGACGCTGACGATGATCTGAAGAGGAAGGGCACCAGCGTCACGTATGCAAGTGCTTTTTCTGGAAGTCTTTGTAGACCTTTGATGTCATCTTTTCCGTGAACTCATTGAGAAGTATACCTAATTGTCGTAGATCATGCAACTTGAGGCGTCTACGCATATTTTCTTCTGAGAACGAATCTTTGAGGACATTACGTTCGTTGATCTCTTAGTGCTGATCGGCTTCTGATGTTATGATAACATTCGCAAGCTCAACGCAGACCACTAAATCTTGAAGTATCTCCTAAATCTCAAAGTTCCGTCCCCCTTCCCCGTGTCTCACTTTCCCTCCGACCACACCTGTTCATCATTGTGTTGTGTTTTCGAAGGAAAGACAGAGAGCCAACGAGACAATTGAATCTCGAAGTGACTCGGCGTCATCACATTCCTTTCGTTTCACTGCAGGACACTTGTTCCTCGTCTGTCTTTCAGAATGAAGAATCGCTCTCCTCAGTCCGCATGATCTCTGGTCACTCTAGTCGTTGTGAGAGCATGCAGAAACTATGTCTTTCAATGATTGAAAGATGATGGATCGCTGCTGTCAACTTATTGTCATTCTCGCCTCTTGAAGTGATCTTGGCACTTTTTGTCAGTCCGTCAGTGACTCATAATTGCTATTTTGAGATGCATGATCTACATGACCCCGTGATTCACGTGATCAGTTAGAGATCAGTAGAGATCACGGTAAAGTGAGAGGGTTAGAGAAAGATAGCTTTAGTGGATTGAAGAGATCAGTCAGAGAGGAGATGAAGAAGAATGAGGAACAAGAGAGGGAGAAGATTTATCCAGAGAAGAAGACTCGACCTTCTCATTTCATTCCACTTGTTTGACATTCTTCCTCCTACTCTTTACATTCTTTTTATTTCCTCTTCCATTTACTATGCTTCCCCTTCGTTCTTTGTCGAGATTTGTTGTGATTTCCGTAACAATTCCGTAACTTCCTGAATTCCCCTCATTTCCTCAATTAGCCCGCCTGTCCGATTTCCTTCTGTAGAACAAGGAATGACTCTCACATTTTCACTCTGACCGATGAGAGAGTGCGTGAAATGAAGAGACCGCGAAGCTAGCCCTCCTTCAGTCTACGGGAGTTTCCTTCGACCATCTTCTTCCATTTCCACTTCCACATTCTACGTCACAAACGTGGAATGGAACCCGCCTGGGAGTGAAGGGGACTCCGATTTGATTTGCTAAGGGGGAAAGGAACTCTAATTATTCCCATGCGAAAAAGGAGAGAGATCAAAGCACCAAAAATGTTTCTGGCAACAGCGTGAGGAATTCTCTCGGGTTTCCAACTAGACGAATCTAATTTTCGCTGGTTGACGCAAGTACCTTTGTTTGAGAGAGAGCTATTTCTGGTTGAGGAACAGAGTTGCGATTCTGTTATCGAATCAAAGGAGAAGGAGTCGGTCTCTCGCTTCGCTGAGCTCTCTCGCAGAATCAGAGCCGTCGTAGGATTCAGCGATAGCGTGAGGAACGCGGGCACGCCGATGATGTCACACAAATGAGATAAGACAGTGAAGGAGGAGGAGGGGGATAATTGAGTTCGCCCCTTGCACGGAAGAAATGAGATAGAAGCAGAGAAGAGGAATCGTACTGTGAGGAGACATCAGAGAGCGAGCGAGACTATTCTTGGCGTAGAATTAGTTGAGCTAAAAAACGGGCCAACGCCTCGTCATTTCAGACCTAATATATTTCTCAAATGGCAGATTGTCTGCAATGAATGTAGACACGAATGAGTTTCACCGTCTCTTGATCAACTTGCTGTACTTATTCTGCTAATGTTGTGATCTCAAATTGAAATATAAGAAAAAAATCAAATCTTGAGCAATTTAGCCAGATGTGATAATTGAACCTCTGATCTCTCTTCTTCCTCATTGTTTCACTCGCCTCTTCACGTGATCATCCCCTCTGGCACAGTTGGTCGTTCTCTTCTTCTTCTCTTCACTCGAGACGGACCTTCACCCTCCCCTCCCCTCCCTTCCCTCCCTTCTGATCAGTCTGTGATAGAAGATCAGTTCGATCAGCACTCATTGAGCACATTGAGTCCCATTGGATTCTGTGCCTCGATATTAGTGATCAAAATAGTGGCTTCATTCAGCGTTTCATTCTCTGAAGATGTGTGAACTTCGAGCTTTGCTCGTTTTTTCTTTCGCTTCACCTCACGAAATTCACGACTCCACAAGTGAAACAAAACACTCTAGACTCCCCCATGAGGATCCTTCTTGTGTTCCCTTTGTACCCTGCCCCCTCCTGACCTTCTCTTACTCATCATCTCTTCATTCTTCATATCTCGCATACTTCTCCCTTCTTCACGACCCTTCCGCTTTACGACTCTTCATTTTGCGACTTCTCGACGACTTCTCGAACCACATTCTCTAGTCGCGGATCATTACCCGACGGGATGTTTCACAAAGTGTCTTTATCTCCCTCTTCTTTCCGTTAGATGGATGTGCAACCTAGAGATTCGCTCTTGTGATACATCCAAGAAGATGGATGTTCGGGAGGGTGGAACAAGGCGATTTTTTACCTCCACTTGTATCCAAATGTTCCGCCCTCCTCGTTTCGTGTGCTCTCTAGGATCAGTATCTTGACCGCTCTGGGGATTCATTCCCTTCTTCCGGGTTGTCCATTCTTCTTCCAATCTCTGTTACCCGTCACTGTTAGTTCCCAGCCTATCGAATGACTGGGCCAAGAAAGGACTGGATGTTTCAAAGTCCGTCCGGCCTTCCATCCATGTCTAATCCATCCATTGCGACTACATGACGATAGAAGCCGATTCATGAATTGCATTGTGACTTTGACTTTGCTTGTTCCTGACCAGAATGGCTGAGTTTCTTCGGTTCTGTGGTCTTTCCTCATTCCTTCTCTTCTCCCCTTCTCTTCATCTTGCCAAGAATCCATCTTCCCAAGTACTGCGTTTGATTACCTACTAATTTGGATGCCTCGCTCGCACATTGTTTGGACACACTGGAAGCAGCGTGGAGTTGACAAGTGACTGGCTCTCTTTTGCATGTTTCGCGTGACTAGTGCTCAGAATATTCTGAGGATTACGGTAAGTGGATTGTAGTCAAGAGTACGGTAGGTCGATCAATACTGGCGAAGGTTACGGTAGCAGTAGGTCAATAGGGCGAAGATTCTCAGTCATGGGACATCTCCCCCGAGGGAGTCCAATGTGCAGCCATTTTTCTTTTCTTATTCAATATCCGCCATTCTCTCCTTCCCTTCATGAATTCTTCGCCTCTTTGCAGACATTTCGTGCCATATTTCACGCTTCTCGCCAGAATTCAGGAAACTTTTCATTGAATAGAGGCCATTCTCACATGCGGAATGCACTGCCCCATTCATCATCCCTTCCTGGAACTCACTAATCTCTGCCCATTCATTCCCCGTACCAGGAACGCTTTCTGCCTTTTACTAAACGCCGTAATTCTCAGCAAATTTGCATTGCGTGCGCCCGTTCTGCCGTTTCCCACATATTATCGTACATGACAGAGAAATCGGAACGGCTACCGGACATTACCGGACAATCTTAGCTTTTCTCGTACTTTGCGGATAATGAAAATTGAGAGTCGCGGTTGGGCTCATTCGATAGCCCATAGTCGATTTGCCGGAATCTACCCGGATGTGCCAGGTGAAATATTTCTAGAATTCGAGATATTTACAACGCCCCAAGTTGTGACGTCATGCGTACGTGACCTTTGTGTTGCTCTGGTTTCTCGTGACTAGTTGCTGACTAGTTGGTGACTAGTTGCTGGCGGATAGGGAAACAACTAGTCAGGATACTAGTTAGCAACTAGTCAGCAACTAGTCAGCAACTAGTTGGGGGGATAGGCCACGCCCACTTTCAAATCGGAGGGATACTGTATTATTGATCGATATCGTATGAGTGAACCTCATACTGTAACTGATCCATACATGGAGCGTCCATGTACGGTAGTCACATACAAATGGCCATCCCTGGCGGGATAGCAGAAGACAACATCCACATTCGGGAGCCGTCTGATCATCGTTTGACGAGGGGAGAAAAATAAGCGCTTATGGGCAAGGCGCTTGCTAGTCACGACGGGTAGGAAAATACCCACCCAACTAATTTTCAACTAGTTGCTAGCAACTAGTCAGCGCCCAACTAGTCAGCTACTAGTCAGTCCACTTGTTAGCAACTAGTTGACGCAGACTCCGCCCACCCCAACTAGTCAGCAACTAGTCACGAGAAACCAGAGTGCCCTGGAGAGGAAGAGGGGTCACGCGTGACGTCATCAACGGGGGCTACGTCGATATCTCGATTTCTAGAAATATTTCACCGGGCACATCCGGGTAGATTCCAACAAATCGAGTATGGGCTATCGAATGAGCCCAAGCGCGGCTCTTAATTATCAGTATTCGCAAAGTACGAAAAAAATGAAGATTGTCCGGTAACGTCCGGTAGCCGTTCTGATTTCTCTGTCATGTACGATATGCTTGAGACACGAGGCTAATCGCTTTCTGGGGAATGTTTTCGACAGCGGAATTGTTGCAGCGCCCCCCCCCCTCTCCATCCAATTGGATCGCATTTGCACCGCAAGTGGGAATGATGAGGATAGGCGAGAGGAGAGAGGCTATTCCATATTCATGCGATACCTGGAATCGGTTCGAGTTGTCTCCTTCTACGAACGACCGCAGGTTCAAAGTAGCCATGAAACAACGCCCGCACTTCCTCATTTGTTTCTTCGTACCAATTGAGATTCCCCCTCTCACGTCTTCTGGTCTCTGATCATGAAGGAAGCGACATTTTACCCGGAGACAATCCATCAAGCGAAAATAATGCCCATGCACCCAGAAATTCTCACAAATTTTTCGAAAATTCTTTGTCTCCGAAGCGTGAACAATAGGCGCACTTTTGCGCCTTTTGAGCTGTTTTTAGGGGGTTTTCTTACTTGGGAAAAGGGCTGTCCGGCTGACTAGGAAATAACCAAAAATCAAGAAACGATTTTTTCGCCCTGCCAGTGCTTTCGAGGAACTATGGAGGGAGGATGGAGGGGGAGGTTCACGAGCCGCTTTATCCAGTTACTCGCTGCGCTTTTCACTCTACGATCTGCTGCTGCCTTAGTTCCGCTAGTGACGAGCGCGGGGCGCATCCTTTGAATCAAGGGGGGGGGGGGAGCAGGAATGCTCTAAGTCTCTCACTTTCCTACGATTTCTCGCTTGTCTGGCCAACGAGAGATCATTGGTAAACGATAGACGATCGTTCAAAGGAATGCAGCCAGGGGGGACGTGGCGTGCCAACAAATGTACACCGTGCGAATGGAATCGGATTGGGGCAGGGCAGGGGGGAATTCGATTGAGATTAGAAGGATGGAAGAAGGAAGACGGACTGCGTCACAGAGGGAACGAGGGGAGAGATAGAGGGACGATGATACGAATCCGCCCCCTGTGAACATCTGTCGTACGACTCTGTTGCCACTGACCGAGAGGCTCTGCGGAGGTGGGCAAGCGTTTTGCGCCAGGCTTTCCAGGCCAGCTATGGTTTCGGATTTGGCAGTTTTTCTTGTCTCTAGAGAGGTGTTCACGATAACCCCGAGTATTCAACCTGATTTCATGGTTGTTTTCTGATTCATTTCCGTACCTCGTGCTTATAAGAAGCCCTTCCGTCTCCCAAATTAGTAATTTGACGTAGCGAATAATCATCCAGCCATGGAAGGGCCATAGAACCACAGAGCCGCTTCCACTTTATCCCCATCCTGCCCATTTGGCGATTTTTATTCGTGCTGACGTCTCCTACTCTAGGCCAAAAGCCATGTCGCCAGACCCATTCTCGAGCTCCTGCATAATGAGCAACAGTGTAAATCCCGCCCTCGAGTGGGTGTGAAATTTCCAGAATCCGCTTTTTGAGATTCTTCCGGCTGGCATCTCGCACCGGAAAGGGACTATAGAATAGCCCGAATAATAGCTCGTATTTCTTTCTGCAAAAGCAATCACGCAGTGTTGAAAACCCTTCCCCTCTTCTTCCTTTGAGAGGCTGCGAGAGGGGGAAAGACTGGAGCCTCCTCTCTCATACAATGGAGAACCCCCCGCAATCCAATTCGCACGAGCGTTTCAGAAGGAGATCCAAGAGTCATTCAGCAGGATTTCCACTCTAGTTCCAGTGGCTTTTAACCTCTACGCGTTAGGTCTGGGCTACTGTAAGCAAAACTTGTAGATCATATTTCAAACAATGATTGTCTCTGTTTGGAAATTGTTTCCCTTTGTTCCCGATGTGAAACATATCTCATCCCCAAAATCACCTCGGGGAGGTGTCCGAATCTACCTCACTTCAAGGTTCGGAGTGTGCCATCTCCTTTCACCTGTTCGCATTCCACACCCGTTCTTCATGTTTTCTGCCTTTGCTCTGTTATTGTTGTGACTTTCACGAGAAGCACTAGAGGGCACATCGTTGATATATCATCTTCCCGGTTATCACGAGAAACGAAGGAAGGGAAAGGAAGGGGCGGAGTCAAGAAGAGGGGTGCGAACAAGGGGAGGAGACTGCACACACAGAGGACTTGTCCAGTCCATGCCTCCTCTCCTCCCCTCTCTCCCCTCTCCTTTTTTCTTCACTCATTAGTTCCTGCATACGCACCTGGAATTAGCCACGCCCCGATAGGCTAAGAACCTCCCTATTCATTTGTCTTCCGGAACCACGAGTTGTGCTGCAGCACACGCACTTGTTTGCTCTATTGCCACGCCATTTTATTGCCGAATCGCATTCACATTTTCGCGATTGTACCGTATTGGTCTACCGTAGGTGTTTCCTGAAGATGAATGATTGCAGAATCAAGAAAATGGGCAACGAGTCTTCGTCTCCTCTCGATTCGCCCCTATCTCGCAACAATTCGGGCACTGCATACGACAGGGCAAAAGTTTCAAGAAAGTTTTCATCCTCGCCCCCACGAAGGAATGGATCACTGAGGTGAGTCTAAGGCCATAATCTACCGCACTACCGTAATCTTAACTTACCGTAACCAGACTACGGTAACTAGGTATTCTAACCTCGTTAGCGTTACCAGGTTACTGTAACCAGGCTACCGTAACCTTATTACCGTACCCTTGCAGCTCTAGCCAGCAGGCGCCCCACTCTGCACAGATCAGAAGATCGAAGACGTGCAGGATCAAGGATCGGTCAGTGGATTTAAACAAACATTTTAATAATAATTTAAACAATAGCAGATCCTCATCCCGTCGCATGGTTTGCTCCGTCACCGGTCTGACCATCCATCAGAAGGCCCTGCTGACGAGAAAATGGAATCGAATGGATAAGGTCAGAAACGCCCCATTATACCTTCTCTTCTCGTTAGAAAGTACCCATTCTCACCGATCAAGCAGGAATGCGCAAATTCAGAATAAAATGAGATACGTTTCACACTCGGTAGATAGAGATGAGGAATGGGTGGGCATCGATAACATACCCTCTCCCTGGAAAAATAAATCACACAACAAATAAATCCGATTCAGAGCACGATCCACGAGCTCGGTCGTCGCGTGTTCGAAGGTGTCTTCGAGGAATCGCCCAATGCACTGGTAAGAGACCGTCTCTGACTCTCTCCATTCTGCACACTCTCTCGCTCTGTCTGATCTGCGAGAGAGTATACGGATTGGAGAGGGTTCGACACTACACGTGCCCTATCCACTGGCAGTCGAGTATCCAAGACAGTGGTCAGAGTACTGGTATGACAGTGATTATGAGAAACCAGAGAGCGAGGGAATGCGTCAAACGGAGAGAGAGTGTCTCCCTGTTTCAGATCTACATTGGTCTCAAAGACGAACCGAACTGGAAGGGCAGCATCACCTTCCGAATGCATGTGCAGGTGAGAGATCTGACCGGGCGAACTACAGTACTCTTTTTGGGGCTTCCGAACAATCGTAACGCAGTACCCCTTTGTTAGTTTCACCAACCGAGCTATCGTAGTCTTTTATCTGGACCACAGTTCCCATTCTCACCGATCAAGCAGGAATGCGCAAATTCAGAATAAAATGAGATACGTTTCACACTCGGTAGATAGAGATGAGGAATGGGCCCACCGAATTATCGTATCCCTAGACCTACCGTAGTCTGAAAAGGGCACAATTTTTCTCCTGACCGCCTTTCTTCTATCTTTTTCCTTCTCCCGGAAGTAACCCATTCATCAGTCGGGAGAATGGGTAAGGAGAAGTGTTGCGCGAGAGAAGGGAGAGATTCTGAATGATGACCAAGAGTTAGAAGGAACCTTCCCGGATATTGGCCTGGGTTCTCCTTCGGATTATCTTTCTACCATCATACCCAATATCTATTTCGGTACGATTCACGAAAAAAAGTAATTTTGCGTAAGCCTTTCCTTACCCATTATATCCAAGGCTCTTCTTTGATCTCTTATATTTCTGTTCTATACAGTAAAAGTATAGGAACGAAGATCTCGACTAAACAGAGATAAGGATCCCTCAAAATATGGGCATTTATCTCCTGGGGAAGTTCCCCACTTAATCACGACGTGTTTTGACCTACGAAAGCACTCCCCAGAGACAGATGAGTTGGGCATTGTCTTGTTCTCTTTTACCGACAGGGAGAGGGGCTTAGTGCCTTTGATGCCCATTCCTCTCGAGGAAGAGGGCAAAGTACGTGCAAAGTGGAATGTTATTTCCTCCGCCGCGCGCTAGTTGAGTTCGTCGTGACTTCCATGATGGATTGGTAGAGAGAAATGGCAATATTTCGAGAGAGAGAGAGTTCCCTCCGGACATGGCGCATCATAACAAGTGAAAGCAGCTAAAATAAAGAAAACAAGGGTTTTAGACAATCTTAAATTTTCGAAAAATTCAGAGGTTCGTGTGCGCACTAACGGAAACGATGAGGAGGATGAAGGAACCGAATTCGGCCTGCGATATTCTCAGAGATTTCGGAGCCGGTTATGTGCAGGTTCGTTGGAAAATGCATCTATTCGTATCAGTAGATCTCATTTTGATCACGAAAATTGGCAGTGAAATTTGCGAAAATCTTAAAAATTCTCTACAGGAACGCGAGAAGAAACGAGTACCCGCAACATTCTTCGAGAAGCTCGCGAACGCGTTGAATGACGCTGCGAGACAACTGCAGGAGAGCGACCATCTGACTATTGAGGTATGGTAACGGGACGGTTGATACGGTATAACACTAGGGGTTCGGCTATTGATTGGACGGGTGCTATAAGCGATGCTTTCACGTAGTTCAGTAGGAGTGATTGATTATTCATTTACCGGCCGGAAATGTCCATCATGATCACTGCGAATGATCACTGCGCTTCTTGATCAACTCATGAAACACAACCGATCCTCAATTGATTCCTCTCAGCGCGCCCGTTCTGTCTCTGCCGACGATCCATCTGAATCGTCCTCGGAAGGAGGAGGAAAGAGCGATACCATGACGTCATCCACGACTGTCCTCAGTGATCAGTTCAGGTTGGTTAATTATTAATTAATTAGTTAAATTAATAAATATTTAAATCCAGACCCTCAATCTGCTCCCCCGTCGGAATGTCCAACACGTACTCATCACCCTCTTTCCTTCAGAGATCCGATGGTGAGTTCACCAGTTTCTACCCATAGAATGTCCCTGCCTTTAGGCTATAGGCCTGGACCCAGGAAAACAGAGATTCATGAACTCGACCTTTTTGCCGGCTGTTGTCCGATTCTTCCGCTGACTAAAGGCGAGCGGCCTTCAAAAATGGATTTCTAGTGCCCTAGATCGCTCCTAGATTCGGAATGGACTCTTAGCTGGACATGGCAGTGGGTCACTGTAAAATCGCTTGACTTCGATACACCTTTTTACCTTATCATCCCTCACATACAGGTACGGATCGCCATCCCTCCTCCTCCTCCACCGATGCAATCTGTCCGATCACCTCTGAGGCGTGGCTGGTATTCGCTGTCTTCGTTGCGAATCAGATTAAATTCGGATACGAGCTGGAGAGAGTGCTGCAGGGTGAGCAATTCATCTATTACTGGGAGTAAAATCCGAGATTGACCATACGTTCGGCGATGAAAAATAGTGGATTTTTATAAGCAACGATGTGACATCATCATTAGCTCTACGACATTGCTGACAAATGAACCCTCCCTGAAACTCAACCGAACGCAAAAGTCCAAAAGCGCAGAAATTGATAAAATAATTGCAGGTGAGATGTCGAAACTTGGACTGAGTAACGGGCCGAAGAAATCGTTCATCGAATCACAGCACAGCACGGAAATTGCCCTATTCAATTGATCAATCCCACGCCCACTTTAAGCTTCGCCCTCTTCCCATGAGTGATTATTACTCATTTGATACCCAGTGTACCGCCCACTTCCATTCCTATTTTTATGTCCAGGCAATACGTGTTTATCCACTGCAAAGCTGTGTGAGATTTGCCCCCTATCTTCGTGCACACTAATCAATAAGTAGAATATACTGTAGCTATTGTCGAGGAGGCAAAAGAGAAACGAGTACGGTTACCGTATCTGACAATTATTGATTGACTTATTTACTCCCCTCTTCCCATAATTGGTCCGATCTGCCATTCATTCAAGCTTGTATTCATCCGCTGAAGAAGTTGTGAATAAACCTATTTCTACTAAATGTGACGCACTTTCTCTATTTTCCAACGATTTACATGAACAAACGAAGACATCTTGGTCAATAACTTGATTATAAAGGAGACGTGATGTTATGCCGGATTATGCAAAAGCAAGAGCAAAGAAGCACACAGTTCAGAAGCATCAGCATCATCTCTCTCCTTATTCCTCGTCATTTTGTTTCGTCTCTCCTCCTTTCCGTCCACAACCGATGACATCGGAACACTCACTCTCTCACTTTATCATACACTCTCGCCAGACAGACTAGAGAATGAGAATGAGGGGCGGAACAAAGGGGCGATATGCATAATGGAAATTGAGAATCGAGAGGGTCATTTCACCCTCTTCGTCTCTCGTCGATCAGTCGTCTCCCTCTCCATTCTTCCCTTGTTCCCTCATGCTGAGTGGCCGTAGGTCGTCGGACGACGAGCATGCGGCACTGCTGCAGCCAGGTACGGACTTGGGTTTAGTAGGGGTGACGGTAGACCGTGGGTTCCACCTAGCGTTGTCGTACGACTGTAAAATATCGTAGCTTGACGAGGACACCTTTGGCCAACGTTAGGCCAAGTTGGAAGGTTACGGATACCGACCAAAGATCAAAGATCATGCCTTCCAGGCAGCAGCGACTCGAGCAGTGGTCGTCCAACGGCAGCGGCGGCGCAGCAGCTGCAGCTGCCGCAGCCTCCGTCGCAGAAGGAGTCGAGTGGCAGTGTGCGACTGCCGGAGAACACGGCCAAGAGCAGCAGAGATGATGAGGGTGAGTGAGGGAGACGGGAGATCAAAGATCAAAGATGAAGATTTGAGTTGGCAGGGGCTAAACGGTTCCGCAATGGTCCCATAACCTTTTTACCAACCCTTATGAAGATCACGAAGGGCCCTGTAGATTCAGTGCCTCACATTCTTGCCCACTTCCTCTGTGTCACTGTTGTCCTCTGTACTATCTGTGATGTGGATTCTGCAAAGATCTGGAGATCGCGATTAGTCCTGCTCTGGTTTCTCCCACCCACTGGGTACCCATTAAAAGTGGGCGGAGTTTGAGCTACCCAGTGGGAAACCATTACCTCACCCACTAGGCAAACACTCCCATTTAACCCACTGGGTACCCATTACCCCACCCACTGGCTACCCATTAGAGTGCCCGGTTGTACCCGCTGTCGCTAGCACGCACCTTGCTTATAAGGTCTATTTTTGAAGCCCTCATCGGGCGGCCTCGGATTCGAGTGTTGCCCTACCTACGATCCAAAGTGGTCGTATTTTGGATGTGACTAACCATTCATGGTCTCACCACGTGTGGTTTGGTTACGGTATGGGTACGACTCATACACTTATCGATCAACAATGCCCATCTACAGTACTCTCCCACCCACTGGAAACCCACAACCTTACCCACTGGGTACCCATAACGCCACCCACTGGGTACCCATAACGCCACCCACTGGGAACCCATAACCTCACCCACTGGTTTGCATGCGCGTCACCCAGTGGGTCAGTTAATGGGTACCCAGTGGGTGGGAGAAACCAGAGTGTAGATTCAGTGTTTCACTTCCATTTCCTCTATTTCACTGTCGTCCTTTCTTCGTATCGGGACAGAGCGGATGATAATTTTGCAAGGATCAGAGATCAAAGATCAAAGATCACCTCCATCGCAGAATCTCATCGCCCTCGTCGTCCTCCTCCACCCGGTCGCTGCTCCAAATCGGCCACCGTCTCCATGCTGCTCATTCTGGCCATTCTCGGAGGAATGCTCGTCTTCCTGCTATTGGTGAGTGAAGATCAAAGATCAGAGTTCAAAGATCAATCTGCCCCACGGAAGATCAAAGATCAAAGTTGCAGACCCCGCCCAAGGAGCATCGGAGACCGCAGATGGACGCCCGGGCGACCAACTACAGCACAGGTGGGCTGATCTTTGGTCTCTGACGAGTTGATCTTTGATCTCTTGCAGAATCCTCGGCCCATTCTGCACCGAAGCAAGCGAAGGACGATGGGGACAGTGAGGAAGCGGGCAGGAAAGTGGCCGTGCAAAGCAATGAAGGTAGCGTAGTCCTACCGTAATCATGACAACAGTAATCGATACTACAGTAATCCATTCTATTTTCGTTGCAGGAGTTGCAGGAGTGGCTCCGGTTGATCCCGTGAATCGACAGATGAATCGAATGGAGCGAGTCGAGGGATGGTTCATGAAGAAACCGAAGAGAAAGTGAGGATTATGGCAGTCATCAATCTGACCCATCTAACCACACCTACCGTACTCCCTTTGCAGTGTGGCCGACTACATTCTGCACGGGAACGAGCCCCTCAGCTACAGACTGCTGCTGATTGCCAATGTTCGAGGATGGAATGGAGCCGACGAAACGAGACTCGATGGTACGGTAGTTCCGTGGGTCAGACTTTGAATACGGTAATGAGTTCAATCGGGTCAGATTTGTGATTGCAGGCGAGCTGGAGATCATAATCCGACACACGGACGGCGATCCGAGGAGAATCGTCCTCAACAGCCTCCACAATGCGATCAGCGGGGTACGGTAGCATACCGTTGTCGGACAGAATTGATCTTTGAGGTGCAACTCTTCGATGAATCTCAGCCGGCCGACGAGATCGATACTAAATTCGATATCGATGTCAAATTCGAGCGACTCATCATCAAGCCGTATCAGTCATTGGAGAGAGGAAGTACTTATCGACTGAAGGTTAGGAGATCAAAGATCAAAGATCAACGGGACCCTTCAGATCTACTACCGTACCACTCTCGACAAGAGGATGCGCGGCGCCTACGAGTCATGGTGAGCATCGCTTCAGTCGACCAATAGTAGAGATCAAGGTTCAAAGATCAAAGATGAATGTTCAGGTTGTGGGACGAAAAAGAGCAGCGCAAGGTGTATGCTGTGCACGTGCACAATCAGCCAATGGACGTGCGAAGATGGCTGCCCTGCTTCGATGAACCCATGTATAAAGTGAGTGAATGGGTGATACGGGCAGCACTCTCTTTGTTTCGGAAGCTCATTCTGTTTTTGAGATACAGAATATGTAAAAAGAAGAGACGGCGAGTCGTATTGTGCACTCTAAAAGTGATCTGCCGGCCATACCGGGATAGGGGCATGTAATGTTGTCGTAAAACTACGACTTTAAAAACGCTCGACGTGCTAGCATCTTTTCCTTTTACCTTGTACATGCAAAGCGAGAAATGAGAATGAAAAAGTTGAGAGCACTCTGTTTGTTTCTTTTGACATATCATTAGTAATAGTGATGAGATTCTGAAAATAAAATGAAGGCTGATCTTTGATCTCTGTCCATCCCTTCTCTCAGGTTCCACTCACTCTGATCGTCAGTCATCCATCCGGTCTCAACGTCGTCGCCAACACGGGCGTCGAAAGCTCTCACGTTCCCAACAAGGGGAGAAAGTGAGCGCTTGATCTTCGATCTTTGATCTTTAGTCACTGTACTCATACAGTCGCACTACTACGTCCTTCTATCCCACTCATCCCCTTCCCTCGTACCTCTACTGCTTCTCCATCAACAACTACAAGCAGTTCAGCGTCGTCAAGAATGGCGTCAAGGTAATCTTTGATCTTTGGAAGCAAGATCACAATTCCTTCGATTACAGTTGTCGACGTACCTCGCTCGGCGTGAAGAGCACTACGCTAATTCGTCACTGCAGATGTGAGTTGAGGCTATAGCTCCTTGAATGACAGATTGATATTTGATCTTTGGCCTTTGATCTCTCATCTTATGTTGGCTGCAGGTTGGTGAAGGCCGTCGATAGCATCTCCATTCTCTACCCGGGTCGACTGCTCTTCTCTCCTGCCAATGGAACGGGCTACACGGCGAAGCTCGGTGCGTGGTGTAGTGTGGTGTGCGATTACGCCATTTCCTAAACGTCGCCCTCCACTTTGCAGACATGATCTACGCGCCCGATCACCAGAGCGCAATGGAGAATCAGGGAATAATCATGGCGGACGATAGACGGCTCACGGCAGTGCCGTGGCCGATGGTGCTACACGAAACGGCACACCACGTGAGTGCGAGTACGGTAGTCAACTTATCCCATTCGTCTCTTTCAGATCTTTGGGAATCGATTCACGCTTAGATGGTGGTCGGATACGTGGATGAATGAGGGACTGTGCAGCAAGGTTTGCCGATGGTTGATCTTTGATCTCTTGCGAATGAGTGTGATTGCAGGTCGAATTCGAGGTTGAATGCATGCTTTCTTTGGGCAATTTGACGGGAGAACGCAGAAGAATCAGGGAAAATGTGAGTGAAGATTGTGATTGAAACTCCGTCGAATTTGGTGCAATTTTTGTCTACGATCTTTTTGACAGAAAATTCACCCCGGGGCCATTTTTTTCAGGTAAATATGAGTGTATTTTCAGAACTGCTACTGGGATAAATATAAAGGTGTGATGCGCCAAGATGTCTACGAGGTGAGTGAATCGGAAAATTAGTGGTCAAAAGCCGGTAGATAATCTCCGGACGCGAACAGTTTGTCCATTACAGACGACCGCTCCCCTCTCGAATCCTTCCGTGCTCAGTCGTGAAGAGAGCAAGTTCATGTTCACAAATGCGTACGGAAAGGTTTGTTTAGAGATCAAAGATCAACTTGCTAGAAAAATATTTCAGGGCGCCTTGGTGCTTCGAATGTTCGAAGTTTGGGACGCGTTCGCCTACAACAAGACACTCGAGGTGAGGATTGATCTTTGATCTTTGTCGATGGATACCTCATTCAGTTTATATTTGCGAAACACGAGTTGGGCACTTTTGACCAGCGTCTCTTCTGTGATCTCTATGGTCGATTCTCGATCTCGAATGCTTCTCGTGACATATGCGATGATTTCTCCGTGCATGTCGGTGATCTTTGATCTTTGACTTATAAGTTGTTAGTCCAGAAATATCTCTGCTTGAAGAGACGAGCTCTTCATCCTGACAGTCCCATTTCAGAACACTTTCCCGATTCTGGTCGTTAGCAAGAGGGAGAGAGGATACGAAGTGAGGCAGATGAAATTCCATCGAGGATGGATCGATGAGACGTACAGGGATGTAACGTGAGTTGGAGAGCAAAGATCAAAGATCAAAGACCAATCTCAGTTCTCGCTGGACGATTCCACTGTCGATTCGAAGGAAGATCTCGGGCGTGTGGGGACCGCAGGAGAAGCGTCTTATGAGGAGAGAAGGTAAGCTAATGTCAACTTGGATGAGCAATCACTTGGTCATCTTCACTTGTAGTGTGTGCGATGATCAGGCATCCAGAGTTTAGGAGTTTAGGAGAGATCAAAGATCAATCAAAAAATGTTGAGATGACGTCATCTTCATCGATGCGGATTCCCCCATTCTCATCAACGGTGAAGGCCAGTACTACTATAGAGTGAGTGGAGATACCGTAATAGGAGTCAAATGAAGAATCCGTCTCTTCATTGCGCACGCCTAATGAAGAGCCAGATTCTTCAAACTGGCAGATTTATCACGCGTGTGGTTAAGTCTGGTAAAAGGTTGCTAGCAGGATCACAGTGGACTTCCACTGTGTATCTTTCCGGTTTCTTATCTAGTAGGAAGCCAACTGTGTTCCTGCTAGGAAACTTTTGCCAAAGTGACAAGAATTTTCATAGAAGCCCCCGGGGTTACGGTAGCTGATTGTGAGATAATCGATAATTGTTCAGGTGATCTACGATGACTACACGCCGTTCTACACTACGGGCGAGAAGGTTTCAATTTTCATCATCATTCTCAAAATTAAAATGTGTTTTGCAGCTGGCAAACGACAGCGCGTTGACTCTCATCCAGAATGTGAGTTTGTGATCTTTGATCTTTGATCCTTGGGAGTGACGAAATGGTCGTTTAGAAGCTTCTCGAAGACGCGACGGCGTCCCTTCTCTCTGGTTATCTCGATCCGTACATTGGATTCCGATTCGCCGTCAACTGCGGTCTGCCCTTCCCCCTTAACTACTTTGTGAGTGGGAATCGGGATGAGTCCACAATTATATGACTAAAGAGCACGTTATGACAATCTGCTTTTTAGTAGCCATTCTGTTCATTTATAGTAATGATGAGTTGGAAAGACTGGATAGACTAGTCAAATTTAGGCAGCATTTGAATTGGGTACAAACTATTAATATATCCATTGTAGCCGTCTCAATTCCAAAACCTCCTGGCCGGTCACGCCCTCAATCAGGAAATGGACGAATGGCCGGTCATGCGAATTATCGAACAACTGTGAGAACTATTGATCTTTGATCTTTTGAATCTCATGATGATATCTAAAATCATTCAACAGCTCAGCATTTTTTTTCAAAGAGTGCTATCTACTTGGAAACGATATGGAACATAAGATATAGCTGGAGATCCTTCAGACAAATTTGCGAATGTATTCCGATATTCTTGCGTTACTTAAATCTCTTCAGTTT
This sequence comes from Pristionchus arcanus, assembly GCA_900490705.1. NCBI lineage: Eukaryota > Metazoa > Nematoda > Chromadorea > Rhabditida > Neodiplogasteridae > Pristionchus > Pristionchus arcanus. Next base: position 234,561 of record LS487995.1, read on the forward strand.
CGATGGAACGAATGCAATTCCTAATTCATGGACTGGAGACGATTCAATCGGATTGAAGCAAGCATGCAAGGAGAGAGGAGCGGGCACGATTGAGGGAATGATGGACGCATATAAGAAAGGTACGATTGACGATAAATGAGCAAACATAGTGAACATCCCGGAATGAATTCATTGTTCTCGCTCCGGGAAAAAAGATTGATTCCGGAATGAGACGATAATTGGATCAATAGTTCGGATATTCCGTTTCGTTTCTTCAACCACACACACACTCCTTCTATACAGGCAAGATGTTTGGCTGGGGCGCTGAAGACATGTATGTGACACAGTGCGCCCGATTCTTGAACGTTTCCCGTCAGCAATCACTCAAGTCAGTTTGCGATCAAACCGTTGCCGAGGCAACCGTATCCCCTTCTCAGATGGATCGGGTCTATGCTTTCCGCCTACGATGATACTATCCGCTCAAAGGATGTCATGCTGAGCATTATTGCAGGACTTGGATCTTTTGGTGGGCTTTATCTTCAATCAGTTTGCGATTGGACTAATGCTGATGCAATGACAGGCTCGGTCGATGACGTGTTACAAGCCGTCAATCTCAAAGCGTACAATATCAAGATAAGGTATACGGCATCCAATATCGATTAATTGTGAGTATACTTGTTGAAGTGACGAGGATTTCGCATACTACATACAGCGACTGTTACTCTATATGATGCTTCCGAATATGGTTACGGTAAGCGATCGATTAGGTATCGCAAAATGGCTTTAATCGTTTCCCCGTGCAGTTGAATAATTTCGTCAAGCTGCGACCCGAATCGATGCGAATTCAGTGGGATATTGTGGCTCGGTAAGCAATGATGGGCAGCGAGATCAAAGATCAAAGATCAACCTCTTCAGAGCGGTTGAGCAGAATCGAATGAACGCTCTTGAGTTCAAAAAGGTATCGTGTCTCAGAAAGCTACCGTAACCTCGATGATTTTCCAGCTGGGAGCCAAAGTATTCGAGGCGCTGATTACCGTACTCTATCATGACAAGGGATTCAAGTTGAACCAGCTGGAGAGGAAGACGGATCCGGAGGAAAATGTGCGAACGAGAGGACTGAAATATCAGGTATCGACTACAGTAATCCAACTCGAGATACCGTAATCAATCGATAATCTCAACAGAACCTTGATGACGTGGAGGCACTGGATGACATAATTTTCGTTCCATCGGGTGTGGAAGGATTCGACTCGCAGGAAGAGATTATTATTCCGAGAAGATCGAAGAGACATCTCGAGATGAGTATTCAAGGTTAGTCAATGAGGAAAGTTAGCAGGGGTGGGGCAGCACTGGTATGGGGAGGGTGGGGAACTTCCAGTTTAAACTTTACTTTCAATGTATTATTAGTGGATAGTTGATAAGCAGATGATGAATTGTTAGTGAAGCTATCAATGGCCTTCATTTCAGAAGAGCTCGAACAAGCCCTCAATGAGACTCCATTCGACGATCCAATCTAAGACCTATGAATAGTATCCCCTAGCCCCCATTATATTACGGTAGCCATACGTCATTGATAATTTATCTGTACATAATCTTTGTTTTTCCCCTAAACACGAGCTAAGCAACGATTACCGGTTCATATCATTTACCAACTTTTCTCTCATTTCAAAACTGGAATAAAATCGTTCCGAGAGCTGAGTTCACTGTAGATTATTTATTCATTACCAGTGACAACAAAAACATTTACACACAAAAACCCAAAACGATATATTTGGGGCTAAATTAGCAGTCGCGCTACAATGAAATCTTATCCGATTTTAATTGAAATAAATGAAAGCGACGCAGAAACAAAACAAGTTGAGACGGTATTCCTCGACACAATTATTTAGCTCAACAATGAGGGTTACTGTTACGTCGGGTCTACGGTAGAAATACAAAAGAAAAGAGGAAAAAGAGGTTCACGAACCCATACATTATAACAATTGACTCTTAGATTAGATAGATCTCTAATTAAAAATGGACCTTCCTACAGTCTCCTATCATTGCATCAACCATAGGAGAAACTAGAGGAGTGGAGAGGGGAAGGAACTATCAGGTGTGATCAGCCGAATAATCAACAAACATTGATCACATGGTGATGGGATGCATCGTTTTGAGGGAAGAAACACAATTACACATTGGGGAGACGAAACATGAAAATCACGGGTGGTAATTGTCCGAAGACTGACTAGGATTAATGAATCCTAGGGGAATAGAAATAGCTGATAGTGAACGAGTGCAATGCATAGTGATAAGTGATGAAGGAGAGGAAAGGGGATAGGGAATCAATCAATCGATAATCAACAACTTAGTTGGCTTCAGTGGTGCCGCTGACGACCTTGACCACCTTTCCGATCGCAATCGTCTTGCCCTCGTCTCTGTAAGAATATATAAATTATTTATTTTTAATTAAAGTAATTTTATAATTAGCATAATTAATTAAAATGAACTAACCGCAGGGTGAATCGTCCGAGCTGTGGCAAGACCTTGAATGGCTCGAGGCAGAAGAGCTCCGATGACTCGAAACGAAGAATCGCCTTCTCGTCCTGAATCAAGCACGGGTTATTGATTCATGTGCATAACGAGAAATATTAGGGGTTGTTACATAAGGAAAGCAAGGAATCATTGTCACGAAATGAGACACAATGAACTAGACCATCCGACGAAACGCCAAGTTTACTAGACTCAAGTTTCCCAAATTTCGAAAGTAAACAGAAACAGAAACAAACCTGCTTGACGAATCGGGCCTTCTTCTTCTCGTTCGTCTTTTTGTCCAATGTGCAAATCACGTTCTGTAATCAACACTTGTTTCAATCTGCCCTTTTCCCAATGTTTTTCTACTACAACTGTTTTACAGAGTAAAAATGAAATGTCAGCGTTCGAAATTCCCAATGCCAATCATTATTTGTCGTAAATCAATTGGCAACATAATAGATCAATCGATATTTTCGTAAATAAATAAATAAATAATATATCTAACCTTGACGACGACCTCCTCGATGGCGGACTGGATGTGCATGACGCACGAGTAGCCGGGAGCGATGATCGACTTGTGATCCATGATCAGCACCTGCATAGGACATGTTTCAATCACAATTCAACCTCTACTAATCAACTCGTAGTTCGATCATTTCAAAGTTAACTGAGAATATTTAAATGTCTATTTCACGTTTCACTCACAATTCATCATCTAATCAACCATCTTCTAATAACAGAATGTCTGCGACGAATACAGATTGAACTAAACGGTTCATGTTTCATCCAGAGATCAAATATCTCCCCCGAAAGGATCTATGCATGCCACATTTTTATGCCAATTTGAACAAAAATTGGAGAAATGCATGCCACTATTCCACGAAATCAGTGCAGATTACACAAAACCTAGCCTCCTCATGCCCAAAAATTCGGAAATTTAGTAAAAGCACACCACATGCTGAGTATTATGACCTGAGTATTTGACCACTGGTTTCATCCCCTCTCCTTACCTCCGCATCGAATACTCTGGCGACAGAGCAGAGTGCGTCGGGCGAGCAGATGATGAAACCGTTCTGCACCTCCGCCTCCTCCACGCCCTGCAACACAAATACTATTTACAAATTGTTAATTTGAATGATATGCCGATTTTGTGCTACACTACGACACACTATCAATTGAATTTGGAAACTATTCAATGATTTGGTGACAAATTCGTAGGGAGTATCAAAAACAAACATTAAATTTTATAACCGACCTTTAGCTTGAATCGAACGTTATCTCCGCAGACGACTCGATCCGTCTCCACTTCGTCCGACCAGATCTGCATCACTTGCACCACCGTCTGCAATCCGATTGAGTATTAGAATGAGAAAACTCAGATTTATCAAACTCAAAAGTTCGCTTCCAACCTTATAGAATCTGCGAAACATAAAGTCAAAAGAACGAAATGCAAATGATACGAATATTTATTGTGGACTGATTTCCGGAAACCCAACGAACTAATCTGATCGCTAAGAAATACATTAAAGTTGTGAAACACAAAAGTCAACTTGTAAAATGCGAAAGTAGAACAAATAAACGCACCCTATTGGGCATGATGACGAGACTCTGTCCCTTAACGACGCAGCCCGACTCCATCTTGCCAATCACTACCGTACCCATCTCCTGCAATCGATAATTGTTTGTATTTCAATACCAACTACTGTATCCCATTGGCTGCTCCAAAATGTCAGTAATTTCATGGAATTAGCTCATATTTTCTTGAGGGATAAGACGAAGAGGTGTGAAAACATGGTTCAGAATTTCGAGATGTTAGCTCACATTTGAGTAATATATAAGACTAATAAGGGATAATAACTAACAGAGAACTTGTCGTGAATGATGCATCGGACGGGTCCGTCGAAGTCTCGCGAGATGGACGGAAGCATGTTGTCGATGTACTCGATGAAGCACGGACCACTGAAATGTATTTATTTACTCCAATAAACATGCTGTAATTACCGACTCATATCGCGATCTTATCACATGCATTTACCCCAGGCAGCACAAAGCCACCGGTCACAAATCTTTCCATATTTATTTCAACAAACATGTTACGATTACCGACTCAAATCGCAATCTTATCCCACTTCTTTTCCCAATGCAGCACAAAGCCACCAGGCACAATTCGAAACAGTAATCTGGGCTCCATTTTAGGCAGGATTTCGAGCAAAATAATAGGCATAATAACTCACGTGTACCACGATCCCTGTTCGATGTTCTCCGGTCTATCCTTGATGAATGCTCCCGTGAGTCCCGAGCAGGGAATGTATGTGATATCCGTCTTCGGGTTGAAACCGCACTTCTTCAGGTACGGCGTCAGACGGTCCTGGATCTCCTTCCATCTGCAACCATATCAGTTATATTTGAAACACAAAAACGACAAGACTAAGATAATAAAACCAGTTGGTAATAGCATAATCAATACAAGGTACCGTACCTCTCGACATCCCATGCGACGGAGGGATCGTCCATCTTGTTCACGAGGATCACCAGATGCTTCACGCCAGCAGTCTGCAAATGAGCGGTTCGTCATCATCATTTACGACAATTTAAATGGGTATCGAAATATACAAATTGCATCTACCTTGACCAGCATGGCGTGTTCTCTCGTCTGTCCTCCTCTGTCGAAGCCAGTCTCGAACTCTCCCTTGCGGGCCGAGATTACCTACAGCAAGTAAGATTAGGAACTTGGTCACCGGGTGAAACCATGATTCACCGAGGAATAAAATTTATTACTCAAATAGTAAAAAAAAGTAAAGGTAAAGTCTTCCCGTTAATCTAGGCACTTGCGTCCTGCGGGAGATCACTGATAGTCAAACAGTAATACAAATAACTAACCAGCACAGCCAGATCGGCCTGATTCGCTCCGTTGATCATGTTGGGCACGTACGATTTGTGGCCCGGCGCGTCCAGGATCGTGAAGTGCTTCTTCTCCGTCTGCAGTTAATTTAGTTATTTGTTTTTTATGTAGATTGCAACCTATTAGCAACAGTTGTTGTTCAGTCAAAGTTATACAGCGACGGTGAAACTAAAAATAAACATGTGCTAGATTTCAAAGGTCGTGAAATCCAAAATTAAACATGGCCACAATACAATAACGGAACTTATTGACGAGACTAATGCAGTTCATCTCCAATTTTTTCCCGTAAGTGCTCTTTGAAAGACCACTCGAGCGAGAACCAGGGCTGGGATTTTACGTTTACGGATTTTACGGATTTTACGGTTTTACGGGATCATTCCGTAAAATTTTATTTTTACGGATTCCGTAAAATTCAATCCGTAAAATCCGTAAAATAATTTAAAGTGATGAAACGGACAAAATGTGAAATTTTCATGAAATTTTCATGATTAACCTCCAAATAAACGTCCTTTGGAGACAAATCTATTATTTTCGCTATCGATATTTTTCGAAATAATGTATAGTTGAGATCCTCCCTGATTAAAAAATAGAAAAATTAACCCACTCTTTGCTGAGAGATCCATAAAAAAATTAGGGAACATGCTAAGATCGACTTTATCAAGTAAACTTACAAATTTGAAAAGCAATGAAACACTTATCAGCATCTTTGATATCTGTAGATTCATTTTTACACCGATATCTGGAATTTTACGGTTTTTACGGATTTTACGGATTTTTACGGTTTTGAAATCCGTAAATTTTACGTTTTTACGGATCCGTAAAAATAAAATTTTACGCCCAGCCCTGGCGAGAACATAACAACAAACGTCATTAATAACAACTGAGCCCGCCCGGAAACTGCTCTCAGTGAAAATAATAGTGTGGTCTATAAATAACGCGCATCCTAGACGGAGGAATATGATGAAATGCTACAATTTGGCTGATTTTCTCTTTGTTGACATTGAATCATATTCAACAAAATTACTGGTAGTTTTTCGTTTCATGGACTATTAGAAGGATATCTCACCTCGAAGTAGGCTCTTCCACACTCGACAGTCTTGCCCTTCTCTCGCTCCTCCTCATTCGTATCCAGTGCCCATGAGAGGTACCTGCGAATATCAGATTCAACGTCGCAAGGTATCACAACAATTCAAATATAAGAAAAATATACTTTAAAATAATATAAATATATTTAAAAAAATAAACTCACCAGGTTTCTCTTCCCTTCTCCTTCGCTTCCTTCTCGTATTTCTCCAGAGTACGCTTGTCAACCTGCACGATTTATTATAATCTCAATGCTCAAGCGAAATTCAGGTTTCAAAAATACTTAATAAATGGCTAAAACTTACCATTCCAGTGAGGAACATGAGCTGTCCTCCGATGGTCGATTTTCCTGCATCGACGTGACCGATGAAGACGATGTTCACGTGCTCCTTGTGAGTACCATCTGAAGAGATATTTTTATTGTAACCCCAAAACACCAATGCAGAAGAGGGACGTCGACTTTTGAGGGATCGCGCAGAGCAGAGCCAAGAGAAAAGCAGTCATAGATGGGTGATTTGTACAAGAGGTTTCTAACGTCTATGCATGCTGCTGAGGGATGAAATGTGCAAAAACCAACCCTCAAAGAATTTTCGAACCATTTTCTACTATCCGACCCGGCATTCCGAGAGTCGGACATCTTAAAGGAGTCAATATAGTTTGTCTTTTCGACGCCACGCAATTCGGCACTTTTCCCCGCGCTGACTTGCTGTATACCATGTAGATGAAACCTAGAAGCACCTTGATTAAATAAAGTAACAATGGTGCTTATAAATTTCCTTATTGTTCGACAGCAGAAAAAGAAACCGGAATGGTAGTATGTTTATTCGATAGCTAAGCCCAAACACCAACCTTCGATGAAAATAGGGACGGCATCGTTGAATCCACGGCCCATTATCACAAACACACTTCAGATTAGTAAAATACGCCCCTCAGCTAAAGACTCCGCCCAATTTCCATTCCTCCTGTTCATCATTCCCCAATTAGAGCTTCGAAAACGAGCGATTGCGCAAAAACGAGTACTCGTTTAGAGAGAGGAAACGAGTACTCGTTCTCGACGAGCATCATTCTATGCTCGTTACGAGTACTCGCGCGGTCGGTGAAATGAGAAATGATTGGGGAGAAATTGATTCTGATTGAAAAGTTGAGTTGGCGGATATGTTTCACTTGAACATTCGAGTTCCCACCGCCCTAGTAACGTAATATTAATAGGAATGAGGCGAGTACTCGCGAAACGCACGTGCTCGCGAGTGACGAGTACTCGCTTTCTATTCGACGACCACTCGGCGAGCAAAACGAGTACTCGAATGGCTCGGAAAACGAGTACTCGTTTCAATTTTTCGACGAGTACTCGCTCGTTTTCGAAGCTCTATCCCCAATTCGCCTTTGGCCGACTCCATCGACAACACTAACGGGAACCGTGGCTATTTCAAGATGGGGGGGGGGGTTCGCCTATTTTTAGTCGCGCGGTTGAGCAACAAGACTATTTATAGCTCGCACTTTTTCACAAGTAGAAATAGTCATAGGGAAAACGAGAAAGGCGTCCCTTCTAATTGTTATAAACACAAAAATATAATATGCCAGACTGTTTTTTTAAATTAAAATTACAAACGAACCATCAACGTAGACTGCACGCTCGAACTTCTTGCCGAGGGCTTGGATTGCATCTTCCTGAAAGAACAAACAGTAAATCGACAATTTCTCATACTATTATAAATAAAAAAATACAAATGAATCATTTAAATAGTCCATTTTAACTGCACTCACTCTTTTCTCGGCAGGCACTGCGGGTGCAGCAGCAGGGGCGGCAGCTGCGGCTGCTTCCCGGACTGGCTCGGGAGCGGCCGGAGTCTCGATAGGGGCAGGAGCCTCGTCCACGGGCATCTCCTCATCCCAGCCTAAAAATTATGTTTAAATCGAATAATGAACCAATAAATGAGAAACGCAACAGTTAATACCATTCGTAAGCAGTGCTGATGAAATAACAAGGTGTGCTTACAAGGGTTTACGAATGATAACTGTTCGCCTGTTTGCTAATGCATTGAATTAAGGAATTGCATATTTAATTCGTGTTTCAATAGAAATAAGATCTAGTAAGTTTTGTTTGAGCTATGACAAGAAAATGGATGACAAACCTTTGCCTCGAGACAATAGAAGCAAAGGCGAAATCATCCAAATTAATCCAATTCGATAAAAATTCACTCACTTTCAGGCTGCGGTACTTCGGCAGCAGGCGGTGCGACAGGCGGGGGCGCTCCCCAGGCCTGGCCGGGCACGAATACGGGCGCGTTGAAGTTAGGCACGAAGGCCGGAGCGTCAGGGTTGAACCCACGCCCGTTGTCCATCTCTGAAACAAGCGGGATGTGAAGGGAACGGACTGAACAATATACACGAGCGTTAACAAGGGTTAAAACTATTCAAAACTATAAGCAATTGCAACATATTGAGGAAAACTGCAATTTGGCAACGAGCCAACTCAAATAAAGGGCCCAAACTATGAGAGGCGTGCTCCAAGGGGCGTCAACTTTTGAAAAATTCATTCGTACTCTACCACGCCAGCTACCACAGCCAAGAAACAGTCGATATAGCGCCAAATTCAAAAACAAAACGGTATAAACCTGAACAACAGCAGGCTTGGCTTGAAACGGATTACTGTATGGAGCCGGGAATTGTCAAAATATCCTGATTCAATTCCGCACGAGACCTTCCTTACACATATTTTAGTGGACGAATGTGACTATTTAAAGTTTTAATTAAATATTGAAAATAAATAAAAAAAAATAATTTGAAAAAAAAGAATATAAACAAGACACCACAATTCGATAGGCAAGCCAAAATAAAAGTGATACAAAACCTAGATACAGTGAGAAGGTGGATTTTGTTGCATCAGATTGCACAAGCTCCGCCCCTTTTCGGATTGAAACAATAGGCGGAGCGGGATGTTGACAGATTGCACAACATTGAATGAAGAACAGGCTATTGACAATTGACTTTTTTTTTTAGATACGTTCAAATTCTTTTAGATTCGTGTGGTCTGCCCTAACAATAAGAAGCGATTGCCTTTCGCTAAAAAGAGCGTCGGTTGATACGATTTTCAATCCAATCAGAAACTCAATGATAATCTAGATATCTCAACATGTGGAAAAGAATAGTAGATAGTCAATTTATTTAATTTAGTTTGCGTTGTACTTTAAAAAAAGAAATCTGGATACCAAGTATCTATTTATTTTTCATAGAATTACATGTTGAATACACGTTACAAGTAGAAAACAATGCGATATGAAAGAGGCGAATACTTATAAAATAATGTTTGAATAATCTGGGAAATGAGTGCATCCATCAAATCTATCGTTACGCAGCCCTCATGCTAGCTAGTTCGCGTCTCACCAGTGTCATGTAGGATTCCTGAAGATATTGCAACTTGAGTGTATACAATCGGCATGATTTTTCTCACCCTAACTACATATTCTTCAATCATTTTCTCCTTGTTTCTACAAGCAGCGACAATGTCTTGGGCCAATTCGTTCCATCTCTGCCGCTCACAAGCCGCTCGTACGTGTCGCTGCTCCTGAACAACCATTCTCAACGAAAGATCAAAGATCAACCGCTCACATTTTCCTCCTTTTCCAGCTCGGTCAGCATGTACTTGGTGAACTTTGCTCCCTCCAATCGAGCAAGTTGAATGCGTGGTTCAGTGCGGCCAAAGTGCGCCTGCAAAGATCAAAGATCACTTGGATTTTCGAATCGCTATCTGGAAATCTTACAGTGATAGTGATCAGTCTTTCATTGATCTGAGTGGCACTGAATGCCATCTTGTCCACATCTTTCATCGTTTTTCGATATTCGGCCATGCTCTTGGCTGCTTTTGGCTCCCTTTTGTTGATGAGAAAATCGTACGATCGTGCACTCAACGTTTGCTTGAACACTTCTCCCGTGTGACAATCGACCGCAATGTATTCGTGATGCTGAATAAAAATGTTGATCTTTGATCTTTGGCAAGGGAACTCACCCGGAAAATTCGATTGACCTTCCGCTCGGTGATCTTCAAGTCGATTTTCCTGTACCTAAAGTACGGTAGATATTACGGTACTGTGAGGCCACTATCTAACCTCGTCACATTTCCTTCATCATCAAAGATTGTCAGATTCATCATTTCTTGTCGGAAGAAGATCGTGTCTTCGGTGACTTCAGCTGTGGATTGTTTCTGAAATTTCGCAGGTTATGGTAAGCAATCGATATTTGAACGCTGAAACATACCTGAACTGGGCGCGGTCTCGGAGGGGCGGGACGGACCGGAGTTGATTTGATAACTGGTGTAGCCTCAACTGCCTTCTCTACTGGGTCATCATTCAATTGAGTTTCTTTGATATTGAGGATGGGGATAATTTTGAATTCCTTCTTAGTAGAGATGGCATCGATGGAAGAGATGTTGGGAGGCATGTCTGTGAGTGGGAAGATGGGAGAGGGGCGGATGAATGACTTGAAGTAGGAGTAGATACGACGGAGAGCCAAACGAAGACTGGATGCCCGTAGACTGGATGGCATTCAGGGGATAGATCAGTTTACGATTGGGCGGGCCCAAGGGAGATCGGGTGAGTCCACTCCTTGATAAAGAAATAAATCCTGGCAGGTCTAGTGAGAAGATAGCGGAGTAAAGCGATGATGTGAGCAGTGCCAGAGGGAATTTATTTACTGCTAGATAGAAGAACATTATATTATTATTTGAGGGCGAATATATGTAGATATCATGATAACTAGCATATAAATTAGACAATCACCTATGCGAAATCACGTGCACGATATACAAAAAAAAAGGAAACTCACGTGTTCTTATCACGGATAAATAGACTGAACATTCGGATTAAAGTTTGTATTTCCCCGCAAAAAATATTGTAATCGATCTGCAAGACGATAGCGGCATATTTAATTATTGTGAAACTCATCCCGAATTGCCCTTAAAGGGAGTCGGCAGTCAAAAATGAAGTATTTTTCAGATTAAAGAGCTTTCTTTTCTAAGAATTTTGAAAAAAAACTAGGGAGGACCAAGCCGGAAAGTCCGTTTAAAAAACCGGAGAATTTCCTGTGATGGGCTTTCTGCTATTTATCACCCGCGAATTCGAATCTCAACGTTATTTTTGTATTTTTTAAACTTATCGATTTCTGGAGGATGCCCCACTCCAATATTTGCCGATTATGTACGTCTCAAATCATAAAATGTCCTGTAAAAAAATAAGAAAATTCCAGTGTAGCCAACATGTTTAATCTTGATGTGAATTTGTGGCCATTACAGTTTTTATCAGCTAGCAAACAATAAAACGCATGCCCCTTTTCAATTTTGTCTCTGATTTGTTCTATGACATCAAAAGTAGCTTTGAAGCAAAAACCAGGAAATTCCAGTGCAGCCAACATCATCAAATATAACAGTTGAGTTTCCAATTGGTTAAGTTAAAAGGGGCAGATTATTTCCTTCGTCCAATTCAAGGATTCATAGAAATGGTTTTAGAATGTTGATAGGCACAATTTAAAGCTAAATTTAAGAGATCGGCGTCGTTTTAAGGGACTTCATCTCCTAGGCGGTATACGGTATCAAAAATGTGCTCTGATAACTAGAGTTGTATGACGTTATTCGCTAACCAAACGATCAATTAGTGAGTTACTGGTATTTAGCGTCTAAACTAAATAAAGAAAACGAGTATTTAATTAACTTGAAAATTTCAACAACTGACACGCTGATAAAAAATTACCCAGCGAACTTCACACTTCCTGTCACCACACCACGATGGGCGGGGTTTGGAGTTTTAGATTATTACTAGGCGAAATTATAATTTTCTTTAAATATAATGGTGTAATTGTGATTCAGCAGCATCTATTATCCCAACGCAGCCAAAAACACAATTTTAGGACGACTATATAAATCTGCTTGGTCCTCCCTAAAAAAAAACCGCATATTTTTGCGATTTTTTTGAAGGCAGATATGATTTTTCAAAGTTTCGAGGTACTGTAGCTCCTGCATACGTGGTGTGTCTGTTGTTTCCTAATATCAGTTGGTAAACGATAAGACCAGCTTAATTTTTAATGAAAATTGTAATTTTTTTATCAGTTGACAGTCAAAATCAGGTCAGGTTTCCGATTTTCTTCTCAGAACAGTTAATTTTAACAAAAATTTAGGAAAAGACAGAAAATCTTAATATGCGGGAGCGACAGTAACCCTCAATACACCATAAATCATAACTGCCTTCAAAAAAATCGCAAAAAAAGCGGTTTTTTTCAAAATTCTTAGAATTTTGAGCTCTATCTTGTCAAAAATCGCCAGTGAGAATAAGATAAAAAAATATTTGAATGCAGACTCTCTTTAACAATCTGTCTGATTCTGACTGAGTATCGCGATATAATTCTGATTTATTTTATCTGTTAAATTTGCCGGTCGACTATAACGTTTCTCCATGTTTTTCGGTCGAAGTATCTAGTGTTGTGTTTGTAATGTGTTTTGAGAAATAAAGTTTATCGATTGATGAATCACAATTGATTGGGCGGGAAGGCAAAGATGAGATGAATAAAACACAAAACAATAAACTGAACACCAGTACTCAATAATCTCCGTGATAGTAACATCTATTTATTTATTTCCTAGGAAAAGAAGGCAGTTCAAGCGGAGAACGGAAAAAATATATGTATCCATATATTGACTAAACGTTACAATAACTCTTTATGCTGCCCTCATGCTGGTCAGTTCGCGCCTCAGGAGATTGATGTAGGAATCCTAAAAAGAATATTGTCACTGTCATCAATAATTAAAAAAAAAATCATTCCGCATTGATGAGAATCAAGACTCACATTGACACTGCATCGCTCCATTGTATCAATTCTCTCCTTTCTGGATGCCGCAATGATCTGAAAAGAAATTGATGATTTTTTTGTCAAATAAGATCAGGAAGTTTCATCCGAACAGTGATTTTCTCTTTTCTCTACTTTTTTCCTTACCTCTTGCGTAACTTCATTCCATCTCTGCCTCTCAGCCTCACGAACTTCCCGCTGCTCCTGAAACATATTTCGAGTAGGTCAAGAGATCAAAGATCAATTACTCACGTTCTTCTCCTTCTCCATCTCAGCGAGCATGTAAGCAGTGAACTGTTCTCCCTCCAAACGATCAAGAGAAAAGGGAGGATTGATACCTGGCATCTAAAAAATGTTTTGCTGATTTCAGGACTACTAAATTAATTTCAGATCATCTAAAAATAATCCTTACACTGACAATAATATTTCCATCTTCGATCTGAATTGCTTGCATTTCTTCGGGCATCGAAAGTGCCTCAATTTTCTTGCAATTCTCTTTATATTTCTCATCATTCATCATCACAAAAAGTGTCTGCGGGCTGAGAACTTGCTTGTAAACTTCGCCCGTATGACAATCAATCGCGACTATTTCGTGATGCTGAAAAAGGGAGAATTGATCTTTGATCTACTCCCAACAGATTACTCACTTGAGCTACACCGTTGACTCTCCACTCTTGTGTAGTGAAGTCGACCTTGCTCTTCCTGAAAACAATCTTGACGTAGAAACGGTAGTCAGTACGGCAAGCGATTTGGTGGGTCAGTAACTTACTTTTTCAGTTTCCCATCTTCGCTCAAGACAAGGAGAGGCACCATCTCAGCCTTTTTCACAGATGAGCACTGAACGATATCTTCTTTCGGTGTAGGCTGAAAAGGGATGATTACGGTATTCAATCGTGAACTGACTACACTACCTTCTTGCGCTGTGTTGGAGGTGGAAGGCGAATGGAGGCCCGGATTTCGGGAGGAATCTTGATGCTAAGATCTGCGGAGGATTTGGAGGGAGGGGACGCCACTGGCTTGACGACTGGGGTCAACTCGATTGTCTCATCGAGAAGATCGTCAAGGAGGGGAGAGGTGGTGGGAGGCATTGTATCGAGGAATGGAATGAAGATGGAGAGAGGGAAGGGAAGAATGGAATGGAGGAAGGAGGAGTAGATACGACGGAGAGTCGATTGGAGAGTGAATGTCATTCGATTATGAATGATTGGATAGGAGTTAGACTCCGGCCTCCAATTCACATCGGATTCCCCCAGGGTCAGGTCGTGATGTTAGAAGGAGCCAACTCTCTCATTTTTGTGCACTCTCTCGTCGGTAGGGAGAGCGGAATGAGATCGTTAGAGGGACAGTTGCATTGTATGGTTACAGAGACACGCCAGAGGGGTTTATGGCAGGCTCGGTTATGTTGACAACTGCTAACTGATTTTTTGTCTGAGTAGCCATGCTTCAAGACAAAGGATAAACAATCTTCGGTGCATTGTAAACAATGATTTTTGTCGAATAAATGATGTTAGCAATTCACTTCAACGTATTTTGCTGTACACGTCTCTTTATCCGAGCAAATCAAACTAAAAAGGAATGGAATGACTTCATGGAGTGAAAGACGCATCGACGTTTCCTCCACACAAGATGACGACGGCTTCATTGAAGGGGAGAGGAGATTGAGAGGACATCTGCAAAGCAATATTTATTTTCCTTGCTTTGCTAAGCGATGTTTGGGAGATTCATCTTTACACAAAACCCAATTGCGCATTTTTAGACTCTTGCAGGAATCAAATGAGTTTCAATGGTTTCCTAAATTAGACGCATTCGATACAAGGGAATTGATCATCTGATTTCATGATAACACATTTATTATCAATTAATAACCTTGATGAGTCCAGCCAGGGGCACAGCTGCCGTCGGCTCTACGTGCTGCTTCAGTCGCGTCCACAGGAGAACCATCGCTGATCGGATCTCGGTCTCGGTCTGCAATTAATTTTTCAAAATTACTCAATTTTGTGAAGAAAATGGCTAGAAAAAACACACGATAACGACATGGATGTTATAATTATAGGTTTCTCGAGAAACATTCAAGTTTTGACTAGCATCTGATAAATTGAAGACAAAAAGGAAACTGACCACCGTGATGACATGGATGTTCTTGTGGGCTCTGAGCACCTTCAGATTCTCTTCTCCAATCAATCTCGTTCGAATCCCATCTGCGATTGTGGGCAGGGAACACTGCTCGATTGACTCGCTAGCGCTCAACTGGAGAATTTGTGTGAGTATACTACACGCTTGATCTGGATACGTTATGGGATGTGGCATAATCTAGAAAGAAAACTAGAACCCTTTAATTGTAAATGTACAGAATAACAGTGTGCTCATAATTTAGCTCACCCGAAAATCATCATGATAATGAAAAGTTTATACCTGCTGTGCCAGATTCTTTCCTTCTGGTTCAACCAGATAAAGGGGAGTGTCGGGAAGGACGAGAGCTATGCCCGCTGCCATTCCACCGCCACCAACTGCGATGAAGAGAGGAGGAATGGAGGGGAGCTGAAGTGAAGAGTGAAGAGTGAAGAGATTGCAGTGAAGAGGAATTGAAGAGTTATTCGAGCTCTTTTGTGAAAACGACGAACAATGCCCGCACAGGGTAAAAATGGTTATTTGAGTTTACGGATTTTTGTGCTGATAACATCAGCCATTTAATTTAGCAGTTGTTCGACTTTTGAGCCACCTAGCACTTAGGGGTACCACACCTGTTCCTTCAACTCCATGGCGAGTGATCCCTGTCCCTCGATGGTATCAATGGTGTAGCAGGGATGGATACTGTCCAGTCCCTCACTCTTCGACAGCGATTCGCAAGTGTCGTTTCTGGAATTGATTTTTTTATGAAATCCTTCCGCTTTCCAGAAATCGTTCTATTAGAAGGAAATACCTTGAGGCGGGCGTGTTCTCACATCTAACGATGCGTGCGCCGTAGCCTTCGATGGCAGCCAGCTGAAATTATGTGTTATTGTCTGGTTCTCTCCATTTCGAGCATTCTCTAATCTCTCTGACGTGCAAGAGATTATGCAAAAAAAAGAGAAGAAATCATTGTTGGAAATAATTTTCACGTTTTACCCACACTCCATATCCTCGAGCAAATATCTTCATCTGCTCTAGCCTGCACATGTACTCCTCCGTATACAATAATTCAACGCCAACCTTCGCTTCGGGCGCTCCCTCCGGCACGACGACCGTGCAGCCAACTCCCGCAGCCCGTGCAGCCCATGCGACCGCCTGACCGTGATTCCCGGAGGAGTGAGTGATCTGCAGTGATTCATCCCATTACCTAGCTAATCATAGGAAGAATAAATCGAGGTGTAGGTTCACACAAGTCTATGCTCTTGGGTGTTCCTATTATGTGTATTATTTAAAAACACGAAGGAGACGTTGGGAAGGGCCGAATCAACGAAAAAGTATAACTCACCACCCCCTTGGTGCCTCTCTCGGTGACAATTCTCATATTGTGCACGGCTCCTCTCGCCTTGAACGATCCCGTCTTCTGGAGATGCTCACTCTTGAAGAGAACCTGAGATTAATCATTCAGTTTTGATTAAAATTATTTTTAGTCTGACTGACTTGCATATTTTCCTATCTATTTTCACATGCAAACTTTGCCTCACAGATGAGAGAGCACGTGAAATGAAGGGAAACCTACACCTATCGTCAAATTTTTCCCCTCACCTTGCACCCGACCATTCCATCAATCGTCGATGACGTCAAAATGGGCGTCGGGGAAAGCACAGTCTTGATGTGAGCATGCGCCTTGTGGACGCCTTCCAGAGTCGCCATTTCTTGATTGAAACTGAATTCACTGCGGGAAAAGGTGAAGAAAAACACCGTAAAGAGCAGAGAAAACGGCGGGAAATGATGACACGAAACATAGTAGAAAGCGCGTCGCTCTAGGCAAGAAACACGCGAGAGAATCCGATAGAGAGAACCAGACGAAAAAGAGAAGAGAGGAGAGAGTGCAAAGAAACATTGCCACCGGACACCACAATTATGAGCGAAAGGCAAAGAATCAAATTCTGTAGTGCAATGGGTTATCATCACACATTGCTGTGATGATAACCCATTGCACTACAGAATTTGAATTGTTCCAAAACACAATGCTTAGATGTTTTGGAACAATTGTGGAGTACGAAATTCCGAGTCATTGACACAGTAGAGGGCTTTATTTCGTTGATCTTTCGTTTCCCCAACTTCAACTGATTTTGTGAAATGCCCTTTCTCTTCTATCAAGTTGCACTTTCCGCACTTATCAAGTGAACGACCAGAGAAAACACGGAATTCGTCGTTCGTCTAGTGATTCATATCAACAGTAGTGATAAGGAAGAAGATCTTATCAGTTCATTATCAGTATGAACACTGTTCTCATCACTTCTCTTATTCTCCTTGTCACCACGACTTACTGCGATGATGGACTAAAGGTTTTCATTAGTTTTCGTTTAAAATCTTTTTCTTCACATTGCTTGTCCAGACAGTACTAGATGCCCATCAAGAATTATCTGCTAATGACTGATGGAACAACGTTCGTATATTTTTCGAATATCTAAATTTCAGTACAAACTCCGAAAGGAACTGAATCGTAAGTTCGATTCGATGTCCGAAACGGCGAAGGCCGTAGGAGTGAAGATCAATGCAGTGTTGGACAAGAATATCAGCAGAGCAGAGATGGAGAAAGAGGTGAACTTCATGTTGCTATTTCTTTTTTAATTTAAAAACAAAAAAAATTGTTCATTTGATAATTCGTATGAATATTTCAGTTCGACGACCTAGCAGAGGTTGTCCCCGAGAAAATCAAATTGGAACTGGAAATGGCCCGACCAACGATGAATGGAAAGGAGATTACGGTTGACCAATTCTTTGAGATTTTGGAAATTCATTGAATAAAGTTAATGATTATTGTTTGCCATAATAAGCACTACTAGTAATTAGAAAGGGAATTTATCATGGCACATGAAAGACAATGGGCGGAAAGAAATAGAGGAGAAGTTGGGGGAAAGAATGAAAGATTCAATAGGGAGAATAACGATAGTTCGTGGGATGGATCTGAGAATGCATTACCGGAGGTTGCTGGTGGTAATTATAATAATCTGGGAAATAAGGAACATTATTCATAAATTGAGCGAATTGAGGTTGGAAGTGCTGAAGAGGCAATTGGTGTTGAAGTAGGGGCGGTTGATTGTGAATGACTGGTGCAGATGCATTCGATGGAGCCTGTGATGACGGAAGAGGCGCAGTCTGAAGTATTCATTGATTATATGAAGTTATTTGGGAATAATTATCAAACCTCGCAATTCTCAACGATGAATTTGTCCAATTCTTCTCTCGTCATTCCAACATAATGAGAAGGTTCAATCATAAAACCGAATAGTCCATCTTCATTTCTTCCCTTGTGAGTCTTAGATGGAACTGGCATCATAATCCCTTTAGCTCCGCAACTTCGAATATTACGTTCAGCAGTTTTCCAGTTGCCCTGAAATTGATTGAATGACGATTTTTCTTGGGAAGGATATTGGATGGCAAACTCACATCAGAAGAATTGCCGAGATGTGTTGACCATAGTTTGCAGAGAGCATTCTTATCGATTACTCTGAAGAAACGCTGATGGCCTGTCCAGATAATGATAGATTTATTAGAAGGATTCATCAGCAATTGGAGGATAAAGAACCAAAACTGATATGTTCCTGGAAGTAGATAATTAGTTTGCCCAACATGGAATTGGAAATTGTTTAGAAATAAGCTGACCCTTTTTTTGTTTTGTGGAATGAGTATTATCGATGGGAAGAATAGCAGGGAAGAATCTTCCTCTTTGACACGACTGGCCCTTCTTCACTTGCTTGTATTGAGCCTTCTCCACTGAACCAGAAGGAAGAAGAGGATCTTAGTTATGTGAATTATAAATTTTGAAGAAAGAATCGCTGCTCTATTCGAAATTTCCACACCATTGACTTCTTGACATTTTTTGAAGTTCGGAGGACTAGAGATTTTATGCGATGTTAATGTAATCTTTGGAAATAAATTCGAAAATTGATTTTGAAGAAACATTTATTACCATTGGAATTGGGCTGGGAAGTAGTATTCGTGTCGGAGGCAGCGTAGATATTGAGGACAGGAGCAGCTGGAGACGGATTGGCAGAGACGACTGAGCCATTTCCTGCAAATATTTTGTTGATTTGAAAAAAAGATTAATATAATCGAACGAACCTTCGTTATTGGGATAGTCGAAATTGAAGAATTCGTTCACACATCCGTTTGATTTCCAGTAAGAATCGGGTACATCACGGTCAGAAGGAGCAGCATTGGGAGGAGTATAATGAGATGGGGAAGCAACAGGGGTAGTATGTTCATTGTGGAATTGGATGGGTTGATGATTCAGAGGTTCAAGTGGAACATTGATATTGGAGGGATAAGAAGGAGAAGCAACAGGAGAATGAGAATCGTGTGATTGTGAATGAGATGGTTGATCATTTAGAGGTGAAAGGGGAATATCGAGATTGGAAGCATATGAAGAAGAAGAAAGAGGGAAAATGAGACTGTGAGTGGGATGAAGATCGAGATGTTCAGGGGAATTGGTGAGGATTGAATTATTGGCTACAATATTATCATTATTATGATTATTATCACTTAGATTATTAATTGGCTCATTGTCAGAAGATGAAGGAGGGACGGATGAATCAAGATCCTTAATGAATTCATCAGCGAGGGCAAGGGTTTCTTGATCGAAATCTAATCCAGGAATGAAAATATCGGCGATATCTTCATGAAGAGATTCGTCGTCGTAGAAAGAAGAAGATGAGGAAGTGTTCATGGTTGACTCGTGAAGAGACTAGTGAATTCATCTCGATGATGGGGTTCTTATATCGACATTTAGTCTCGTATGTATCCGAAGTTAACGCCCTTAGGTCATAAGACTCGTGTGACCTCTATCGATTTGAGGAGAGGAGTGGACGCGTCTCATTTCGACTCGTGCCTTAGTGCCTCAGGGTATGGAAGAAAAATGCCAGGGGGTATGAAAGTTGCAACCACCCTTCCGAACTCCCTGAGGCAATCGGATAATATCGGAAGGCTGATTTTGTGAACTCATGATAGTGGACTAATTGTAAGCATGAACTCAACAATTTAATGCATTACATCATTACAGTATTCGAGATATTAGAAAATTTCATAATACCACACAAGAATGCTGTTTCATTGTTAGGCAGCTCACTGGGCTATTATTCTTGATCGGTAAAACGTTCCTCTGTACATCACTGACCAAAAGAGCGGGATTATCCCTTCAGTTTCGCACACCCAACGTTTTCAAACTCTTCGGATTTGCACCCTTCTGTTCTCTTTTCATTTCAACACGTGCCACTTATCTGATTCAGATCATGATTATCTTTTAATTATCCTTTTTTCAAACTTTTTCAGATGGTGTGTTCAACAGCCATTCTCACTTCATCCCTCGCTCTTTCCCTTCTTCGTCATTCCTCACTTTCCAATCAATCATTCGTCCTCTCTCCATTTTCCCTCAACACCGCTCTATCTATCGTTCATGATGGAGCTGAAGGAGATACACAGAAGGAATTAACGGATCTCCTTCTAAATGGTAAGAAAATGAGTTGAACCAAACAATCAAATAAATCAATACAGGATGCTCTCCTATCGATGTGACTAATCTCTATTCCTCCCTTGCCCATTCACTTCCTGTCACTAGAAATGGCACCGGTGTTTTATTCAAAACTGCAAATCGGTTTTATGTCGACTATTCGGTATGAGAGATAACGACTCCAAAATATTCCTTTGTCTTTAGATTTCCCTGAAGAAAGATTACCAAGAACACATCCATGAAAAGTATAATGTGAAGGTAGATAAGATAACATGCTTCAAATTGTTTCAATCAGAAACTTTAAGATGGTTAACGTTAATCTAACGAATAAGGTCAAATCTGCAAAAAAGGATGAATAAGTTCATAAGACGAGCAACAAATGGAAAAATGAAGAATGTTGTCATTGCTGACAAAATAGGCGATGATGTTTGAGAAACTCAGGATACCGATAATTGCAATCTTTTCTCAGGCAAAGGCATTTCTTATCAACACTCTTTACATTCTCGCTAAATGGAAGTATCCATTTAAGCCAGATTCGCCATGGTCTCGTACCGTTTTTCACGGTTTCGAAGGGGATAGAAAGGTGAGTACTATCTGAAACAATCATTGATTTTTACATTACAGATGGCATTTATGACGCAGCGTAATACATTCCGTGTCAATCAACACAACGACATCGGAACCCTTCTGATTATGCCATACCAGGTAGATCGAAGATAAAAAAATAATCGAAAAACTCGAAATGTCAGGATGAAAGGTTCAACTTCTTCTATCTCATGCCAAACGAGTCTTCAACTATCGATGCAATAAGAAACGAGCTGACCGGAGAAAAACTAATGAATCTCTTGAAGGAAAGCAACGAAACATACCTTGATGTCTGTTTAAGAGACTGTCTCCATAAAAATTTACTATTTTCGCCATCTTCCGGACATTTCCGCCAGGACTTTCGATTCAGCCCTTCATATTGTAATCATGGTTGAGTGTCAGTACCCTGTTTACAATGGGCACTATATAGCCGCAACGCGTCGCCAACGCGGCGCGTCAGCTGCGCGCGAAATTCAAAAACGCGATTTTCATAACTTTTCAACGAAGCAAGTTAGACTCGAAATTATTTTTGCGTTGTGTTATAGTGCTCATTTGTGCAAACTTTCTACGAAAAAGTTCGGCCAAAGTCCATTGGAAAGTCGATTCTTCAATTTTAAAAAGAAGTTTTTTGCCTATCTCACCCCATTTTTGGAAGGGGGGGAGAGGTCCCACATAGTACATTTTGTAGCCCCCTTGTGTGGAGATATGTTGGACCACAATTGACAGAAATCGATTTTACTCCTCGTAGGAAAAGTGTAAGCTGAACCCTGAAAACACCCATTTCTCGGAAATCGAATATTCCGCAGCTGCATAATTTATGTATCAATCGAAAGTGCTAGCACCCAAAGGCACTTATTTGAACATATTCGGGTATTTGAAGCCTTTGGAATTTTGTAAAAAATCGACATCGGATTCGAGAACCATGACCCCCGGGTCATGGTCTCAAAGTTGCGGCGCATGCATGACCCCCGGGTCATGGTCAACAAAGTGATTTTGGTCGGAGCGAATTGAAGCATTTCATTGCGGTATTTAGTGTTAGGGTAGCACCTGGAGTACCATAGTATACATTTGGTTGCTTTTCGTATCCAAGCGAAACTCACCTTTTTGACCATGACCCGGGGGTCATGCATGCGCCGCAACTTTGAGACCATGACCCGGGGGTCATGGTTCTCGAATCCGATGTCGAATTTTTAAAAAATTCCAAAGGCTTCAAATACCCGAATATGTTCAAATAAGTGCCTTTGGATGCTAGCACTTTCGATTGATACATAAATTATGCAGCTGCGGAATATTCGATTTCCGAGAAATGGGTGTTTTCAGGGTTCAACTTACACTTTTCCTACGAGGAGTAAAATCGATTTCTGTCAATTGTGGTCCAACATATCTGCACACAAGGGGGATACAAAATGTACTATGTGGGACCTCTCCCCCCTTCCAAAAATGGGGTGAGATAGGCAAAAAACTTCTTTTTAAAATTGAAGAATCGACTTTCCAATGGACTTTGGCCGAACTTTTTCGTAGAAAGTTTGCACAAATGAGCACTATAACACAACGCAAAAATAATTTCGAGTCTAACTTGCTTCGTTGAAAAGTTATGAAAATCGCGTTTTTGAATTTCGCGCGCAGCTGACGCGCCGCGTTGGCGACGCGTTGCGGTTATATGGTGCTCATTGTAAACAGAGCTCTGACACTCATCCATGACTACAATATGGAGGCCTGAATCGAAAGTCCTGGCGGAAATGTCCGGGTAGTGGTGAATTTTTACGGAGACAGTCTCTTAATTCACCAAAAATTGCAATGAATCGAAATATTGCAGATATTTGTTCCAAAGTTCAAGGTTGAATCTGAATTGAACGGAAAGGATGTTCTTGAAAAGATGGGAATTTCAAAAATATTCGTAAATTCCGCTGAGCTTGAAAAGGTGAGTGAATTGTTCAGCTAAATTCCTAAACTTCTTTACAGATTTCTCCTAATAAACTTTTCATCGATAAGATCCAACACAATGCAGTACTTGAGGTATCTATTGGTATTGATAATATTCGAATTTATCAATTTCGAGCGCCTTTTCTTAATTATTCTTCAGACAGACGAATTGGGCACGGAAGCTGCAGCGGTTACCGAATTTCAATTCCTTGCTGGAGCTTCCCCCTATTCTCCCCCGTCCATTCACATTGATCGTCCTTTCCTCTTCGGAATCATCAGAGACGACGATATTCTCTTCATTGGACAATTCGTTTGAACAGCCTTCTCCCATGAATATATTGATTTTCTTCATAACATTTTACAAATAACACTCCATCTATTCATCCTTTCATTCTGTGCATACAACATTAATCACATTTACAGTGTGCACCCCTGCCTTTCTCTGTGAATTCTTTGAAACCTCATAGCAACATACTTTATCATTGCTTTGAATCAACGGCCTAAAAAGATTGGACGGGGCATATTTGGTGAATCTCTTTGGATGGAGAATGCACATTGTGACTTATTTAGACAAGAAGAGAGAATAAACAGGGAAATTAAGATATATCTACTCTGATCTGCAGTTGACAAAACAAATTAAAAGAAGAGGCATGAAAAATATGAGTAATAAGAACAATGATAAGAATATATTGGACCCATACTCGATTCCGGTATATGAATATGCGAAATTATAGGCATTATGAGAAGAGGGAAAGAGGCAAAGTAAGCACTTGGAAGAGGTTCATGTTTGGTAAGAATGGGGAGTCATAACAGAGGAGATTCAATCGATAAATGAGGTAGATCAACTCATGGAACGAATAATGGACGAGGGAAGAGGGATCAATAATGTACAGACTATACGGGGGGTTACGGTATCACTACCGTATCATCATGGAAAGAAGGGGGGGGGGGGGGTCAGCACCGTCGAATGAAGGAGGAGAAAGCTACAGTATACGGTAATCATCAACGGAATATCGATCGGTGCATAGACAATAACAAATGCAGCGCGAGAAATAGGGAGGGAAATATCACACAAATCTATTCGTCCTATTCTACTCGTGGTATCAATCGATAGATCGATCGTATCTACCGTATTCTAATTCGTGATGAGACCCGAGAGGGAGGGCCAAGCCAATCTCGCCTCGTGTCTCTTGTATGCGAGGAGGAAGGGACGGGCATCGAGAGTCTGTTTGAGGTCTTCGATCACGTCTGATGGAGATAGACACTGCTCGAACGAATCCGTTACGAGGTATCTGAAGAGAAATACTGTAATCAATCTACCAATCCACCGTGATCTACAGTATATATTGAACCACCTTGATCATCAGTACATTAATCGCCTCCTATAGAGTATGCTCCTAAACTAAGATCAAACGGTAAAATGTGACCTAAAGTAATCGATATCTACCGTATCCCAATCAACTCACAGTCCATAATCCTGAGGATTGGTGATTGAGTGTTGATGGGCGATGAGTCTGCACAGCCTCACTGCAGTCGTGTCTCCCACGAGAGGGAACGATTCATAGTGAACTTCGCCAAGGAGTTCATTCGGAACCGCAACACGAATCAGACAGCAACCACCCTGCAGATTTATTTACTTCATTTACATTTTTTTAAAATTTAGACAATTGATGTAATAGATAAATTTACAATAGACACATTCCACCCTTAACGCACATTGTCTGTGTGATGAATAAAGTAGAAGTAGAAGGAAGTATAAGGAAACATGTCACTATCTCGTTTCACCGAACTATCTTCACCCAAATCTTCACCCACCCTCCATTAGTTGCTTTTTACAAGAAACAAATAAAAATAATAGCCAAAACTAACAGCAGTATTGACGTTCTTTCCTCCCCTATCTCCTCTCTCCTTGCTGGCCAACTTCTGCAATCCTCCCGGAGAGGAGAGAATGCGAATGGCCGAATCGAGCGCCGAGAGGTAGAGGGCCCCGTCGCCCGATTGACGCAGCTGAAAATATATAATTCATGTCATTTCTTGGACATATATTTATTTGTGTAGAAACAAATTCTGGTCTCGTATTGATGAACCGATAATAACTCATAATGGTCGTGAAGCACACAGCCCACTTGTGTCATTGGACGAATTTGAGTTCGACTTTTCAATTGCATATTTGATCATTTCTTTCAGCAGATTGGCATGTCACGCCCACTGGTTCTTTTTACTCCCACCCCTTAATCCTCCCCCCCCCCC